>LPNX010706010.1:513-73392 GCA_001517045.1 Pseudotsuga menziesii | reverse complement strand
TTCCTCCCATGACAGATATGAGTGCTGGCCATTCTGTCGAGTAGGACAAATGTAAGGGCAACTGCCATTCTAGGAATGGAGGCACCTGGTCAGTTACCAGGAGCACTCAGTCAGGTTGTGCAGATGGCATGTAATTCGGTCCCTGGGAGATCCGATAGGTTGGGTAGTGTGCCCGTAATCAGTCCTAGGATGCTCTTGCGAGGTTTTGCCATGACCACATGTAATTCGGAGCCCTGGGAGATCCTATAGGTTGGGCTGTGTGCCCGTAATCAGTCCTGGGATGATCTTGCGAGTTTTTGTGGTGAGACCACATGTAATTCGGAGCCCTGGGAGATCCTATAGGTTGGGCTGTGTGCTCGTAATCAGTCCTGGGATGCTCTTGCGAGGTTTTGTGGTGAGACCACATGTAATTCGGAGCCCTGGGAGATCCTATAGGTTGGGCTGTGTGCTCGTAATCAGTCCTGGGATGCTCTTGCGAGGTTTTGTGGTAAGGTCACATGTAATTCGGAGCCCTGGGAGATCCTATAGGTTGGGCTGTGTACCTGTAATTAGTCCTGGGATGCTCTTTCGAGGTTTTGTGACGCACGTAATAAGTCCTGAGGATTCTCCAGTATGGCCAATGATGATGAAGACCTGCAGGTGGTGGGCCTACATCCAGCATGAAATAGGGCTGGCTCTGTAGAACTTCCTATGACGAGATAGTACACACTTGATGATGACCAGTGGAGATCCAGATCGAGCTATGATCCAGATCCAGTTATGATGACTCCGAGAGATCCAGATCGAGTGATGATCCAGATCCAGCAGTAGAGATCCAGATCGAGTGATGATCCAGATCCTGTCCAGAGAGATGATCCAGATCGAGTAATGATCTAGATCTAGTCCAGTGATGTTGATCCAGATCGAGTGATGATCTAGATCCAGTGATGCCATTTTATGATGATCCATATCCAGATGACTTGAAGACGAGGATGACTTGAATATGAAGATGACTCAGATGATCCAGTTGATGCAGAGAAGAAGACCAGTGCTGAAAAATTGTGTCGAAAGAATACCTTCCTAGTTAAGAGGGAGTGTTGATGTATATGTAACTTCAGAATGTATTCTTCTATATATTTCATATATTGTAACCCGATGTTTATTCCAGGATGTTTCTATTATTTATTTGAGTCATGTGGTCATGCCCCGATGTTCCGATCGGGAGGATTAATCATGTAAACAAGTCATATCAAGTCATTAGGTAAGTCCCCCCCAGTTTAGGGGCACTTGAGTTATTATACACTAATTAAGGTGTAGGCTCGAGTAGTAATTATTAGGTTGAGTGCACTTCAAGTCAACAGACTAATATAAATAGAGAGGGTGAGTCTCTCTATTTATCACTCGTGACTTAGCTCTCTTGCTCTCTCAAGTGTGGCGCACTTTTGGAGAAGGAAATTCTTGGGCTTGACAGAAGACAGAAGGATGCTGTTGTGAAGGGAGGTCATCTTACTGTTTTGGGATCACATCTTGTGGTGATACTATCTTAGAGGAAGTTGAGGGGTTTTCTCCATTTATGGTTTCTCCTCCTAAAATCTTTGTGTCTCTTGTCTCTTGTGATATGCTTATGTGATTGCTGTGCTTGTTATTCTATCAGTGAAAAGATATTATCATAATGCTAGCTTAAATGTTGAAAAACTAACACTTTCCTGGGTATAAGGTCTTCCAGTTGTTGACCAAGCTTGAGTATTGTCAGGGAGGCAAAATTTTCCTCCAATATTAACAAGAATGTGGCTCTAGACTTGTACGGTGAAGGGACGCAACAAAAAAAGGTGAAGGATCGATTCTTCATTGGAGATGCAAAGAGAACATCTGGAGGGACCTTGAAATCCTCTTTTCCTTAAATTATCAGCAGTCAAGAGCTTATTTTTAACTAAAATCCAAAAGAAAATATTGACTTTAGGGATGCAATTAGAGTTCCATGCCTTTTTCCAAAAGTTGGTCTAGGACCAATCACCATTATTCCTTAGTTTCTTGTACCCTTCTCTGATAGTGTAGAAGTCATGCATACCCCATCCTCTAGAGTCTTGATTCTTGATGTTGGAGGGAGAAATTCCATGAAGGTGGGAAGTAAAGAGGGCATAATATTTTTGAAGATGAGGAGGAGGGTGCAAAACCTTCCACCCAGCCTAATCTCCATTGTTATTCCAATTGGAGATATCATTAAGCTTAATCAGATTGATGTCTTTCATCCAACATCATAGATTGACTAACTTGGTAATGGATGCTAGAGGAGGGTGTCCCAAAATAGTATCTGTCTAGATGTTTATTTTTCGACTGTTCCCCGGGATCCAATAGAGGTTGTCTTTAATTAGGCCATCAAATTTTTTTTAGAGACTCCAGATGGGGGTGCCTTTACCATCCTAAGAGGAATCCAAGAATTTTGATCTTGGTTTCTTAATATATTTCTTCCTGGTTACCTATTTCCACCAATCGTTTCCCCCAAAAATCAATCTCCAAACCAACTTAGAGCCCAGTGCCTTGTTCATAAGACCAGTATTCCTGATTCCCATCCCTCCATTAGTTTCATCTTCCATGATATTTGATCTAGGTCATTCCTAGGTGCACGCTGGGGACAACAACTGACTGAATGAGTCAAGAATTGTTATGGTGGAAGCACAGAAAAAGAACAAGTGAAGCAGGAAACACACTATATCGATAGAAAGTATTCGCACAGATAATATGCAAGAATTCAAATAAATTTTTATTATTACTTATTCTCTATGAAGGTTGTTTGTTTGTTACAATAGTGTACATGTTTATATAGAAGCTGAGACACTTGGGTGACTACCCGTTATGTTCAGTTACAAGAAGTTATAATGGTTCAGAAGTTCAACCATCGTAGATGATTGGAAGACAGATATCTTCTGTCGATGTTCGATAGTCGTCGGTGCTGACAAGGCATGCCAAGATGTTGCATGTCGAGCATGAAACCTGTCAAGGTTTGTTGAGGTTGATTGTGTCAAGGTTTGGACTTGTCAAAGCTGATGTTGAACCTATTGAAGCAGTCGAAGTAGTCGAAGTGCTAGATTTTTTTGAATTTCGACAACATGCCAACTGTTGGTTGGATCATTCCTCCTTCCTTAAGAAACAATGGTCTCCATTGTGTATTTGTTCAGGTGAGGAAACTTCTTGTCTACTTCAGTAGAAAAGTACCATTTTCCTTGTGTGGGAAGATGTCCAGCTTTAGCCACTTGAGACAAGGGAATGGAGTTTTTCCTTGTATGGTTTATGCGTTGTCCCACAATGATGTCGCAAATAAGAGGTTCCTAAACATTTGGATGGATTTATTCGGGTTTTTCTATTTGCAATTCGTTTTGTTCCAACAATGGTGCATGGTATGGTCGAAGTAGATCTACATTAAAGACTGGATGTAGGCCAAGACATGCAGGAATGTCGAGCTGAAAAGTGTTTTCTCCACTCTGTTTAAGGATACTATATGGACCATATCGCAAAGTTTTCAACTTTATCTATGGACCAATGAAGCGATCCTTCTTTAGATGTAACTAGACCTGATCCTTTATTTGAAATGAATGAAGAATACGATGCTTGTCGTGTCGAGCCTTAGCTTTTGCATTAGCTCGTTGCAACATTTCTTGTGCTTGCTTCTGAATGCTATAGATTTGATCTCTGAACTTTAATACTTTCTCAACTTCTTGTCCTTCGAAGTCAGTGTCATTTGACTTTGTCGAGGAACTGATCAAGTTGATAGGCGCTGAGGGTTGAAATCCATAACAGATCTCAAATGGACTCTTGCATGTAGAACTATGTTGAGAATGATTGTAGCTATGTTGTATGTATGGAAGGTTGTCATCCCATGTTCGACGATGCTTGGGGTTTTACATGCAAAGCAGTTGTACTACCAAGCAATTTACAACTTCTGTTTGTCCGTTTGTCTATGCATGGAAGGTTATCGACAAAGAAAGTCTCATGTCAAGCTGTTTCTAGAGAGTTTTACAAAAGGTTCTGAAAAATATAGCATCTCTGTCGAAAATAATGGTCATTGGGAGGCCATAATGTTTCACAACATGTTCGAAGAAGAGATGAGCAGTCCATTGTGTTTTTGTAGTCTTCTTGCATGGTATAAGTATAGCTATCTTGGAAAACCTGTCGACTACTACTAATATCCCGTAATGTAGATGTTTGGTAGTAGTATATCCTGTCAAGTAGTCCATAGAAATAGATTCCCATGGTCAACTAGGAACTAATAGGGGTTTGTACAGTCCTTGTCGTTGATTCAATAGTTTAGAAATGGCACAAACCATGCATGATTATATCTACTTGTTGATATCAGATTTAAGTGAAGGTCGGTAAAAATACTTTTGGAGGATAACAATTGTTTTTGCGACTCCAAAATGTCCTGCAGTATTTTTGTAATGCGCGTCCCAATTGAGCTTCTGTCGGTGCTCATCGATCGGTACACAAGTTTTCCAAATTTGTATATCAAGGTGTCCTTCACTAAGTATTCGGTAGTAGACAACGTTCCAGACTGAAGTTGTCGATAAATTGTGAAGAAATCACATTCTACCAAATACAATTGTGGCCAAGTAGTGGTGTCATAACCATGCATACTCATCATTGTAGACAATAGAGTAATGGGTGGTCAGTTGAGACAATTGACTAGGACATTTGATTTTCCTTTCCAGTATTTAATTACCAACTGAAACTATTGCAGGTAATTAATCCACTTGAGTTGTCGAGTTGTCTATAGTTTCGGATGGGATAGAGCGAACTACAAAGGCTTATGTTTAGTGAGGATAATTGTTTCCTTCCCAAGAATGTAATCTCTCCATTTCTTAAGTTCTTGCACAATGGCATACAATTCTTTTTCATATGTTGAATACCTTATAACAGTGTCATTGAAAGTTTTGAAATGAAACACGACTGGGTTACCTGACTGAGTGATCACTGCACCGAGGACATAGTCCAATGCATCCGTATCAATATCAAAGGGCTGATGCAAATAAGGTAACACAAGTACTGGTGTAGTACAAATCTTCTTTTTGAGTTGTTAAAAATCTTATTGTTGTGTCGGTGTCCATTTGAAGACAATTTTCCTATTTCCTTTAGTTCAAAGGCCATGCGATATGACAGAAGCCAAGTATGAAATATCGATAGAAATTCAAAAAACCAAGAAAACTTCTGAGTTCATGAATCTTTTGAGGAATGGGCCAATATTTGAGGATCTATACTTTTTTTGGGTCAACATGAATGCCCGCAGAGTCAATTACATACCCCAAATATTTGATACTGGTCATTACAAATGAGCATTTTTCCATGTTTAGATATAGTCAATGTTGTTGGAGAGTGTCAAAGACTTGTCGAAGATGTTTGACATGTTCTTCCCATGATTGATTGAAAATCAAAATATTGTTGAGATAGGAAATGACACAGTTGCCGATGAAAGGTTGTAGAAGATCATCCATATATCTCATGAAGGTTGCAGGTGCATTGGTTAAGATGAAAGGCATGACTAACCATTCAAACAATCCTTCCTTGGTCTTGAAAGTCATTTTTCCATACATCAGTGGAATCAATTGGAATTTGGTGGTATCCCGACTTAATGTCGATCTTCGTAAAGAACTTAGCACCTTTCAAAATGTTGATAAGTTCATCTATCCTTCGAAGAGGGTATCTGTTCTTTACTGAAATTTTGTTGAGATCCAGATAGTCGATGCACATCAGGCAAGTCCTGTTTGTCTTTGGAACTAGGATGGTAACTAGATTTCCACAAGGAGAGGAGCTGGGGTGGATATGACTTTTGTCGATCAAATCCTGGATTTTCCTACGAATCTCTTCGTTCTTGAGAGTGGATCTTCTATAAATAGATGCGTTAGGTAATGAAGAACCAGGAACAAGTTCAATGGAGTGTTTTACCTGACAATGCATAGGTACTCCGTTTGAATCTTGAAATGCATTCTGGTATTCCTCAAGAATGTGATCGATCTATTGTTGTTGTTTGGAGCTACGCTGGTCAGTGAGTTGACTTGTTGCTGCAGTATTCCTTGAATTCTGAGGCTTTATCATAATTAATGTGAACTTCTAAGCATGATTGATAAGCTTCTTTGTTTGTTTGGCAGTTATCATATAAATCGTTGATGTGGGTTTCCTCTTTGGTATGTCATACCATTGATTCTAATTTTTGACAATCACCTTCTAAGGCCGTGACTGATATGTACCGTGCCAATCCCATAGGGAAGGTTTCCCAAGCAAGGTGGCATCTGCAGAAAGTAGTGCCACGTCATAGATTAATTCATCTTCAAAAGGATTAATAAAGTAGGTGATTTTGCATTGGCGTGTGATTCTAAGTTCCTGTCCATCCTTCATACAACCGATATTGTAAGGATGAGGATGTGGAGTGGTGACAAGACCTAATTTCTTCACAAGATCTCTAGAAATGAAGTTCTTCTACCTACCATTATCCACACTCATATGTAATGGATTTTTTTGAACCCATAAATGTGTATGGAATAGGATCTCTCAATCCTCCTCATCGACGATAGTCAAGGCTATTGGAGTGCTCGAAGTCGAAGCCAAGAGGGTTGATGCATCTAGATTAGATTCTACCAAGATTTTGTCGAACAAGTCGGTTGTCGACAATTTTTCCAAAAATGTCTTCCGAGATTTGCATTCTGTCATATCATGCCATGTTTAATTGTGATAATCACACAATTTTCCGGTATGATCTTGTTTATTGTGATCCTTCTTGTCTTTCTAAAGTTCTTCTTGTGATGATTGGGATTTGGTGGAGTCAGTTGAGAAGGGTGCTTAAACCTGTCGAAGTCAGCTGATGACTTCTTGTCCGATGTTTAACTTGCTTTCTTGTTTGTGAAACGTGCTTTCCTTTTTTGTTTAGCTTCCATCTTGCTAGAGCAATCAAATGCTTCCGCAAGTGTACTGACAATTAAAAACTCCATCTCTTGTTGAATGTGTGGGGATAAACCACTGACATACTTCAGGACAAGCAATTTCTCTTCTTCTTGGATGCCAAGTCTAGCCATGAGTCGATAGAAATCGTGACGTAAATTTGCATGGACTGGTATTTCCATTGCCTTAGCTGCTGGCACTTCTTATACTGTTGTTCAAGATGTTTGGGCGGGCAGAACTCCTTTCGAACGTATTTGACAAAAATTTTCCCATGTGTCTATGGGGTCGCCTTCTTTTTCCATATTTGGTGATAAATTTTACCACCAGTAGTGTACGGAGGTTGACATCTTCAAGGATGCAATGGTGATATTTTCCGCTTTAGAGAGTTGATTCACAGAGTAGTATTATTCTAGTTGTTGTACCCAATTATCGATGGATTTTGCGTCGACCTTGCCTTCAAGATTAATTATGTCCAGATTAATTTTCACTTTGAAGGGGCTGATTTTATTAGAGTGAGGTCACGTTGAGGATTCCCTGGAGTTCGAAGCGAACCACATGGTAATATCGCTGAAATGGGATAAAATTTTGGTTCGCTGGTGAGCTAGTGCTTTTTCTATGAGTTGCTCAGTCTCGTCAGTTGCATGTCTATTGTCTGCTTCTTCTGCCATCTTTTCTAAATTCAAAGGAAGTGTCTTCTTGTGTTGCTGAGTTTGCAAGTGTGTTTGAAAAATCATAAGTTAAATAACTTCGATGGAAGTGCTGACATAACTTAAGCTCTGAACAAGATCAAGCTCCAATACCAATGATCCAGGTTGTGCCCAGGTGCATGCTGGGGACAATAGTCGACTGAATGAGTCGAGAACTGTTATGGCAGAAGCATATAAAAATAATAAGTGAAGCAGGAAACATACTATATCGATAGAAAGTATTCGCACAGACAATATGTAAGAATTCAAACCAATTTCTATTATTACTTCTTCTCTATGAAGGTTAGTTATTTGTTACAATAATGTACATGTTTATATAGAATGATGAGATGCTTGGGTGACTACCCATTACGTTCAGTTACAAGAAGTTATAACAGTTCAGAAGTTCAACCATTGTAGACGACTGGAAGACAACGATATTATGTTGATGTTCGACAGCCATCGGTGCCGACAATACATGCCAAGATGTTGTATGTCAAGTGTGAAACCCATCAAGGTTTTTCGAGGTCAATTGTGTCTAGGTTTGGACTTGTCGAAGCTGATGATGAACCTGTCAAAGTAGTTGAAGTAGTCTAAGCGCAAGACTTTGTCAAAGTTTGACATTATGCCAACTGTTTCTTGGATCAATATTGTCCCAATTAACCAAATTGAACTCTTTCCCTTGTGTTTTCCCAACTTTCCAGAGAAATTTTATAATTTCTATACTTATTCCATTAACAATGTATTTTGGAATGAGGAAGATTGTGCAAGAGAATATAGGATAAGAATCCAAAATGGTTTTGATGAGGACTAATTTTCTAGCTAAATTGAGCCATCTTGAGCCCCAATCTTGCATTTTATCTTTCAATTTTTGGATTATTAATCTCCAAGTAGTGGGATTGTATGTACACTTAGAGATTGGAATTCCAAGACAAACAAAGGAGGTCCAGTAATGGCTGACCTTGATATCGAGAATGAAAGCGATCTCTTTGAGGATGCAGGGGTTATTGTTCCAACCATAAAGCCAACATTTGGAGGAATTGATCCGTATGCTAGTAACTTTGAGGATTATATCAAGAGAGTGTTTGATCCTTTTGGCTATTTGAGTTGAATCACTTCCCAAAATAATGGTGTCATCGGTGAATTGAGCATGATTAATAGGTTGGAATCCCCTAACAAAGGATATACCAGGGATATTTCCTTCACTTTTTAGCCTATTGAGTCTTCTGCTGAAAGAATCTATTACTAAAGTGTAGAGTAAAGGGGACAGTGGACAGCCTTGGTGAATTCCCCTTCAGGATTGGAAAGAAGAAGTTGCTCGACCGTTGACCAAAGGAGCTATCCAGGGGTTGATAATGCAGGCTTTGATCCATCTTATGAACCTGCGTAGGAATCCGAACCTTTCCAGGACTTGAAATATAAAAGCGTGCCTTATTCTATCAAATTTGTTAGCGAGATATAATTTGATTGCCTTACCTGCTTCCTGACATTTCTGACTTGAGTGAATAACTTCTTCCACTAGGAGGATATTGTCGTATATTTTTCAGTCAACTAGAAATCCTCCTTTATTTTTTGAAATGAGATGAGGAATTACCTTTTAAAGTATGTTGGGGATGACCTTGGAGAGGATTTCACAAGAGGAGTTGTAGAGGGAGATAGACCTGAAATGTTTAATGGATGATGGATTCTTTTCCTTAGGAATAAGAGATAGGAAGGTGGAATTTGTAGTGCCACCTATCTTGTCCTAGGATTGAGTCCATGCCAACATTTTTATAAGATCTTTTTAATGATATGCCAACAACTTCAATAAAAACCAATTGGAAACCCATCAAGTCCAAAACCTTTTTCTGGGTGTAGAGACCAGACTATTGAACATACCTCGTCAAGGGAGATAGGTTGGATTAAAGATTCATGGTCTTCATTTAATATGCTGCGTATTTCATCACCGAGGGAGGCCATTTCCACCTGTGTTACTTCATCTTCATTTGAGTAAAGATCTTTGAAATGATCTTTGATCTCTCTTTTTTAACTTTTCCCCATTTTATTTGGTGAGCTCCTTTATTGTGTTCTTTGTATTACACACTCTACATTGATAGTGGGAACATTTAGTGTTCTGGTCACCCCTTTTTAACCAAAGACATCTGGATTTTAGACACAGTTCTTCCTCTTCTTTCTATAGGAGAGTTTGGATTTTTCTATCAACCTATTTTTCTTTCAAGAGAATTTCTTTGGTTACTTCGACCTGCTCCATTTGATCTTGAATACCTTCAAGGGTTCTAACTAGGGCCTCTTTCTCTTTTCTTGGGTTGAATTCATGGGTTGCAATCCAGTTCTTCAGCCCTTTTTTAACATTCTTAAGCTTTTGTTCCCAAATAAAGCTTGGAGATCCTTGAATGAAAATATTCCTAGCTTGTTCAACTATATCAAAGAAGCTTGGGTCCTTGATCTAGGTAGAGTAAAATATGAAAGGGAGAGGCCCCATGTTCCCAATTGGGTCAAGGGAGAGAGAACGAGGTCGATGCTATGAAACAACAGAAGCTAGAAGGTGTGAAACATGCAAAAGGTGTTTGTCAAGAATTGAAGAACTTACCAATATTCTATTTAGTCTAGCGATGATATGGCCCAACCCAAAATGTTTATTGCTCCAAGTGTACTTCCCTCTTTTTATTTTGATATCTACTAATCTCCAAGCATTCATTAAATATTCTAACCTTTCTCCAAAGGGATCTTTGACTTTGGAGCCTCCTTTTTTTTCCTCCAAGGAGATTGTGGTGTTAAAATATCCAGCAATTATAAAAGGGTGTTGCATCTTACCATATTTTTATTGCTCCAGTTGTGTCCAGAATCCATATTTGCATCCATGATCTGTTGGTCCATAAACATTTCCTATCCAGAGAATCTCCTGGGTATTGAGATCCTCAAGCTCAACAAACAACCAATGACGATTTCCTGTTGCTGATATAAAATTTATAGATATTTGAATCCCACCAAGTAAGGATGCCTCTTGAGGCTCCTTGAGCACTTATGGATTTTCCTTCACCTATCTTCCAAATTTTCTTCATAGCCGATAGACAATCTTCTTCTTGCATTTTTGTCTCATGTATTCCAAGAATGGAAATTGCTTTGGTTTGCTTCAATCTTTTGATTTCCTCCCAGGCCTCTGCAATTCCAGGAGACAAGTTTCATTATTTCTTGTTGGTTTGTGGTACTACTCTTCCCTTTTCCCCTTCCACAGGCTCCTCATATTGTTTTTCCAGTGGATAGCTTCTAACCAGGTGATCCAAACTAGACTACTTCCTTGCTACTTTTTCTCGGGTCGTTTATAATTCTCGATGAAATTTGTTGGGATTCCTGCATTTTTTGTTTAAGGGTTATATTTCTTGTTATTTGATGTCTAAAGTATCTTCTAGTTGTTCCTTGGCTCTATATCTTGTTACTAATCCCCCAGAATTTTGTGAATATTCAGGTCTTACTTCAACATATGCTTGTTGTGGGAGAGTGGGTTTACAACTCACTGATTGCCCTATTTCCATTAATATTGGTTCAAATTCATTGCCTTTTCTACGATTTGTTTCTTTCTCAACCACAATGGGATACATTTGTTCATTCTCCTCAATATAAAGGACTTGGAATCTGTTCTCTGTGGTATTCTTTTTTGCTGTGGTATTTGCATCACTTGCTTTCCTTGTTCCCTTTTTTCCTGTTTAGCTCATTGCATTCTTATTTTTGGGTTTCCCCATATACTTGTTGGGAGTTCTTTTGGAAATATTTTGCGAAATGTCCATATTCATGACACACCTTTCACTTGAAAGGAATATGTTCATAGTCTATTATTTGGATATGATTCCAAACTTCCATGGTGAGTTTTATTGCTTTTAGGAGGCCTTTCTCCAGATCTACCTCAACACAGATCCGTGCACAAGAAAAAATAGGGGGCTTAGGATCAGATTTGTCAATATATTTCCTTAGTGGGTTCCCGATAGCTTTGAGGTCTTCGTCATTCCAACAATGCAGCGGGAGATGTGGCAGTTTAACCCATACTGGAACTGAGGTGGGGATGTCCTTTTCCAGATTGAAGGATAAATCCCATTTGTTGATATACATGCATTTTGGGCCCATAAATTTTAACCACAAAAGAAAGGATTCTTACAATTGTCATAGAATTATATTCATCCCATGCTTTCATAACTACATGAGAAGAATTCCCCCACCAACCTCACACATGCATTCAATCATTGGATTTAAAGTCAAAAGAAATTAATTGACTCATTTAAGGCACATATAAATAGTTGGATGGGTTCTAAAGTGGAAAATAGGAAATTGAGAATTTAATCTCCCATAGGCTCCCTTTTATATTCCCCTCTAGCTGAATCATATCCCATTTAGTGCTCTTTACACAACCATATTGGAGCATTTTATTATTTTTCCAGCATAGTATTTACATAGATTTTGAGTTAGCATGACAAGTCAACCATAATATATTTACATTATACATTCCTATCCACTCACTAGTCGGGCCTTGGCCTTTAGATCCACACTAGGAATCCATACTAATATATTTACATCATTTACATAGTTTTGATTTAATACATTCCAAGTCAAAAATATGGGTATTACAATCCACTCCCCATTGGAATAACATTGCCCTCATTTTTCTTTTAATATAAAAAAAAATGGATATTCCTCTCTCAATGCATCCTTTGGCTCCCATGTAGCCTCATCGAGACCAAAATGTTTCCACTACACCTTTACATGTCCAATGGATCAATTCTGTAGCATTGTTACCTTCTTGTCGAGGATGCATAGTGGCTATATTTGGAACTCTCCCTTGGGTTCCACCTATATCACATCCCAATCAATAACATGGTTAGGATCATGTATATATTTATTAAGAAAATAGACATGAAAAACATTATAAGATATGGTGTTAGTAGGAAATTCAATTCCATATGAAATTGGCCCTATCCTCTCAAGCACTTCAATTGGAACACAATATCTCAGTGATATCTTGGCACAACTTCCAATATTCAAGAAAATATTCTTTGGCCTCACTCAAATGTAAACCATGCATGATGATCCCCAATGTTGAATTCCATATGCACATGATTCTTATATGCATGTATTTTATGTCTATCTTGGGATGCTTTAAATTTTTCTTAATATTTGCAACCTCTTGTTCCATTTCCTTAAGCATTTTTCGCCCAGGCATAATTTTGCGAACTAGATTATCCCAACTCACTAGTGTCCTACACCTTCTTCCATACAAATTTTCAAATGCACTCATTTCCAGTTATGCGTGTTTCCCATTTTTATATGCAAACTATACCAAGTGTAAAAAATATTCCCACTTGGATGGTTTGTACATCACATACATGCAAATCATGTCTTTAATCACCTGATTTACTCTTTTTGTTTATCCATCTATTTGTGGATGGTAGGTAGTACCAAAGTTCAACTATGTACCCAAATATGCAAAAATACTTTTCCAAAATTTAGTGGTAAATTTTGTATCACAATCAGATACAATTGATTTGGGTAATCCATACAATTTGAATATTTATTTCATGAATATCCTTGTAATTAGAATTATCTAGAATAAAATGTTTTGTCTTAGACAATTTATCCACCACAACCATGATGGAATCATACTTTCTCAATGTAGTTGGAAATTCGATTGAAAGAGCCAAACCCTAGTATTAAACAATCTTCCTTTTTGTCCCAAGAAAGAGCTTTGATACCACTTGTAATATACTTAAACTCAGAAATTCAAAGAAAGTATATAAAAACATAAGAAATAATAGATAAAATAGATAGCTATGTTCAGTGTTTACTTGCCTCTTCAAGGGGGAAACCTCTAAGAGAGAAGCTCCGAATAAAGTGGTAGTTCTTGACTCGCATTAAATAAATTAGTTCTCAAAATATAGTGATTCAATATACAAAGGAATAGCTACTTGTGTTCTTTATATTAATGATGGTCAACCACCTAGGGGTCTTTATTCAGTAAGGAAATCCCCTTTACATTAAGTCACTACCCACTAACTAATGGGTCTTGTGGTCGTCTATATTGATAAAGTATGGGGATTAGGGTAGGACCCTAACAATGATCCTCCTCAACCTAAACCTATAAAACCTATTTTTAAGAATCCTCATCCTCTTCCTCTCTTCCTTGCATGTGATAGGCATCTATTGTATGATATTTTATCAACTCCAATAATCTACAATTGTTGAAATCATGGACCATGGATTTACAACATTAAAAAATATAGGTATTAGTGGTTGTTTGGTACTTATATAACAATACACATGAATACGGCTCATTCCCCTATGTTGTATATATCCCACCAGTTGAACTTTGATCTAGTAAGGAATGAATCTGGTGCACTATCACAATGTAATTTCCAAGTACTATATATTTGTTCATATGGTGTCCCTCTATTCTACATAGAGTGGACCATATGTGTCCATGCAATGCCTTTCATTTAGACATTTCTTGCATTTTGTTAGGTAAGGTAGCTAGTTGGTTTTGTACCTACACCAATCCTAAAGAAATATCAATAAAACCTCTTATTGACTCGAGGTACATTGTAATTCTCGACACCTCTTCTTGTGTGTTAATCTTTTGTTGAGTAAGAGGAATATTAATATGGGTAAATAAGATAATAATAAGCCATCCTCTTTGTTTTACATTTTAGATCCAACTATTTAACCTTCCTAATAATACTTTAAATCTTTTAGCATAATCCCATATGGTATTACAAACCTTTTGTTTTATTTCCTTAATATCTACAATACATTGTGATTTTAACTTTGACTTTTAAAAATTATTGAATCATATATTTCCATATTTCATCCAAATTTCTAGCATGTTCTTTTGCTACATTAGTCTTACACTTTATATACCACTACAAATCCATATCTCTAAAAGCAGTCTCTAATAATGTGATCTTAACTACAATGTATGCTATCTTATTATCTTATTGATTATACAAATGGCCTCAGAAGTAAACTAGTGTTGTTCAACATGGTCTCTCCTAATTCCATGTAACACAAAGAGTCTTATCACACTACTTGTTGTAGCTTCTAACATTGAAAAATACAAGTCTCTCATTATTATTTATCTTCTTATTCATATGTATCATTGTTTTTCTTTGTTATACTATATTTCTCACCGTCGTCTCTACATAGGGGGTGGTTCCAAAGGGGAGTGTGTTTCCTCATTCTTTGCAACAATTTCTTAATGGAATCGAGAGTTATAGTTTAGCCTCATTCGAGGCATCGATTTTGCTAGTTTTAAATCATTTTAATTTTTTTGTAGAATCATCATCTAACTTGGAACATAATCACCATTTGAAGAAGTTTCCACCTCAATAGTTGATTCATATGGTGACCTTGAAATATTCACTATATTCTCCTACTTTTTCACTTCTCTAAGAACGTCCCTTTGGAACCTCCTCCTCATATGTGCACATGTCAAGCACTATCTCTCCGTCGATCCTCCTCAACAATGACCTCTCACTCAATGCTACTAGAAAAACACTTCCCTTCTCCTTCTTCTTTTATCACTACTACTCAATATTTCATTTCCTTGTTTTCTCAAACCATTCATCCAAGCCTTCCAAATCGATTCTCTCAGCACATTTCTTCTCCCATATCTATTTGCTATGGTTTTTCTCTCCTATCTCTTTTCTATGGTTTTTCTTTGATTCTTCTCAATCAATATTTTTTTCCATTTATTTATTTGATTCTTCTAAAACAATTTTTTTGAATCAATGCCCATGTTTTAATTGTGGTGATCAAGCAATATTTGAATAAGAATAATAAATAGTTTCCCAAATCTTGAAGGTAACAATAAAAGGAGAATTTCCCATGGCAACTGTTGAATGTAGCAAGCTTCCGAAAAACGAAGAGGATTATTCAATTATCTAAGGGTAGGGTGGAGGGCTCATAGCACCCAGAAGAGTTAACAGATATCAACCACCATGTTTATTCCAGTCAATGTCAGCTTCACGCGCCTTCATCAACATCCTGTTAACCATAGTAGCATAATTCGCTAGTATTGGCCTTTGGTGTAAGGAAATTTCGAACAAATTAGAATTTGTCCAATATTCGATCTATGTGTAGTAAGGATACGGTTAATTTTGAAAATTGATTTAAAAATGCCAATTTTTTTTTATTCAAACACTATAAATTAAATACCTTTCAATTTCATACTTTGTAATTCAATTTAAAAATATGCCAAAGAAAAAAAAAATGCAAATATAATAGCAACACTAGATTTATTGGTTAGCAAAACCATGTGCCCAAAACCACTTACATCATTGCTCATTCGAGAGTGAAAGTTAACCCTAACACAATTTAAACATTCGTTAATTAATTCCAAATGTAAGTAGTGGTAAATATTATTTACTTTCTTCTTAAAATAATTTATAACTATTATTAACTAAGAGTTTTGTATCTTATAATAAGGGTATTATATATATATATATATATATATATATATATATATATTTAAAGAAATGATTTTTTTAAGTTTAAAATTTGGTTGATATTTAATATTTCATTAAAAAAATTGTATATGTTTAACTATATATATATAGTTGTATATTTAATTAAAAATATTATATATAAGATGTCTACTTATGTATTTTATTTGTATTGGATTTTTTTGTTATGTATTTTTTCTGTATCGAATCGTATTTGTATATGTACTCATACTCGAATTATGCTACTATGCTGTTAACTAATGGCCAAACGTCATTGTTGGTTTACATAAATACTGGTAGACTTTCCTTCTTTGAACTTCTTCATTCGACTTCATTGATCATATCTTGGACCTCTACTTCTGTGATAGTCTATGGTAAGGAATGCATCACAATCCCCAATTCCTTGGTCATAATGCACACATCGCCATCCTTGTCGACGAGGATGAAGTCCTACTTGAACTTGGAAATCTATTCTTCAGTTAATCACAGCGCCATAGTATTCAATCTTATTGTTCCCATATGACTAAATCTATTTCTATTTCTATTTCTATGGTTGAGGTCAATCCTCCTTCAATTCTAGAAAAAGATAAAAGAGAAAGAAACTAAAGGATCCCTGCCCTAAACTAATAAAGCTCTATGCAAATTCATTCTTAAAATACGCCCTTTTCAAATCAACGTCACTTTGTTAATCCCATAAGGAAGGTGAGATTAGATTATTTGCAATTAAAATACATGGACCTTCTCAAAATATGTTACACATTGTGCACTATACTACCGGCTAATGCTGTTGTGGGGTTCTTATGGAATGCCATGGGCTCTTAGAATAAGTCAATTTTGTGAAAAATTCCATAGTGTATGCTTATAGAATAAATCAATTTTGCAAAATGTCCAAAATTATAACAATGAAAATTTTAGTTACAACATAATCAATAGAAAATTCCACAATATATGTTCTATAATGCAGTCAAATTATTAGTCAATAGTATGAGTCATAAACTATAAGTCAAAGAATAACATGAGTAAATTTATTATTTAGGGTTATGGATTTTTCTACCTTTTCTTGATCCCAAACAATTTCTTCTTAAGAACAATGTACAATATTAATATCAATCCGTCTTTGGATCCATTCATGCAATAAATAAGAAAACTTAAAAAATAAAATCTCATGCTTATCTAAAAAAATGTACTTATGTTTCCACCATTTAGGGTTTATATGCAAGTTCTAGCTTTCTTTCTAGACGAACTCAACTTCTTTCTTAGTA
The DNA here is from genome assembly GCA_001517045.1 of Pseudotsuga menziesii. Classification (NCBI taxonomy): domain Eukaryota; kingdom Viridiplantae; phylum Streptophyta; class Pinopsida; order Pinales; family Pinaceae; genus Pseudotsuga; species Pseudotsuga menziesii. Next base: position 56,058 of record LPNX010706010.1, on the reverse strand, counting down.
ATCCAATCTCATATTTCTTCCCCTAAGGGTTTCCATGACATTTTTGTGTTTCTTCTTACAATAAAATATTATATCTTGGAAACAAAACCAATTATCAACACTAAACACTAGATCTAAGGTTCAGTGCATAAACCAACAATAAAGTTCACTAGTATCGTGATTTTCAATACCCTAAAAAGGATAAAGTCTCATCCAAGACACAAGTAAACAATACTGATATATATCTAATTCATAAAGAAACTAGACATGGATCATAAACATATGTTAAACCTTAACATATCATTCATCATCCCTTAATAAAATACACAAAAAAGGAAGTACACAAAAATAATATTTCTTAAAAAAATAAGGGGGGACTAGCCATAATCCATTGCAAGAGATTTAGTGCATACAATTCTCCTTGTCACTTCTTATCAATATGCAATGTCTATCTATATAATAGTAACAACCATAACAAATAGAAACTAGTAACCCCAACTCTTCCTTCTTTAACCCTACATATACCTCCCAAGTTGCTTAAAAAGTTGTCCTTACAACTCATTTCTTGAAAATTGCACAAGAAACATTGCACGTGGTACACAAGCATATTTTCATCACTCTACATAGAAAACCCAAGGCATTCATATTTCAACTTCACATAGAATTCACGAAATTCCAAAATAGGGCGCCAACACTAATTTCATTTAAAAACATTGAATATCATTATGTGGCCAAAACATATTGAAAGTTACCTTTTCTACACTATTTTCCGTTATTTATCTTGTGTTCTTGATTATTTCTTGGGTTTCATGTATATGTAATCGTTGCTTAAGGATATGCTAGTATTATTCTTCATTGATTTTTCTTGGTGTTCCTTGGTCTTAACTCTTCATTTTTGGGTTTGACTACATATTGTGGTGGTTTGGACCTTTCAAACTTCTCATTTTGGTCAACCTTCTCTGCAAAATCTCTCATCAAAGTGTTATTTTTTCTTAAGATGTGATTAGATTATCTAGGATATTTATCTGAAAGAATAACAAGTACAAGAAGATGCATAAGATATAAAAGATACACAAGAAACAAAGATTTTCATCGGGGAAACCATAAACGAGAAAACCCCACAAACTTCTTTAGAATAGTAAGATGATCAAAAGAAATAATAAGAATTATTCAACAGCTATCTATCTCTCCTCCTATGACTATCTATTTCTCTCATGCACCCTCGAGAGTGTGAGAGGCGTGTATAAATGAGGGAGAGCGCCTCCCTATTTATAGCCTTTAAAGTCACTGAACAAATATAACATTCGAGCCTACATGTCATCTCACATGGGGCCCACTTCTCCTAGAGAGACTACAAGTACATATTACATGATGTTACACTGGGGACTATTGCCCTGACTTACAACAAAGGTTGTACCTCAAGGTCTAGACAAAATTTAGACATCCCGTAAAGGGGTAACACACATCCCCAATCGGGGTACAACAACATTCAATGATAATATACATCAGAATATCTTCTGAAGTTATAAATACATCAACACTCCCTCTTAAATAGGAAGGTATTCTCTCTCTACACAGTCATCAACACATATGGTCAGGTGTTCATCGCATCATCATCATCGCAGAGTAATAGAGTCTTCATCATAGCTACTACCATCATATTCTTATAATTTGATCATCATACCATACTATCTGTCATCAGAAGTTTCTATAGTTCTGATCCTTTTTTATGCTGGATGTGGGCCTAGTCTCTTCCAATTCTTCATGTCATCTCAAGCAATCCTTATCATAGAATATGTCCAGGATCTTCTTCATGTTGCCACGGAAATATCCTGCGTATTCTACCTTCATCTTGTTGTATCTAGATCATCTCTTTTGTCCTGCACAAGACAAAACAACAAAAAACCAAAGCATAGTATAGTCAACCTGTGTTCTATTAAAAGAACCGCCTAGGTTCACCTCTTGTGCTTCATAACCTTATCATCTCAGCATGGGAACTTCATATATCTCATATATATGGTAGGACTAATTACGACCCAACAACCTGCTACTCCAGGACCTTTTTACATTCTTCTGGTCAACCTTAAGGAATTACATCTGAACAACCTGCGTCCATGATATTTTCTGTTTAGATAACCTTTGGGACATATTATGTCCGAGTAACCTGTGTACCACGCCAGGGCTCAGTATTTACACTTCCACAACCCATGTGGCATATTACATATGAATAACCTGCGTACCACTCTAGGGATTAGTATTTACATTTGGATAACCTGTCTCATTTCCCATGTGAGATAATATGCTTTGTATCAGGACTGATTACATCCAAGGATAACTTGCGTGCTTCGCCAAGATGTTACATCCAAGGATAACCTACAGGACTGATTACGTTTGAGCAACCTAGGAAACTTCGCCAGGATGTTATGCTCAGACAACTTGTCTTTCTAGCTATGCTAGGACACATCACTCCCTCTTTCGAGGGATCTTAATCTAGATCACACCATGTCTTTCTATGAAGTAATCAAACTTCACTCTTGCAAGAGGCTTGGTAAACACATAGACTATCTTCTCCTCTATTACCACGTACTAGAGCTTCACTGCTCCTCTCTATACCATATCCCTGATATAATGGAACTTGATCTCGGTGCTCTTCTACTTGTCATGGAACACTGGGTTTTATGTCAGCTTCACGCAACTCTGATTGCCATAGAAGATGCAAGTCATGTATAACTGGAGATCAAATAAGTTAGACAATATCTTTTAACCAAAATTCCTCGCAACTAGCCAAGCAAGTGACAACATACTCTGACTCAGTTTTACTTAGTGCTACACATGATTGCTTCCTGTTGAACCAGGAGATCATTCCAGATCCCAAAGTGAAGCAACAACCAGAGGTTCTCTTCCTATCAGTGGTGCTACCTGCCCAGTTTGAATTAATATAACCATGTAGGTTGATCTTCTGATTCACATCATATTTGAGCCCATAATCCACTGTACCTTTTAGGTACCTCAGAACATGCTTTACCATTATCAGGTGAACCTATCTCGGATCCATCAGGAACTTGCATAGGGTGTTCACCGTAAAGCATATGTCTCGTCTCGTATTTGTCAGATACATCAATGATCCAATCATCTTATGATACATCATGGCATTGATCTTCTCAGATGAAGCATCACTCAGAAGCTTCAAGTTAGATGCCATAGGTGTGGCCATACACTTGCAGTCCAACATTTTGAATGTCTTCAAAATCTCCACTGCATACTTCTCTTGCCCAAGGAAGATTCCATTTCACTCTTCCACACCTCCATGCCTAAGAAGTATTGCATCATGCCTAGGTATTTCATCCTGAAATTTGTAGCAAGTCTCCTTCTTGTATCTGTAATGAGTTCCTCATCGCCTGTTAGAAACAAGTCATTGACATATAGCAGGAGTATCACTGGTCTTCCATATTCCACCTTGAAGTATAGGTTGGAATTTTATTTACTCTTGCTAAATCCCAGGATCATCAGGAATCTATCCATCCTGTCGTACCATGTCCTCGGTGCTTGTTTCAAACCATACAAGGCCTTCTTCAATTTGCACACATGGGTCTTCCTATCATGTGTCTCAAATCCCAGTGGTTGTTCCATGTATACTTCCTCTTCGAATACAGCGTTCAATAATGTTTTCTTGACATCCATCTGGTGTATTTTCCATTTCATAAATGTTTCCAAAGCAAGTATGGTCCTTATGGAAGTGTACCTCACCACGGGTTCAAATGTCTCTTCGTAGTCTATGCCTTCTTTTTCTTAGAAGCCTCGTTCTATGAAATTTGACTTGTGTTTCTTGATGTTGTCATGTACAACATGCTTGATCTTGTAGATCCACTTTGAAGTCATGGAATAATTCTTCTCCAGCCTTGGAACAACCTCCCAGACATCATTATTCATGAACGACTGATATTGCTCGATCATCTCATCCTTTCCTTCTTTCTTTTATGTAGCCTCTTCATAGGTGGAAGGTTCTTTATCAATGATGTCACACAATAGGGCCACATAGCTATTGTATGGATTTTCCCTCTTTATCTCTCTATGTATTCCTTCTGGAGAGCCATACCTTTCAGCTTCTCGTAAGAGCTCCCGTGCCCATGCTGGTTTCCTCTTGTGGGGTTCCTTCTCAAGGAATGTATCTACCAGTTCTTGTGGTTGTCATGTCATGATATTCAGGGTCTTCTGGAATTGCTTCTCCAATTTCCATGTCCCGTACTCTCGTCTCTTTAGGTTCCTTGACTTCCTGGATAGGAGTACTCCTGGATTTGACGTATCCTGAGTCTTCATTAAAGGTTACATCTATACTGATGTCAATCTTCTTGAATCCTAGGAAGTATATTCGGTAGGAATTTGATGTATCATTATATCCTACGAATACACCCTTCCTCCCAGAAGGATCGAGCTTGGTCCTTTCCTCCTTTGGGACATGCATGTACACAAGGAAACCAAATATTCTTAGATGGCTGACTTCGGGTTTCACTCCTAAGAAATCCTCTTCAGGAGTCTTGTTTCCAATTACTTGATGAGAAGTATGGTTCTATACATACACATCTGTTCTTGTTTCCTCCACCCAAAGGTGCATAGGAAGATCGTGGTCAACCAACATTGCTTTCGCTACTCCCATTATGGTTTGGTTCTTTTGTTCTATAGCCCCATTTTGCTGAGAATTGTATGGAGTGCTCAACTCCCTCTTAATCCTAAATTCTTTTCAGATTTCCTTGAATTCTTCTAAAGTGAACGCACCTCCATTATCTGACCGTAAAATCTTAATATTCCTATCTGTCTAGTTCTTGACCAAGGCTATATATTCCTTGAACTTACTAAAAACTTAACTTTTCTCTCTCAAGAAATATATCCAAGTATTACGTGAGAAATCATCTATAAAGGACACATAGTAGACATACTAGCTCAATAATCTAGAAGACATGGGTCCACATAAATCCGAGTGTACTATCTCCAATATTCCTTTATCCTTGCTCGCACTACTGGGAGATGTCTTCTTCGCGTTCTTTCCTTTTGCATATCCTTTCCAAATTCCCTCATGCTTTGCCTGGATCTCTGGAAATCCTAAAACTGCTTTGCTTTCCATAGGTAGTGCTCTGTAGTGCACATGTGCAAGCCTTCTGTGCCATAGTTCATTTGGTTCAATTGACTCATGAACCAATTCTTTTTAAGTTTGTCCCTTCAACTTGCACAAGCCTCCGTCTTCTTCTCCAACCACTGTAGCATCCTCTATTTTCTTTCCTCTGGGCCACATCATAACTTGTCCATCAACAAATGCAACCCTAATTCCTTTTGCATCTAGTACAAATATGGAGAGAATATTCTTCTTCAATCCTGGAACATATAACACATCCTTAATATTTAAGGGATTCAATATTGTATGAAGCTTCACCACTCCCTTTTATGGGTATTGATAATCATCCCCAAGTTTCACCTTGTGAGGTGAATCATGTTCAGACATATTGACAAGTGATTCCTTGTATCTCGTCATGTGTTTGGAAGCTCCACTATCCATGATCCAATGATTTATTATGTGTGTGATAGTGCCAATAAGTGTTGAGATTAGCACATACTCTTCATCTAAATCATTCTTCTCTTGTTTGAATATTTTGTTTGTTGGTTCATCATCTTCAGAAATATTAGCATGGTGTCTCATTTTCTGTATGGGAAAATCTCTTGCCAAGTGTACCTTTTCATCACAAGTATAACATCAAACATTTGAAATATCTCTTTTGGTATTCTTCGGTTTCTTGTCTTTATTCTTGTTGTGATGAAATTTATCCTTCTTATCCTTGTTCTTGAATTTCTTCCTGGTGTAGACTGCAAGAGATTGATTGTCATTTTCTCCCATATTTCTTCTCTTGTCACAAGTCTAGCTTCTTCTTGTGCACATTCTTCTTGAAGTCTACTGAAAGAGATCAACTTCCTTCTTGCAAAAATCCCTTGAATGAATGAGTACCATGATCTAGGGAGACCATTCAGGGTAGTCACTACGATTTCTCCTTCTTCAACATTTTCTTCAACTGCTTCAAGTTGTTATTTGATTTGAGGAACCCTTGTGAAGTAGGACTGTATAGTCTCAGAGTTCTGTATATTCACATTCTTCAGTTGGTTCCTCAAAGTCATCTTCTGATTGATGTTCTTTCCTTCGAACATCTTTGTCAAGGCATCATATACTTCCTTCGGTGTCTTGAATGCAGGCACATGGAGGATGAGGTGATCCTTAATAGAATATGTAATGATTCTCTTAGCCTTAGCCATGCTTCTCTTATGAGCATCCTTTTCCTCATCTCCCTCTGGTTCTAGAACATATCCAGAGATAAACTGATCCAAGTCATTTTCTTCAAGGATCATGGAGATCCTATACTTCCATGCCTGGAAGTTATCAACCCCTCCAAGATTGTCCTCAAGATGAGTATGGTGAGTCATTTTTTCAAAATGATAACTTTAAATGGAAATAGTAAATATTTGGATCTTACGGATTTGAGGTGTTTGACCAGGTTCTAGAGGATGATGACCTAGGGTTTGTTAGAGAAAGCCTAACTTTCCAAACTTGGAGTTTGGGAATTCTATTTGGACAGAAATATGCACCTACTTGAGGTGAGTTGCTCAACTAGGTCACTTTATGAAAATTGAAGTGGGAAGCCTACAATACTTGATGCCCAAGTTCCTCCCGGCAGCTAAAAATTGAAACTTCTCCAATTCAGAAACTCCTACCACCAAAATATGTGCCCTAGTGAGGAGAGTTAACCTAACTCTCTTTGCTTGATGATTTGTGGAGAGAACACCTTCAACTAGGAATCCCTGGCTCCCGTAGCTGCACAGTTCCTTCTTTTAGATAGGATCCTATACCATGTTAGTTTTTCTTAATATCTGATTAGATCATCTAGGATATTTATCTAAAAGAATAACAAGTACAACAAGATGCATAAGATATAAAAGATACACAAGACACAAATATCTTCATTGGGGAAACCATAAAGGAGAATACCCTGCAAACTTAGATTCATAATAGTAAGATTATCAAAAGCAATAATAAGAAGTATTCAACAGCTATCTATCTCTCCTCCTCTGACTATCTCTTTCTCTCATGCGCCCTTGAGAAAGTGTGAGAGGTGTGTATAAATGAGGGAGAGTGCCTCCCTATCTATACCCTTTCAAGTCACTGAAAAAATATAACATTCGATCCTACATATCATATCACATGGGGCCCACTTCTCCTAGAGAGACTACAAGTACATATTACATGATGTTACACTGGGGACTATTGCCCTGACTTACAACGAAGGCTGTACCTCAAGGTATAGACACGATTTAGACATCCCGTAAAGGGGTAACACACATCCCCAATGGGGGTACAACAACATACAATGATAATATACATCAGAATATCTTTCAAAGTTACAAATACATCAACACAAAGGAAGTCTACATTTCAACTTGTGAGGTGAGTGGGACATCCTTCTATGGAGGGAAAAAGAAGCAATAAAATATCAATTTATTTATTTATCTTGATTTGATTTTATTGTTTCCTTTTTATTTATATATAGACTTATGGAAACTCAAAATCCCTTGTAGATTGTTCTAAGCCCAAGATATATGATCGGTATTCCCATTATATCTAGGTATATTGATGATATATATGTAGTTAGACTGGTCAACCCCTGGATTTTATAGAAATATCAATAAGTTTTATTGACCATAGAAATGGCTTAATTCAAGATTCTAATTATTTTATGGACATAGTCATCAAAATTTCAATACTAGTTGAATATGTCAACTTGCATACTTATAAGCTTTATTGACCATGTCAAAGGATTACAATGTTTAAATATATTTTTGGGTTTTGTCATCAAAATTCCAATGTTTAGGAGGGGATCATCAAAATTTTGATGTATTCCAAGGAAAATAAGTAATAAATCTATAATTATTTCAATAATTTCAAAAACATTATAACAACACAAGCCATTTCCTCCATCGTTGTTGAAAAAAAGGTCTTAATTTACACCCAATTGTAGTAGTGATCATTTTATGATTGAGAAATTTTTTGGAAAACCCATGTTCCTTGTTATTTTTTCTAATGCATATAACTTAGGCCTTATCTCTATATTATATGTTTCTTGTACTATTGATATTATTTCAAAATTGACTTAATGCTTTGGTATTGTTTCCATGTGTGTAGGTACATGTTGCATGAGGATCACCATGTTTCTCTATATGTTGTTATCTCCCAAATAAATTTATTTTTGTATTAGTTCACAAAAAAAAAATCATTTCAATAGTATGAAGGATATGAAGGTCACTGACAAATTTGAAAGCCTCTGTTTTTTTATTTGGATGAAAATTTCACAAGTGTAGCTTTCGGTGGCTTGGGCGAGGATCGGAACATCTCATTAGCCACCGAAAGATGGAAGATAAATAGCAGATGGAAGACCCCATCGACAGATAGACGTATTGATGAAACTTTTTGAACACCATCGGAGCAGTTTTTAACAGCCATCGAAGGTTGTAAAGACTAACAATCGGCGAGCTAGTTCCCAAAGGCGCCGCAACGGCGGGAACCAAAATGAATATGGATTCCTATCGATGACAAGAAAAATTCCGATAGTGCGACAATAGAAGAAATTCGTCGACGGTTAGAAGAACTAAGAACAACGGAGTGGCAAGCTAGTGCACTAAGGGGCCACAACGGCGGAGGAAAAACTTACTACAGGTTCTGAAACAATATAGACTCATCGGCGATCAGAGGTTCTAAAGACTAACCGTCAACAAATTAGTCCTTTGAGGAGCCGCAACCGTGGAAGAAAGATCAACTACGGGGTCCGCGAGCAGATGAAAAATTCGACGTCAAAACTTGAAAACACTAACCGCTGACGAGTTAGTCCACTAAAGAGTCGCAACTGCGGAATAAAGACTTACTACAAGTTTTGAAACAATAAAAAATCATCGTTGATCGGAGGAACTAAATACTAACGATCGATGAGCTAGTTCCCAAAGGCGCCGTAACGATGGGAGAAATACAGACTACGGCTTCCAATCAGTCAAAATGACCTCCGATAGCACATAATAGAAAATCATCGCTTATCGAAGGAACTAAAGAAAACGTAGCGACGGGTTAAGCTGAACATTTCCACAGTGTCGGCTTCGGAACTTGAAGACACTAGCCATCAGCAAAATAGTCTACAAAGGAGCTGAAACTATGGAAGACAAACAAACAAGGGCTCCGATAAATTAAACAAGAAAAATCACTAGCCGTCGGCAAGACAGTTCAATGGGGAGATGTAACGACGGGAAACAAAGGAATATGGATCAGTGAAGTTCACAACATTCCGATAGTGCAACAGATAAAAGATCATCGACGATTGGAAGACATACAGACTAACCATCGCTGAGTTATCCCAAAAAGGAGTAAACTACGGAAACAATGGGACTTGGAGCGCCGAAACTGTGGCAAGCATTCAGACTTGAGGCGCCAATGAAACAGAAGACAAAGCTTTCGATCGGCGACAAAATAAAAATATGGCGAGATAAAAAAGGAGATTTGGAGCACCAAAAATGCGGAAACATTGAGATTTGGAGCACTGATGAGCTAAAGGAAACAACATCCGATCAGAGACTACAACGACAAGATAGAGGAAAATACAAGGGATTAAACGAGAAAAATCACTTCAGTTAAACGTCGATACACTGGCTGTTGGCGGAAATTCCACAGTGAACCAGCAGTGGTGGTTATCAGTGACCACTTCAGTCATTAAAATATCGCTCAGTGAACTAAACATTCACAGTAGATAAACAAATAGTTAGCAAGGGTTTGAAGCCCTAATCTAGAAAAACTAGCACTTTCAAGTATTTTTTGTGTAAACAGATCGGATTTTCAGGATCAGTAATTTTTGTAAAAGGCTATGAAGCCCATGATTAATTTATTAATAAGGGTTTGAATCCAGGGATTTATGAGCCTGTTCCATTATCAAGCATCTCATCTGGTTTATTCTAAGTATAAGCTCTTTTGTTGTGATCTATTCAGCCATCTCTTTCTTTACTGTGTTTATTGCCTGAATGTACATTTAGGTAATTTTCAGATTTATTAAAGGGCTCATAGCTGTCATCCTATTGGTTATTTAGTGATATTTGATTTATAAACACCATCCTCAGCAGGATTTAGCCATTTATATGCATGTGTTATGTGTGCAAGTCTGCCAGCCTGGTGGGTTCTCCATCCCTGCACCTTTTTGTCAAACTACTGAACAAGTTGTAACTAAAATCCTTGTGATTAAGTGAGCTTCATGCATGTCTTGAAAGTGAGAGGTTATATAGGTTATCCAGCTTGATCCAATTCAGAAAAAACCCTAAAAACAATTTAAGTTACTAGGCATCCTCAAGCTACAACCTAGAGGAGTTTCTTGGAGTGATAACATATGTGATCATCCTTGTAGGTATATTTCTTCAAAATGGCATATAGGTGATTTCCCTCTACAAACATATTATGCATTAAAGCTATTTTTTTTATCCCACTTATGCCTATAGGATTCCCCTCTTTTTGGTAAAGTGGACTAGCCCATCAACATTTGCATTTTCCATTACCCAAAAGTAGAATGTCACTTCCATATGTTACCACTGATCAGTACCCCAAGTGCATTTGGGTATCCATGCCACTATTCCTCCATAGGCATGGGAGTATATTTAGTTTGTGACATTGAATTTATCCACATATGATCACCCATTTCATTCATTGGTCTACCCCAAAAATGTTGAAATATTGTAACTTCGAAGAATATTCTATATGTATCTTTTTGTGGTCCCTGATGGTCCTACCGGGAGAACCACTTGTATTACATTGTACCCCGATCCTCCTAATTGGAAGAAATAATAAGAGTCATGAGTTAGTCCGCTCTAATTGTAAACGTGGGTCATCAGCACCCCAATGTGGTTACTTGTGTTGAAATATTGTAACTTCGAAGAATATTCTATATGTATCTTTTTGTGGTCCCCGATGGTCCTACCAGGAGAACCACTTGTATTACATTTTACCCCGATGATCCTAATCAGAAGAACTAATAAGATTCATGAGGTAGTCCCCTCTAATTGTAAATGTGGGTCATCAGCACCCCAGTGTGGTTACTTGAGCCTACATATGTAACTCGAGCCTACATGATTTAACTAGAGCCTACATGTCAAATGAGTTAACTTAAGTGAACAGATGAATATAAATAGAGGTGTAGTGCTCCTCATTTGTGACACACACACTCACTTGAGTAGCGCACTTGTGGAGGATAGAAGTATCTGGAGAAGGAGGAGAATCATTCTTTGATCTCCTTGCTGGTTTTATCTTTTACCTTTTTGGGGCATCTATATTGAGGAAGCTTTTGCTGGGTTTTTCCCTTTAGGGTTTTCCCAGGATAAATCTGTGTTTTTCTTGTGATACTGTTTCTTTCAGTGATCCTGATTATATGCTTTTGTTATGAAAATGAAATGAAATAATGATTTATTATCTAAGCATATGAAAATTTAACATGGTATCAGAGCCACCCTGAATAGGACAGCTTTCACAAGGCAAAATAGCTCTCCCTCTCTCCCCGGAAGAAATTAGGGCTTCTTGCTGAAGAGGAATTTTTTAGTGAGCCTGGAATAGGATTTCTCTCCTCATAAAAATCGAATTTTAGATCCCTAGATCAATATTTTTGGTTGGGTGAAACTCTAGGAAAGTCAAACCCTAGTTTGACCCCAAGCTAGAAAAACCCTAAATACTAAAACTGCTAAGTTTTGGTAAATTCGCTATATCCTGAGATTGGCGAAGGTTCACAAGCTGAAAATTCCATATGCCAAATATACACTCCTGATGTACACTTTATCCAAAATTCAGCCTCATATTCACTATATTTTGGGAGATATGATCCCTCCAAGTTAGGGTTCCAGCCTCTTCCAGAATTCATCCCTAAACAGGACACCTGGGGAAAATTGCTATAGCTTGGGCTACAGAGGTCCAAATTGAATTACTAAAGATGTTCCAGAAATATCACGGGATTTAATTTTTGTGTTCCTAATTTCAGAACCAGAAGATGAAATAGTGACACATGGCAGTCCTTACAACTTGGTTGTTCTTAATCGTCCTGTAACAGGTCACCATGGAAAAAGGATCATAAATCCCAATTGATCAAAACAATGCTGATGAAACCTATGGTTTTGGATCAAGGACATGTGAGGTTACCTCAGTGTGAAATTTTAGACACATAGGAGCATTTATTTCAGATATATCATAGAAACAGTGACAGGCATTTTTGCAGAAGAAATAGGAAAACTAGGGCTTCCTGTTCCGGGAGCTTCCCTCCACTATTTTCAGAAAAGTAGTACATTAGACAGATCCATTTGAAGAGATATATCTTTATACCCAATAAGATCTTAAATATTCCAAGTTTTGAAAATTATGGTTTCTCTGACAAACCCTAAATCAGCTAGCTCTGGAAGCAGGACAGACACCTCAAATCAGTAAGATCTAATCTTTTGCTATTTGCATTTGAGGTTCTCATTTCAAAGTGATCTATCACATCAGCTTGATGATAATATTTGTAAAGTTGACAAATTCCAAGCATGGAAGTATTTGATCTCTCTAAAGAAAATGAATTGGACATCTACATAAGTAGAGAGGTTCCAGTTCCATACGGAGATGAGGCTGAAAGCCTTACACAAGAAGAACTTGATCAAGGCCAAGAAGATCATTGTTGATTCAATCATAGATCAACTTGTACCACAAGTGTCTTCCCTAAAGACACTGAAGATGTTTGATTCCTTGATCAAGCTATTTGAAGATAAGAACTTAAATCAGAAGATGGCTTTGAGAAAACAGTTGAAGAATGTGAAGATCCAAAATGCAGAACAACTTGAAGCAGTAGAAGAAGTGGAGAATGCAGAAGTGGTGATATCCATCTTGAATGGCCTCCCAGGATCATGGGATTCATTCATGCAAAGAATGTATGCTAGAAGGAAGTGATTTCTTTCAGCTCGACTCATAAGAAGAGAAGAAGAAGATGGGAGCAATTGAAGATCAAGCTCTCACCATTCAAAGAAGATCCCTCAAGCGATGAGGAATATGAAGAACTCAATTCTTGAAGAACCTCTTATTCATCTTATCATTTGGATAAGAAATGATGATTTCATGAATGAAGAAGATGATAAAGCAGAATGATCAAGATGGAGTCTACCCACGAAACAAATAAAAGATAAGTATTCAATTGTCATTTCATGATATTGTTTTGTTATACATTTGATTATATTCAGTTGATGTGTTATGCATGATAGATTGTTTGCATTAATGACTGTATACTACTAATATGCATGTGATGGGTAAGTAGCTCATGGTGCTATACAACTCTCCATTGCTACTTATCAAACCTCTTTGCTGACATATTGGATTAGTGCACAATATCAATGATGTCATGGTAGAGATGGAAGGCATCTAGAAAGTTTATGTGAGATATGGATGAATATTGTATTGTATAAACAGTTACATGATGCATAAGAATTTTTTGTTTTATGAAATAATTCTGACCATGCAACTCGTGCATTTGAATTGTAGGAAAGGTCCTATACAACCTCCTACAAGAAAAGAAGGATGAGACTTGTTTCGAAGAACAAGTGATGACAATTCAAGATTCACTCCAATAAACATGAATCTAAAGCTCCCAGGGTTAGAGACACCATGATGAAAGAAAGAGATTCAGAGAGCGGTAGATCCACCTTGAAGGATGAAGACCACCATGGGTACAAGAGATAACTCAAGATGAAGAAAAGAATGCTATGAAAGAAGCTATGATCAAAGAATAACAGTTGATCATGGGGAATGATGTATAGGATATGATTTCGAGACATAAAGGGAAGTACGTAGTATCTTCCATATGGATCTACAAGGACACATGTACAAAGCAAGGTTCATGATTTTCCTCAGAAAGAATAGAATATGACATGACATACTCTATTGACCAGTATATATCAAGCATAGAACCACCTATACAGAATGAAGAGGGAATATGATACTCCACTTCAGGGGGAGTGACTACAGAAAATTATATCTGAGTTCGACATGGTACGACATGATGGATAGATTTGTGATGGATCGAGACTTTACCAAGAGTAAAGTGGGTTCCAACCTTCAAGGTTGAATGTAGAAGACTAGGATATGTTGATGACCTGAGAAGACAAACTCATAGAAGATGTTATGATACTAGAATGATGTTTGGGATATAGTACTCAAACCAGAAAGCAAGAATGTGGTATCTTCCAAATGGATTTGCAAGATAAGATATGTTGCTGATAGAAGTAAGGTAAGACTTGTGGCTATAGGTTTAATTCTGAAGAGACACATACTCTAGGAAGCAAGGTACACTTCCTTCAAAACTATCATGGTAGTTTCTTCCATGTTGAAGTAAAGACAAGCCTTCCTTAATGGTATGATTGAGGAAGAGTTTTACATCGAATAGTCACGAGGATTTGAAGTTGAAGATAGATGGAATCAAGTATGCAATTTGAAGAAGGCCCTCTATGTCCTGAAGCAAGCTCCCAAAGCTTGGTATGGAAGAATAGATAGCTTCCTGATGAGCATGGGATTTGCCAAGATTAAAGTCGATCCTAAACTTTCCTACAAGGTTGTATAAAATGAACCTGTTATTCTATTACTATATGTGGATGACTTATTCTTGACAGGGAATGAGAAACAGATCATGGAAAGCAAGAAGAAACTAGCAGAAGAATTTGAGATGAAATACCTTGGGTTAATGCATTATTTCCTAGGTCTGGAAGTATGGCAAAGTTCAGAAGGAATATTTCTCAACCAGGGAAAGTATGCAGTAGAGATATTGAAGAGATTCAATATGTTGGAATGCAAAGTCATGGCCACACCCATGGACTCCAACCTGAAGCTGTTAGCTGATGACTCATTAGAGTTAGTGGATGTGACTCACTACAGACAGATCATTGGGTCATTGATGTACTTAACAAATACCGGACCAGACATTTGTTTTTCTGTGAACACCTTAAGTCAATATCTTGTTCAACCAAGACGGGCTCACCTAGTAGCTGCAAAACATGTGATGAGATACCTGAAAGGGACTATAGACTTTGGTCTATACTATGATGGTAGCCATGAGTATAGATTGTATGGCTACACAGATGCAAATTGGGATGGAAGTATCTTAGATAGGAAAAGCACATTAGGTAGATGCTTTTGTTTGAGGTCTGCTATGAGTTCATTGTTTAGCAGGAAACAGTCTAGTGTTTCTCTTAGCACGGTTGAAGAAAAATACATAGCAGATTGCGCTACTAAGTTGTGAAGCCATATGGATTCAGAAGCTGATATCAGGTCTCTTTGACCTGAATATGGATACTACAATGATTCTATGCGATAACCATAGTTGTGATGACAAAGAACCCTGTGTTCCGACGTAACACATAGAAATCCGGTATTTCTACATACAAGATAAGATGCAGATGATGATACTGTAGATGCAGATGATGGTGATTCAGTATTTCTATATTGAGTATAGAGATGATGATGTTTCAGTATTCCCATACTGAAGATATAGATGATGATGATTTCAGTATTCCCATACTGAAGATTTAGATGATGATGATTTCAGTATTCCCATACTGAAGATATAGATGATGTTTTAGTATTCACATACTGGAGATACAGATGGTGATAGTTTAGTATTCACATACTGAAGATGTAGATGATGATGGTTTGGATGATGATGTACTGATGAAGCCTCTGCCTTGAGTAGAGTTCGAACACTTTTGAGACAATATTGGTGTTGTTTGGAAATACCTTCCTCGAAAGGGGGAGTAGTGATGTTGCAGTGGGATTGTATCAACCCTAGGAATTTGCCCTAAAGTGATCCAGAGACCTCAATCCTCGAGAATGAAGAGGAATTGTATCATCCTGGGACATCTATCCGGTGACCTTGGTCCTTGAGAATGTGGTGGGATTGTATCATCCCTGGGCACTTTCCCTAAAGTGATTCAGAGACCTCAGTCTTCGAGAATGAAGAGGGATTGTATCATCCCGGGACATCGATCCATAATAGATCCGGTGAACTTGTTCCTCGAGAATGTGGTAGGATTGCATCATCCTTGGACATCATCCTAAAGTGATAGGGACTGGTTCTCCCGTAATCAATCCGGTGGCTTCGGTCCTCGATAATGTGGTAGGATTGGATCATCCTTGGACATAGTCCTAAAGTGATAGGGACTGATTCTCCTGTAATCAATCCGGTGGCTTCGGTCCTCAAGAATGTGGTAGGATTGCATCATCCAAAGACATAGTCCTAAAGTGATAGGGACTGATTCTCCTGTAATCAATCCGGTGGCTTCGATCCTTGAGAATGTGGTAGGATTACATCGTCCTTGGACTTAGTCCTAAAGTGATAGGGACTGATTCTCCCATAATCAATCTGGTAACTTCAGTTGTCGAGAATGTGGTGGGATTGTATCATCCCTGGACTTTAAGTCCAAAAGTGATCCAAATACTTTTTGTCTTTGAGTTGTGGATTGTAGGTTGTTGCTGATGATGATGATGTCATACTGATCAAAAGATCAGAGTATGATGATGATTATGTACTGATCGAAAGATCAGAGTATGCTGACGTACTGATAGAAAGATCAGAGTATGATGATGACGTACGGATCGAAGGATCAGAGTATGATGATGATGACATACTGATTGAAAGATTAGAGTATGATGATGATGACATACTGGTCTAAAGACCAGAGTATGATGATGACGCACTATGATTATGATGTTTCTGATCGAAAGATCAGAGTATGATGAAGATGTTTCTGATCGAAAGATCAGAGTATGTTGATGATGTTTCTGATCAAAAGATCAGAGTATGATGATGATGTTTCTATGTTGATGATGTTTCTGATCGAAAGATCAGAGTATGATGATGATGTTTCTGATCGAAAGATCAGAATGTGATGATGATTATGATCGACAGATCAGAATATGATGATGATGATGTTGCTGCTGATCGAAAGGGCAAAGTGTTGATATTGCTGATTGAGAGGTCAAAGTACTGAAGATGTTACTGTTGATCGAAAGGTCAAGGTGCTGAAGATGTTGTTGCAGATCAAAAATTCAAAGTGCTGAAGATGTTGCTGATCGAAAGGTCAAAATGCTGAAGATGTTGTTGCTGATCGAAAATTCAAAGTGCTGAAGATGTTGTTGATCGAAAGGTCAAAATGCTAAAGATGTTGTTGCTGATCGAACAGTCAAAGTGCTGAAGAAGTTGCTGATCGAAAGGTCCAAGTGCTGAAGATGTTGCTAATCAAAGACTGAAGATGTTGCTGATGATGAATACTGAAGATTGAAGATGAAGACTACATAATGTTGAAAAGCCTCCAATGATTTATAGATGTGTTACCCTGCTGATGTTGATGATGTCCCCTATCTCTACTCTTGTTGTTGTTGATGTTGCTATAGAATACCCTTCTCATTAAGGGGGAGTGTTGAAATATTTTAACTTTGAAGAATATTCTATATGTATCTTTTTGTTGTCCTCGATGGTCCTACCGGGAGAACCACTTGTATTACATTGTACCTCGATGCTCCTAATTGGAAGAACTAATAAGAGTCATGAGGTAGTCCCCTCTAATTGTAAAGGTGGGTCATCAGCACCCCAGTGTGGTTACTTGTGTTGAAATATTGTAACTTCGAAGAATATTCTATATGTATATTTTTGTGGTCCCCGATGGTCCTACAGGGAGAACCACTTGTATTGCATTGTACCCCGATGCTCCTAATCGGAAGAACTAATAAGAGTCATGAGGTAGTCCCCTCTAATTGTAAAGGTGGGTCATCAGCACCCTAGTGTGGTTACTTGAGCCTACATATGTAACTCGAGCCTACATGATTTAACTCGAGCCTACATGTCAAATGAGTTAACTTAAGTGAACATATGAATATAAATAGAGGTGTAGTGCTCCTCATTTGTGACACACACACTCACTTGAGTAGCACACTTGTGGAGAGAAGTAGCTAGAGAAGGAGAAGGACCAGGCTTTGATCTCCTTGCTGGTTTTATCTTTTACCTTTTTGGGGCATCTATATTGAGGAAGCTTTTGCTGGGTTTTTCCCAGGATAAATATGTGTTGTTCTTGTGATATTGTTTCTTTCAGTGATCCTGCTTATATGCTTTTGTTATGAAAATGAAATGAAATACTGATGTATTATCTAAGCATATGAAAATTTAACAAAAACTACCACATCATGACATTATTTGTTTCAATTTACATATCACATGCCACTACTTCCTCCATACTATAAGAAGTTATATTATGTTGTCACCATTCATCTACCCCAAAGATATTGCCACCATAATTTCCTTACCTTGGTCTCTTCCATTTGTTATCACACATATTGTTGATTCACTTGGTCTAATTTTAAACACTCATCTCCTTGAATTTATTACTTATTAATTACCTCTCTTATTTAGTAACACCATTCAAAGTTCCCCTTAGAACGATTGTAAACTATATATGATATCTTATTGTAGTTGTTAGCACAATTTTTTTTCCAAGTAGATTTGAAGAGTTTTAAGGGAAAAAGGGCGCTAAAAGTAGGAAAAATAATTTCATATGACCACAGGCTGGGTTAAAAGTGACTTAGAATGGTGGATAAAGCACCTTGTAGAATCTTGTAAAAGAATCAATGGTTTTGATATGAGTGTGCATGAGATCAACGATGGGCATGGAATTTGATAAATGAAAGTTTGTCATCTTTAGCATTGGAAAACATTAGCGAAATGATCGTTGGAGCATGTTAAAGTTGGAAGTGATTGATGACGCAGGATCAGAAGGGGAGAAGATTAACAGTTGGAGTGCATTTTGCGCTCTTAACTTGCAAGGGAGATGAAAAAGAAAGCGGTAGTGGAATTTTTACCTCTTGCTACATGGTGAGCAGAGAATCATTCCATTGGATGAAAAGCAGTAATAAGAAACCGTCTCCTGTAATCCTGAAACCGCTTTTGGAATATTATAAAAGGAAAGTTCATGCGGAAAGAGAATGTTTTTCATTTTGTACCCAAGGAAAAAATGAGCTTGCAAATTTGGAAGCCATGTTAGATCAGTTATTTCTAGCCATCAGTTTTTAGGTAGGCCATGTATATTAACCCACCAATTATTTTTTTAAATGGAAGGAGAAGGTGAAGTGGAAGCACATGTTAGAAAGTTTAATAAACTGAAAGAAATATTTGAAGACGGGGATCGATATGCTTTTGAAATAGTATTATCTGTTGGCATTGTGCATGAGTTAAAAGAAAATAAAACATTATAAACATGGGAAATTGATGTGCACGGTGCCCATAGGTCCCATTTCCACCATTTCTATCCAGACCAAACCCTGAATTTTACAGACTTTGTTGTGTGGAGTGCATCTAATTATTCTCAATCAGATCAAGTTATTATGGACCCTAACCAATCAAAAATCATTTTCCCTATTAATTCCATGGTTGTTAGAGATTCATTAGAGGTTTTGCTGTCATTTTCCCAAAACTTCGAAGATTTCATGGAAGAAAGTGTGATTTAGTTATATAGACATGCTACTACAGAAGCAAAACAAGCCTTTATGATAAAATCCTTAAACTCGATGTCTTAGTTGAGAATGTACCTTTCCCTCTAGATATTGACCTGTTCAATTAAGAGTCCCAATGTGTTCTTTCTTTGTTGTGTCAATTTTTAGGGCTAGATAGTGATAGATTTGTTCCTGAAGACTTATTGAGCTTACTGTCTAGGTTGAGTCTGCATTAGTTGGAGTCTGATACTAGTCAATATTTTTGCCTTTAATTCGATGAATTCCTAGCTGAAAGTATTCATTTATAACTAGTAAATTTCCACATGACCAGACACTTTAGGTTTCAGTCCTATTTGATAATAATGTTTTTGTTTTTCAATGAAGAGAATTTGTAGTTTCCAAAGATAGTCTTTACTTGTGAGATCATAAATAATAATTTCAATTATATGAACCTCATCATGTCAGAAGTATGCAGAGAGATTTTTTCAGGTGAAGCTTCCCAGAGTTCTAACAAAGATGGAAGAAATACTATAGTTCATCCCTAACAGAAGAATAGGATATTGGTTGGTTCCTTTTAAAGGAACATACTATCATCAGGGTCTATGTTTTTTTTTCGTGAGACTTATATTTTAAATGCATTCTTGACACAAATAATATTTTCCCTAGAGTTCACCAGAAAGAATCTCATTATGCAGAATGAACATTTTTTGAATTTTAGGAAAGCTTAAGAGATCAAGTTTCCATTGAAAGTGGGTCCTTTCATTGTGAAGAATAAAGTTTCTCTCTCAGTGATTGAAGGATTGTCGCAAGACATGAACTTCATGAAGCCATCAAAGATAAACTATGACCCTCATCACATTATATCACAAAGGATACAACATAATAAAAACAAGACATTTGATCATCATGAGATGGAGGGATTGGCTCAAAGAGCTAATTTTATGGAATATCAATCAAGTGCATAGAGTTCAGAAAGTTTGAAAGTAAAATGAAATATGCTGCCATCTTAATACCAACTCCCAGTAAAGATGAAATTACTGGTAAAAGAAGATTTTTAGAAGTAATTGAGATTGAATATGAAGACCAGGATTCTGTAAAAATACCTAGAGTTGATTCAAATAAAGATTTGGTTTAAGTAAAAGACGAGAGGATTAAAGAAAAGGGAAAATTTCAAGGACCAATTATTCAAATTCAAGAGTACAGTTTTGCAAAGGCACAGGAGGTTTATTCTAGTGATAAGTACAAGTCTATAAATGAATTTTATACTAAATATGGGCAGGCCCTACGAAAATATCCTTTGAAAAATATTTGAATCTTTTTCCCAAAGTGAGAGATATTTCAGATATAGAGATTTCACGGATAACTGTTAAAGATCATGTGAAAAACAATTTGAACCTAGCAGTGACCTCTCATGACAGATTTTTAGAGATGAGGATCAATTTGCAAAACATTCCAATCCCAAACAAAATTCATTTGCATAAGCAGACTAGAGAGGTAATTTATATTGATTTGTTGAAGTCTATTGTAAAGGTTTCTAAGTTGCAGTTCGTAGTGCCATGATTGGAAAACCTAGTGAAGCAAGAAAAGATTGAAAATAAAACTTACCAACTACATATTAATAATATTCAGGGTTACCTTTTTTATAATTAATGTCCCTTTTTTGGAATTTTGGAGAAAAATACAAATTGGGCAAAATTCGAGCTTAACTAGCCATGACTCTAGAGGGTTCCAACTTTCACCAAATGGTCCCAAATTTGAAAGGAAATGGTTTAGTGAGTATTAAAAAATACCAAGGTTTTTTATGGATACTTTGTATCAAAATTTATACCACTACAACCTTTTTTGGTGCTGATGACAAAAAGGACAAAAATTACTAGGAAATTGTGTGATGAAACCCCCCTAGGGTGTAGGACAACTACTCATGTACGAACCTCCAAAATTTGTAAGAATATTATGGGGAAAGATATAAGAACTCATAGAATATCATTACACATTTTTATTAGTTCTGAAAACTGTTTATAGAGTTCCACATTCGTTTGATAACTTTCAGTGAAATTGCTTATGGGGGAATTGCATAACTAGCTTGATTTTGACATACGAAAGGTAGAGTTAAAGGTTCATATCAGGATGTGACATATAGAGACCATATAAATAATACAAATTGATTCCAAAAAGTATTAAACACCATATAAATCCCTTCATACAAGTCTGGCATACAACTCATTTAGTATGGGAGTCAAAGACATGAAAACTAGTGAATTAGTAGCATGGAATTGCAAGAGTTTCACATATGTATTTCTTGGATTTCGACCCATATATCATAGGTACATGAAATTACAGAGTAAAAAATCATATATTTATGTGACAACATCATCAAAATCATATAAAATCCCTCATACAAATCTGATACAAGACTCCTTTAAGATTGAAGCCAAAGTCATGGAAACTAGTGACTCAATGGCATGGGAATGCAAGATTTTCATGCATGAGTTTATTGGATTTCAAGAAATGGACAATACTGAAATTAAATTACATATTAATGCATCATATATTTATTTCCCAGCATCATCCAAATCATAGAATATCTATCATACAAATCTAGTATAAAACTACTTCAAGAGTGAAGCCAAAATCCATGAAAACTAGCTATAAAATGGCATGAGAATGTAAGCTTTTTACACAGAAGTTTCTTGGATTTATAAATGAATAGAATATTTGAATTAAAGTAAATATTTTTACATAATATATTGCTTCCCCAACATCATCAAACTCATAGAAAATTCCTCATACAAATCTCATATAAAGCTACTTCATAGTGAAGCCAAATCCATGAAAACTAGTTATTCCAAAGCATGGGAATGTGAGCCTTTCATACATGTATGTATGATGTATATATCCATACATAATACATCATATTTTTGGAATCAAATATACTCATTAAAGCGCAAGCACCACTCCAACAAGTGTGCCATCAAATGAGAGTGTGGGGGGATGGAGAAGAATGAATGAGAGAATGGGAAGATAGATGAGAATTTGATTGTATGGACCTTCAACCTGGAAATGAAACTCCTTAATTAATGTACCATGAGAGGCATAATTTCCTCTCTATCAAACAACTTTGAAACGAATCCAACTCCCACAAAATTGGTTCACAAGCGGGGAGAGTGAACACTCACCGTGCAATGGACAAGCAAAAGCTCTCCAAAATGCCAAAGGCCAATTAAAAAATGATCAAAAAAACCATTATAATTTCTCATTACATCCTTTTATTAACTTCATGAGGCCTCCTATGGTTTAATTTCCCTCCATGAGCTTCCTCCAAGTCATCTTAGTGGTTTAGTAACTCTCATGACACTTGTCTTCCTCTTCATGCTCCAAATATTTTGCCAATTCGAATGGCTGCCTATAACTACAAAATTTGACATCTTGGTGGCTACTTTTATACCTGATATGTCATATTTTTCATATTTCATAAATCAGGTCTGACTTTGTCATACTTGTCATAAAATCTTCCATCATTTTTTGGCAGAGAGTGCATAGAGTCTCCTTCCAAGTGGCACACCTTATATTATAGTCTCTTCCTCTTCAATGAGAGTTACCCTCCTTTACCAACTTGAATTAATTGTATCATTATATTATATTTGACACCACATCACCATCCAATAATGTTACATTATGTATGTGTTCGAATTTGAATGAATACCATGCCCAGTCTGCGAGGAATCTAGTCACTCAAAGGCTCCACAAGCTTCCAAGTGTCTTCATGAAACCATGCAAACTTATTTTCTTGGAATTTATCATTTATGTGACCCATTTAAATTTGAATATGGTAAACTAAATTCATTTGGGGTCTCATATCCCCTTTTTACAAAATTATTTCTCCATAAATGTACTTATGTTTCCACCATTTAGGGTTTATATGCAAGTTCGAGCTTTCTTTCTAGATGAACTCAACTTCTTTCTTAGTAATCCAATCTCATATTTCTTCCCATAAGGGTTTCCATGACATGTTTGTGTTTCTTCTTACAATAAACCATTATATCTTGGAAACAAAACCAATTATCAACACTAAACACTAGATCTGAGGTTCAGTGCATAGACCAACAATAAAGTTCACTAGTATCGTGATTTTCAATACCCTAAAAGGATAAGGTCTCATCCAAGACACAAGTGAACAATACTGATATATATATAATTGATAAAGAAACTAGACATGGATCATAAACATATGTTAAACCTTAACATATCATTCATCATCCCTTAATAAATTACACAAAAAAGGAAGTACACAAAAATAACATTTCTAAAAAAATAAGGGGGGACTAGCCATAATCCATCACAAGAGATTTAGTGCATACAATTCTCCTTGTTACTTCTTATCAATATGCAATCTCTATCTATATAATAGTAACAACCATAACAAATAGAAACTAGTAACCCCATATCTTCCTTCTCTAACCCTACACATACCTCCCAAGTTGCTTAAAAAGTTGTCCTTACAAGACTCATTTCTTGAAAATTGCACAAGAAACATTGCACATGGTACACAAGAATATTTTCATCACTCTACATAGAAAACCCAAGGCATTCATATTTCAACTTCACATAGAATTCACGAAATTCCAAAATAGGGCGCCAACACTAATTTCATTTAAAAATATTGAATATCATTATGTGGCCAAAACATATTGAAAGTTACCTCTTCTACACTATTTTCCGTTATTTATCTTGTGTTCTTGATTATTTCTTGGGTTTCATGTATATGTAATCGTTGCTTAAGGATATGTTAGTATTATTCTTCATTGATTTTTCTTGGTGTTCCTTGGTCTTAACTCTTCATTTTTGGGTTTGACTACATATTGTGGTGGTTTGGACCTTTCAAACTTCTCACTTTGGTCAACCTTCTCTACAAAATCTCACATCAAAGTGTTATTTTTTCTTAAGATGTGATTAGATTATCTAGGATATTTATCTGAAAGAATAACAAGTACAACAATATGCATAAGATATAAAAGATACACAAGAAACAAAGATTTTTATTAGGGAAACCATAAACGAGAAAACCCCGCAACCCTCTTCAGAATAGTAAGATGATCAAAAGAAATAATAAGAATTATTCAACAACTATCTATCTCTCCTCCTCTGACTGTCTCTTTCTCTCATGCACCCTTGAGAGTGTGAGAGGTGTGTATAAATGAGGGAGAGATCCTCCCTATTTATACCCTTTAAAGTCATTGAACACATATAACATTTGAGCCTACATGTAATATCACATGGGGCCCACTTCTCCTAGAGAGACTATAAGAACATATTACATGATGTTACACTGGGGACTATTTCCCCGACTTAAAACAAAGGTTGTACCTCAAGGTCTAGACACAATTTAAACATCTCGTAAAGGGGTAACACACATCCCCAATGGGGGTACAACAACATTCAATGATAATATACATCAAAATATCTTTTGAAGTTACAAATACATCAACACCCTCTCTTAAATAGGAAGGTATTCTCTCTCTACATCGTCATCAACACATATGGTCAGGTCTTCATTGCATCATCATCATCACGGAGTAATAGAGTCTTCATCATAGCTACTACCATCATATTCTTATAATTTGATCATCGTACGATACTATCTGTCATCAGAAGTTTCTACAGTTCCAGTCCTTTTTTACACTGGATGTAGGCCTAGTCCTCTGCCAAGTATTCATCTCATCTCGAGAAATCCTTATCATTGAATCTGTCTAGGATCTTCTTCACATTGCCATGATAATATCCTGCGTATTCTACCTTCATCTTGTTGTATCCAGATCATCTCTTTTGTCTTGCTTAAGACAAAACAACAAACAACCAAAGCATCTATAGTCAACCCGCGTTATATTAAAAGAACCGCCTAGGTGCACCTCTTGTGCTTCATGACCTTATCATCTCAGCATGGGAATTTCATATATCTCATATATATGGTAGGACTAATTACAACCCAACAACCTGCTACTCCAGGACCTTTTTACATTCTTCTGATCAACCTTAAGGAATTACATCTGAACAACCTGCGTCCAAGATCTTTTCTGTTCAAATAACCTTCAGGACATATTACGTTCGAGTAACCTACGTACCACACCAGGGCTTAGTATTTACACTCGAACAACCCATGGGGCATATTACATATGAATAACCTACGTACCACACCAGGGCTTAGTATTTACATTTGGATAACCCATCTCATTTGCCATGTGAGATAATATGCTTTGTATCAGGACTGATTACATCCAAGGATAACCTACATGCTTCGCCAAGATGTTACATCAAAGGATAACCTACAGGACTGAATACGTTTGAGAAACCTAGGAAAATTTTCTAGGATGTTATGCTCAGACAACTTGTCTTTCTAGCTATGCTAGAACACATCACTCCCTCTTTTGAGGGATCTCAATCTAGATCACACCAAGTCTTTCTCTGAAGTAATCGAACTTCACTCTTGCATGAGGCTTGGTAAACACATCGGATATCTTCTCCTATGTTGCCACGTACTAGAGCTTCACTGCTCCTCTCTATACAATATCCCTGATATAGTGGAACTTGATCTCGATGTGCTTCTACTTGTCATGGAACACTGGGTTTTTCGTCAGTTTCACGCAACTCTGATTGTCATAGAAGATGCAAGTCACGTATAACTGGAGATAAAATAAGTTATACAATAGCTTTCACAACCAAAATTCCTCGCAACTAGCCGAGCAAGTGACAACATAATATGACTCGGTTGTACACAGTGCCACACATGATTGCTTCCTGTTGAACCAGGAGATCATGCCAGATCCCAAAATGAAGCAACAACTTGAGGTTCTCTTCCTATCAGCGATGCTACCTGCCTAGTTCGAATCAATATAACTGTGTAGGCTGATTTTTGGATTCACATCATATTTGAGCCCATAATACACTGTACCTTTTAGGTACCTCAGAACATGCTTTACCTCTATCAGGTGAACCTATCTCGGATCCACCGAGAACTGGCATAGGGTGTTCACCGTAAAGCATATGTCTGATCTCGTATTTGTCAGATACATCAATGATCCAATAATCTGATGATACATCATGGCATTGATCTTTTCGGATGAAGCATCACTCAGAAGCTTCAAGTTAGATGCCATAGGTGTGGCCATAGCCTTGCAGTCCAACATTTTGAATCTCTTTAGAATATCCACTGCATACTTCTCTTGACCAAGGAAGATTCCATTTTCACTCTTCCACACCTCCTTGCCTAATAATTATTACATCATACCTAGGTATTTCATCTCAAACTCTGTAGCAAGTCTCCTTCTTGTATCTGTAATGAGTTCCTCATCGCTTGTTAGAAACAAATCATCAACATATAGCAAGAGTATTACTAGTATTCCATATTCCACCTTGAAGTATAGGTTGGAATCTGATTTAATCTTGGTAAATCCCAAGATCATCAGGAAGCTATCCATCCTGTCATACCATGTCCTCGGTGCTTGTTTAAAATCATACAAGGCATTCTTCAATTTGCACACATGGGTCTTCCTATCATGTGTCTCAAATCCTAGTGGTTGTTCCATGTGTTTGTGCCAGAAATTATTTCTAAGGCCAGAGAAACAAGCCAACACACACTCAAGATAAAATTCAATAAAACAGATTAGGTTTAGGGTTTTTGCAATGTTTTAGTGGTTGTAAACTTTTGGAGAAAGACAGGGAATGCATTCATGAGAAAAGTAGTAACTAAATCATAAACAGAAGATGCTAAAGATGCATAATATATCACACAAGATCCAACAGAAACAATATGCTGAGGTTCATTCATAAAAGACAAGCATCAACAGAAAATACACATAAACTAGTAATGAATATATCAATTAAGAAACTAAACAAGTTCAATAATGAAGCCAACACAGAAAAATAAAGGGGAAAAATGTCATATATCTCATAATTTCATCATCAAATGCATATAAGAGTCTTGGTACTTAACTCCTGAACAAGTCTGAAGACAAAAGCAGTCTGAAGACCTCCTGTAGCTCCCAAAAATCAGAACCCTGCTAATGACTTTCTAACCTCTCTAAATAGTGTTTTTTACAAAATCAGTTAGGTGTCAAAAACCCTAGCTGTCTTCCATCCACTCGATGAGGTAAAGTAAAAAGTAAAATATTACAAAACATGACTTTTCTAAAAATAGTAATCCCTAACTAAAATGTTTCTGAAAAAGATAACAAATAACTGAAATGAACAAGTGACTCATAGCTCTTTTGCTTCCTCAGCTAGTAGAGCAATGCCATCTAATGCTTGAGCTTTCCTCTTAGCTTTCTTCTTCTCCTGCTCCAGGTTAGTTATCCTTTTGGTGAGCTTCTTATTTTCCTGCTGCAAATTCTTTACTGTCTCTTCCAACTCTGTACAGTGCATGTCAGTAATTATTTTTCTCTTGAGAACCTCTTTGGATACTGCTGTCAGCTCCTGGAAATGATTATTGACATCCTGTAGTTCTTCTATAAGCCCTCTGTTAACCTTCATCAACCCATCATTGACATCTTGCAAGTATTTCATCTGCTGTTTATACTGCTGAATAATTTTCTGCAAGCTTTCTTTATCTATGTCAACTGACCTTCTTGTCATGCTCTCTTGTTCAAAACTAGGGATCTCAGGTATGTTTGCATCCTTTATTAACAAGTCTGTGAAATCAGCAGGCATACTAGGGTCTTTCAGAATTCCTGCTTCCCTAACTATAAGCTCATCTTCTTCTTCCCATTCTTGATTTTCAACAGGAGAAACTTTAGCTTTCTCTTCCTACTGCTGCTTTAAAAGTTTTTTTTTATTTCAAGAATTATTGCAGACAATTCAGACTTGGGCTGCCTTAACTCTTTTACAGATTGTGATAATCCTTTTACCTTTGCAGG
Source organism: Pseudotsuga menziesii (assembly GCA_001517045.1). Lineage (NCBI taxonomy): Eukaryota > Viridiplantae > Streptophyta > Pinopsida > Pinales > Pinaceae > Pseudotsuga > Pseudotsuga menziesii. The sequence goes on along the minus strand of LPNX010706010.1, from coordinate 27,582 downwards.
CTGAGAAGAAGAAGGTTTAGCAACTGATTTTCCTTTGCTTTTACTGTCCATTTTACCAATTTCTGTCTCTTCATTTGAGGAAGTATCAGTCAAGATAGTTTCTTGTTGGGAATTCAATTTTGGATTGAGTAACCTCTTCATATTCCATCTTAGTTTATTTGTTGGCCTGGTTTTAGGCCTCCAATATGGGTTTACATTCCTTTTCTTCTTCTTATTAGGTTTGGCTGCTTTGATCTCTGAAGTGAAGAATTCTCCACAGGTTTCATGCTTGCCTTCTGCTTTATCAATGGGATGATCTTCTTCCAGTAAATATCCCTCATCATCTGAGAGAATGGTGAGTGGACTTATCTGTTGGGTTTGAAAATCATCTTCAGGCATAGCCACCTTTTCTATAACAACAACTCTAGCTTCCTTGGAAACTGCTGCTGGTATCAACTGCTGCCTAGGTTGCAATTCTTCTTTTGAAAACAGTGAATATCTACCTGCAGTACCAACTGAAAACACCTTGGGTTTACTGTCAATCTCCACATGCTCTGCTGCCTTCTCAACTTCAACATCCTCCTTGTCTTTAAGTTTAGCTTTCTGACCTAATTTCCTCATCATTACCTTCTCTTTATCTGCTTGCCTCTTAGGCTACTGATCTTCTTGTTTGACATGAAAAACTGACCAGAAAATAAAGAAGTCCCAACTTTTACCTTCATGCTGCAATACAGTGCTAATAATTAGCTTAATTAGCCCATGATGAAATATGGACTGAGAGGAATGGTCCATATGCCCTTTAACCCTGCTAGCCATTTTCTGCAAGATTTTGAGTAGGAAAAATGGAAGGTTCATCTTGGACTGTCCCACCATATGTTGCAAAAACCTGAAGTGATACTTAAACACATAAGCATACCTGCCCTCGCAAGTAATATAACTCTGCAGAATTCTAATTGGTTCAATCCATTCCTTTCTGAAATTTTGAATAAGAATGCCTTTATTCCAGTCAGGAGTGACATTTGGTAATAGGTATCTATGAGGATCAAAGGTAAAAGGCAATTTCTTAAACCATAATTCACCTTCATTCTTAACCCCTGTGGCTTCTGAAATCAACTCCACTGTCAGACTGAATTTAAGAGTATCAAAGGTCACCATGTCATTTTTACAGTACTGTGCAAACTTACAAGACACTTCAACATTATACCCATCTATCTTCTTGAAAAAGTCCATCCAACCAGCTTGTTGAAATAATTCAACACATTCAGGGAGCTTTTCAATCCACCCTACATCAGTTGGTTTAGCTCTGTTAATTTTACCACTCTTACCCATTTTTTGCAAAGGATGGAAACTGTATGATTTTAGGGTTCAGCAGGTGACTTCGTAGCTGCCCTTTTTTATGCAAATCTTCTTAGATTTTACTGACAACTTTTCTTAATCCTCTCTAACTGTTATTTTTGTTTTCCTAATAAAGATTAGGTTTATCATAAGCATAAGAGACTTAGGTCATTTGAAATCTTCCAAACTCTTCACTGCAACTGGTGACTGTCATGAAATTTAATTGTTCTATTGGATGTCCATCTCCAGCATGTAGAATATACCTGTGTATTAGTACTCATAATCTGCCAGAATCATGTATAAACCATCTCTGCACAAAAAGAGTATTACATGAAGAACCACAACTGTCAACCTTTAGACTAAATGCAACTTGTTTATGGGTTAGATGAGAAGGTATATAAAGGATAAATCATCTTAAACTTAATCCATTGTTAGCTCTCAGAAATCTTAGTGTCAAAATGATAATAAGTTTTCATCAACTCTCAAGCCTTTAACTCCTCGCAGCTTCTTTTGGCTTTCAACAACAGTAAGCTTCAAAACCTAGAAAAATTAGGTCTTTAGGCTATATAGGTTTTTATATTGTCTCAAATGTCCATTTCCTTCCTCTCATGTTGCACCAGCAGCAGTATTAAATTTGAATCATCACACGAGGACTTCACTTAGTGAACATCTCACATAGCACGTGCGATCGTAGGATATTAAAGAATACCCTTAATTTCCAGATATATTGACCCAAAATTTTTTTGTTGAAACCCCCTCCCAATACTTAAAACCTCCTCCCCACCCCTTTTTATACCTCAATCCTTATAACCCACCCTACCCACCCCCACCTTAAACCCCTCACCCCCCCAATACCTGCAATATATTGGTTTGATTTTTAATAATTTTAAAACCCACAATATGAACTAACGTGATAGGATATTGGTCAACAAGTGAAGCCCCCGTGAATCATCATAACATACATTGTATTTCAACCATGCCTCTTGTAAACTTCAACAAATGCATATTCCAATATAAAGCTAAATTTCAGTCCTCCACTTATCAGAACATCTCAACATGTCTCAGGAAGCTATTTCTTTGGATGAAACTTCATTTAACAGCACAATTTAACCTTTCCCTTGATCAATTTTGCTAAAACAAACCCCATCGAAAAAGCCCCAAATTTTCAGCTATATTGACTTATCGTGGAATACCTTTTAATTGATTGACTGCAGTGGTTTAAAAATCATGACCTGAGTGGTTAATTTGTTCACCTCGAATGTACTGGTGTCCTTCAGGATGCAATTTGACTACAGACAGCACAATCATGAAGCCCTAATTTCCCGTGACTCCATAAAACCTCACTCTGTTTCCCAGCGGGCATATCCGGTTTTGTAGTGATTATGGTTACTCCACTAAGTCCGTCGTCTTTGAATGTGCATGCAAATGACAACTCATCTCACATTAAACATCAAACCATGCTGCTACCTATCAAAATCAATTGCCTTTGGGCTCACGATGACCACGATTCCCTCACTACGTAGAACCATCTGTTTTTATGATAATTCCTGAATCAACATGTAGTAAACACTTCCCAATACGTGATTAGTCACTCATCATTCAAGAAAATGCCAAATTTTTGCTAGAAAATCGGAAGAAATGAGGGTCGCGATATTCTTGTAGTGCCCTTTCATTAATTTTTGGCTCCAGCGCTACAAGAATAGTTTTAACTCTATTTTGGTGCTTTTTTATAGCTTTTTGTCATTTTGTATGCAGTTTAAAAGCTGTTTGAACTATGAGCTATACTCAAAATGCTATTTGTGACCACATCATTCAATAATATGACCTTTTAAAACCCTTTAAGACCTAAGGGAGGAAAAAACAAAATAACTCTAAAGGAAAAAAACTTAAAAATTAAAGTAAATACCCAAAAGCTCCTATAGTAATTGAAAAGATAAAGTCAAAGAAATAAGAAAACTTGATAAAAAAGGTAATCGAACATGAAAAGGTAAGAAACAAATTCCCGACATAACACCACGTATACTTCCTCTTCGACTACACCATTCAAGAAGGTTGTCTTGACATCCATCTGGTGTACTTTCCATTTCACAACTGTTTCCAAAGCAAGTATGGTCCTTATGGAAGTGTACCTCACCATGGGTGCAAATGTCTCTTCGTAGTCTGTGCCTTCTTTTTCTTAGAATCCTCGCTCTACGAACCTTAGCTTGTGTTTCTCGATGTTTTCATCTACAACATGCTTGATCTTGTAGATCCACTTTGAAGTCACGAAAGACTTCTTCTCCACCCTCGGAACAACCTCCCAGACATCATTATTCATGATCGACTGATGTTGCTCGATCATCTCATCCTTCCATTCTTTCTTTTATGTAGCCTCTTCATAGGTGGAAGGTTATTTATCAATGATGTCACACAATAGGGCCACATAGCTATTATATGGATTTTCCCTCTTTCTCTCTCTATGTATTCCTTCTGGAGTGCCATACCTTTCAGCTTCTCGTAAGAGCTCTCATGCCCATGCTAGTTTCCTCTTGTGGGATTCCTTCTCAAGGAATGTATCTACCGGCTCTTGTGGTTGTCATGTCATGATATTCAGGGTCTTCTGGAATTGCTTCTCCAACATGCCCCGTACTCTCATCTCTTCAGGTTCCTCGACTTCCTGGATAAGAGTAATCCTAGATATGATGTATCCTGAGTCTTCATTAAAGGTTACATCTATATTGATGTCAATATTCTTGAATCCTAGGAAGTATATTTGGTAGGCCTTTGATGTATCATTGTATCCTACGAATACACCCTTCCTCCTAGAAGGATCGATCTTGGTCCAATTCTCCTTTCGGACATGTGTGTACACCAGGAAACCAAATATTCTTAGATGGCTGACTTCGGGTTTCACTCCTGAGAAATCCTCTTTAGGAGTCTTGTTTTCAATTACTCAATGAGGAGTATGGTTTTGTACATACACAATTGTTCTTGTTTCCTCCACCCAAAGGTGTATAGGAATATCGTGGTCAAGCAACATTGCTTTCGCTAATCCCATTATGGTTTGGTTCTTTTGTTCTGCAACCCCATTTTGCTAAGGATTGTATGGAGTGCTCAAATCCCTCTTAATCCCAAATTCTCTGCAGATTTCGTTGAATTCTTCTGAAGTGAACTCTCCTCCATTATCTGACTATAGAATCTTAATATTCCTATGTATATATTTCTTGACCAAGGATATATATTCCTTGAACTTACTGAAAACTTCACTTTTCTCTCTCAAGAAATATATCCAAGTAGTACATGAGAAATCATCTATAGAGGACACATACTAGACATACCAGCTCAATTATCTAGAATACATGGGTCCACATATATCTGAGTGTACTATCACCAATATTCCTTTATCCTTGTTCTCACTACTAGGAAATGTCTTCTTTGCATTCTTTCCTTTTGCAAATCCTTTCCAAATTCCCTCGTGATTTGCATGGATCTCTGGAAATACTGAAACTGCTTTGCTTGCCATCGGTAGTGCTCTGTAGTGCACATGTGCAAGCCTTCAGTGCCATAGTTCATTTGGTTCAATTGACTCATTAACCAATGCTTGTTAAATTGTCCCTTCAACTTGTACAAGCCTCCATCTTCTTCTCCAACCACTGTAGCATCCTCTATTGTCTTTCCTCTGGGACACATCATAACTTGTCCATCAACAAATGCAACCCTAATTCCTTTTGCATCTAGTACAAATATGGAGAGAATATTATTCTTCTATCCTGGAACATATAACACATCCTTCATATCTAAGGGATTCAAGCTTGTATGAAGCTTTGCCACTCCCTTTTATGTGTATTGATAATCATCCCCAAGTTTCACCTTGTGAGGTGAATCATGTTCAAACATATTGACAAATGATTCCTTATATATCGTCATGTGTTTGGAAGCTCCACTATCCATGATCCAATGATTTCTTCCGTGTGTGAAAGTGCCAATAAGTGTTGAGATTAGCACATACTCTTCATCCGAATCATTCTTCTCTCGTTTGAATATTTTGTTTGTTGGTTCATCATCTTTGGAAATATGAGCATGATGTCTCATTTTCTGTATGGGAAAATCTCTTTCCAAGTGTCCCTTTTCATCACAAGTATAACATCAAACATTTGAAAGATCTCTTTTGATATTCTTCGGTTTCTTGTATTTCTTCTTGTTGTGATGAAAGTTATCCTTCTCATCCTTCTTCTTGAATTTCTTCCTGGTGTATACTGCAAGAGATTGATCGTCAGTTTCTCCCATATTTCTTCTCTTGTCACAAGTCTAGCTTCTTCTTGTGCACATTCTTCTTGAAGTATACTGAAAGAGATCAACTTCCTTCTTGCACAGATCCCTTGAATGAATGAGTCCCATAATCTAGGGAGACCATTCATGGTAGTCACTACAATTTCTCCTTCTTCAACATTTTCTTCAACTACTTCAAGTTGTTATTTGATTTGGAAAACCCTTGTGAAGTAGGACTGTATAGTCTCGGAGCTCTCTATCTTCACATTCTTCAATTGGTTCCTCAAAGTCATCTTCTGATTGATGTTATTTCCTTCAAACATCTTTGTCAAGGAATCATATACTTCCTTTGGTGTCTTGAATGCAGACACATGGGGGATGAGGCGATCCTTAATAGAATCTACAATGATTCTCTTAGCCTTAGCCATGCTTCTCTTATGAGCATCCTTTTCCTCATATCCCTCTGGTTCTGGAACATATCCGGAGATAAACTAATCCAAGTCATTTTCTTCAAGGATCAGGGACATCCTATACTTCCATGCCTAGAAGTTATCGGCCCCTCCAAGATTGTCCTCAAGCTGAGTATGGTGAGTCATTTTTTCAAAATGAGAACTTCAAATGGAAATAGTAAATATTTGGATCTTACCAAATTGAGGTGTCTGACCAGGTTCCAGAGGAGGATGACCTAGGGTTTGTTAGAGAAACCCTAATTTTCCAAACTTGGAGTTTGGGAATTCTACTTGGACAGAAATATGCTCCTACTTGAGGCAATTTTCTCAGCTAGGTCACTTTATGAAAACTGAGGTGGGAAGCCTACGATACTTGATTCCCTAGTTCCTTCCAGCAGCTAAAAATTGAAACTTCTCTGATTCAGAAACTCCTACCACCAAAATATGTGCCCTATTGAGGCGAGTTAGCCTAGCTCTCTTTGCTAGATGATCTGTGGAGAGAACACCTTCAACTAGGAATCCCTAGTTCTCGCAGCTACACAGTTCCTTCTTTCAGAGAGGCTCTGATACCATGTTAGTTTTTCTTAATATTTGATTAGATTATCTAGGATCTTTATCTAAAATAATAACAAGTACAACAAGATGCATAAGATATAAAAGATACACAAGACACAAATATTTTCATTGGGGAAACCATAAAGGAGAAAACCCTGCAAAATTAGATTCAGAATAGTAAGATTATCAAAATCAGTAATAAGAAGTATTCAACAACTATTTATCTCTCCTCCTTTGACTGTCTCTTTCTCTCACGCGTCCTTGAGAAAGTGTGATAGGTGTGTATAAATGAGGGAGACTGCCTCCCTATTTATACCCTTTCAAGTCACTGAACAAATATAACATTCGATCCTAAATTCCATATCATATGGGGCCCACTTCTCCTAGAGAGACTACAAGTACATATTACATGATGTTACACTGGGGACTATTGCCCCGACTTACAATGAAGGTTGTACCTCAAGGTATAGACACAATTTAGACATCCCGTAAAGGGGTAACACATATCCCCAATGGGGGTACAACAACATCTAATGATAATATACATCAGAATATCTTTCAAAGTTACAAATACCTCAACACAAAGGAAGTCTACAATTCAACTTGTGAGGTGAGTGGGACATCCTTCTTTGGAGGGAAAAAGAAGCAATACAATATCAATTTATTTATTTATCTTGATTTGCTTTTATTGTTTCCTTTTTATTTATATATATAATTATGGAAACTCAAAGTCCCTTGGAGATTATTCTAAGCCCGAGATATATGATCGGTCTTCCCATTATATCTAGGTATATTGATGATATATATGTAGATGATATATATGTAGTTAGACTAGTCAACCCCTAGATTTTATAGAAATCTCAATAAGTTTTATTGACCAAAGAAATGGATTTATTCAAGATTCTAATTATTTTATGCACATAGTCATCAAAATTTTGATACTAGTTGAATATTCCAACTTGCATACTCATAAGCTTTATTGACCATGTCAAAGGATTACAATGTTTAAATATATTTTTGGGTTTTGTCATCAAAATTCCAATGTTTAGGAGGGGATCATCAAAATTTTGATGTAAGACGAGGGAAATAAGTAAGAAATATATAATTATTTCAATAATTTCAAAAACATTATGACAACACAAGCCATTTCCTCCATCGTTGTTGAAAAAAAGGTTAGAATTAACACCCAATTGTAGTAGTGATCATTTTATGACTGAGAACTTTTTTGGAAAACCCATGTTCCTTGTTATTTTTTTCTAATGCATATAACTTAGGAATTATCTCTATATTATATGTTTCTTGTACTATTGATTTTATTTCAAAATTGACTTAATGCTTTGGTATTGTTAACATGTCTGTAGGTGCATGTTACACGAGGATCACCATGTTTCTCTATATGTGATCATCCCTGTAGGTATATTTCTTCAAACTGGCATATAGGTGATTTTCATCTACAAACATATTATTCATTAAGCCTATTTGTTTGATCCCACTTATGCCTATAGGATTCCCCTCTTTTTGGTAAAGTGGACTAGCCCATCCACATTTGCATTTTCCATTACCCAAAAGTAGAATGTCGCTTCCATATGTTACCACTGATTAGTACCCCAAGTGCATTTGGGTACCCATACCACTATTCCTCCATAGGCATGGGAGTATATTTAGCTTGTGACATTGAATTTATCCACATATGATCACCCATTTCATTCATTGGTCTACCCCAAAACTACCACATCATGACATTATTTGTTTCAATTTACATATCACATGCCCACTACTTCCTCCATACTATAATAAGTTATCTTATATTGTCATCATTCATCTACCCCAAAGATATTGCCACCATAATTTCCTTACCTTGGTCTCTTCCATTTGTTATCACACATGTTGTTGATTCATTTGGTCTAATTTTAAACACTCATCTCCTTGAATTTATTACTTATTGATTACCTCTTGTATTTAGTAACACCATTCAAAGTGCCCCTTAGAACGACTATAAACCATATATGATATCTTATTGTAGTTGTTAGCACAAATTTTGTTCCAAGTGGATTTGAAGAGTTTTAAGGGAAAAAGGGTGCTAAAAGTAGGAAAAATGATTTCATATGACCACAGGCTGGGTTAAAAGTGACTTAGAATGGTGGATAAAGCACCTTGTAGAATCTTGTAAAAGAATAAATGGTTTTGATATGAGAGTGAATGAGATCAACGATGAGCATGGAATTTGATAAATGCAAGTGTGTGATCTTTAGCATTGGAAAACATTAGCGAAATGATCGTTGGAGCATGTTAAAGGTCGAACGTGAACGATGACGCAGGATCAGAAGGGGAGAAGATCGACAGTTTGAGTGCATTTTGTGCTCTCAACTTGCAAGGGAGATGAAAAATCAAGTGGTAGCAAAATTTTTACCTCTTGCCACATGGTGAGCGGAGAATCATTCCATTGGATGAAAAGCAGTAATAAGAAACCGTCTCCCGTAATCCTGAAACCGCTTTTGGAATATTATAAAAGTAAAGGTCACTTGGAAAGAGAATGTTTTTCATTTTGCACCCAAGGAAAAACGTGCTTGAAAATTTAGAGGCCAAGTTAGATCAGTTATTTCTATCCATCAGTTTTCAGGTAGGCCATGTATCTTAACCCACCAATTATTTTTTAAAATGGAAGGAGAAGGTGAAGTGGAGGCACATGTTAGAGAGTTTAATAAACTGGAAGAAATATTTGAAGACAGGGATCGATATGCTTTTGAAATAGTATTGTCTGTTGATGTTGTGCATGAGTTAAAAAAAATTAAAACATTAGAAACACAATAAATTGATGTGCACGGTGCCCATAGGTCCCATTTCTGTCCAGACCAAACCCTAAATTTTACATACTTTGTTGTGTGGTGTGTGTCTAATTATTCTCAATTAGATCAAGTTATTATGGACTCTAACCTATCAAAAATCATTTTCCCTATTAATTCCCTGGTTGTTAGAGATTCATTAGAGGTTTCGCTATCATTTTCCCAAAACTTCGAAGATTTCATGGAAGAAAGTGTGATTGAGTTATATATACATGCTACTACATAAGTAAAACAAACCTTTATGATAAAAATCCTTAAACTTGATGTCTTAGTTGAGAATGTGCCTTTCCCTCTGGACATTGACCTGTTCAATGAAGAGTCCCTATGCGTTCTTTCTTTGTTGTGTCAATTTTTAGGGCTAGATAGTGATAGGTTTGTTCTTGAAGTCTTATTGAGATTACTGTCTAGGTTGAGTCTGCATCAGTTGGAGTCTGATCCTAGTCAATATTTCTGCCTTAAATTTGATGAATTCCTAGCTGAAAGTATTCATTTACAACTAGTAAATTTCCACATGACCAGACACTTTACGTTTTAGTCCTATTTGGTAATAATGTTCTTGTTTTTCAATGAAGAGAATTTGTAGTTTCCAAAGATAGTCTTTACTTCTAAGATCATAAATAATACTTTCAATTTTATAAACCTCATCATGCCAAAATTATGCAGAGTGATTTTTCAGGTGAAGCTTCCCAGAGTTCTAACAAAGATGGAAGAAATACTTCAGTTCATCCCTAATAGAAGAATTGGATATAGGTTCCTTTTAAAGGAACAAACTATCATCAGGGTCTATAGTTTTTTTCATGAGACTTATATTTTACATGCATTCTTGACACAAATAATATTTTCCCTAGAGTTCATCAGAAAGAATCTCATTATGCAGAATGAACATTTTTTGAATTTAAGGAAAGCTTAAGAGATCAAGTTTCCATTGAAAGTGGGTCCTTTCATTGTGAAGAATAAAGTTGCTCTCCCGGTGATTGTAGGATTTTCGCAAGACATGAACTTCATGGAGCCATCAAAGATCAACTATGAACCTCATCACATCATATCACAAAGGATACAACATAATAAAAAAAAGACATTTGATCATCAGGAGATGGAGCGATTGGCTCAAAGAGCTAATTTTATGGAATATCAATCAAGTGCATAGATTTCATAAAGTTTGAAAGTAAAATGAAATATGCTGCCATCTTAATACCAACTCCCAGTAAAGATGAAATTACTGGTAAAAGAATATTTTCAGAAGTAATTGGTATTGAAGATGAAGAACGGGATTCTGCAAAAATACCTAGAGTTGATTCACATAAAGATTTGGTTTAAGTAAAAGACGAGAGGATTAAAGAAAAGGGAAAATTTCAAGGACCAATTATTCAAATTCAAGAGTACAGTTTTGCAAAGGCACGGGAGGCTGATTTTAGTGATAAGTACAAGTCTAGAAATGACTTGTATACTAAATATGGACAGGATAAGAAAACTTCCTTTGAAAAATCTTTGAATCTTTTTCCTAAACTGAGAGATATTTCAGATATAGAGATTTCACGGATAACTATTAAAGATCACATGAAAAACAATTTGAACCTAGTAGTGACCTATCATGACATATTTTTAGAGATGAGGATCAATTTGAAAAATATTCCAATCCCAAACAAAATTCATTTATATAAGAGGACTAGAGAGGTAATTTATACTGATTTGTTGAAGTCTATTGTAAAAGTTTATGAGTTGCAGTCCACAGTGCCATGATTGGAAAACCTACTGAAGAAAGAAAAGATTGAAAATAAAACTTACCAACTACATATTAAGAATCTTCAGGGTTAAATTTTTCATATGTAATGTCCCTTTTTTGGAATTTTGGAGAAAAATACAAATTGGGCAAAATTCGAGCTTAACTAGCCATGACTCTAGAGGGTTCCAACTTTCACCAAATGGTCCCGAATTTGAAAGGAAATGGTATAGTGAGTCTTAAAAAATCCCAAGGTGTTTTATGGATAATTTTTATCAAACTTTATACCTCTTCAACCTTTTTTGGTGCTGATGACAAAAAGGACAAAAATTACTAGGAAATTGTGATGAAACCCCCCTAGGGTGTAGGAACTCTACTCATGTACAAACCTCCAAAATTTGTAATAATATTATGGGGAAATATGTAAGAAATTATGGAATATCATCACACATGTTTATTAGTTCTGAAAACTGGTTATAGAGTTCCACATTCGTTTGATAACTTTCAGTGAAATTGCTTATGGGGGAATTGCATAACTAGCTCGATTTTGGCATATGAAAGGTAGAGTTAAAGGTTCATATCAGAATGTGAAATATAGAGACCATATATAGAATACAAATTGATTACAAAAAGGTATTAAACACCATATAAATCCCGTCATACAATTCTGGTATGCAACTCATTCAATATGGGAGTCAAATACATGAAAACTAATGAATTAGTAGCATGGAATTGCAAGAGTTTCACATATGGATTTCTTGGATTTAGACCCAAATATCATAGGGACATGAAATTAAAGAGTAAAAAATCATATATTTATGTCACAACATCATCAAAATCATATAAAATCCCTCATACAAATCTGATACAAGACTCCTTCAAGATTGAAGCCAAAGTCATGGAAACCAGTGACTCAATGGCATGGGAATGCAATATTTTCATGCATGAGTTTATTGGATTTAGAGACATGGATAATAAGGAAATTAAATTACATATTAATACATCATATATGTATTTCCCATAACCATACAAATCATAGAATATTGTTCATACAAATATGGTATAAAACTACTTCAAGAGTGAAGCCAAAATCCATGAAAACTAGCGATACAATGGCATGAGAATGCAAGCTTTTTACACACAAGTTTCTTGGATTTTTGGATGAATAGAATATGTGAATTAAATTACATATTTTTACATAATATATTACTTCCCCAACATCATCAAACTCATAGAAAATTCCTCATACAAATCTCATATAAAGCTACTTCAATGAAGCCAAATCCATGAAAACTAGTTATTCAAGAGCATGGGAATGTGAGCCTTTCATAAATGTATGTATGATGTATGTTTTATATACCCATACATCATACATCATATCATTTGAATCAAATATACTTATTAAATCACAAACACCACTCCAACAAGTGCGCCATCAAATGAGAGTGTGGGGGGGGGTGTGGAGAAGAATCAATGAGAGAATGGGGAGATAGATGAGAATTCGATTGTATGGAAATTAAACCTGAAAATAAAACTCCTTAATTAATGTCCCATGAGAGGCATAATTTACTCTCCATCAACCAACTTTTAAATGAATCCAACTCCCACGAAATTGGTTCACAAGCAGGGAGAGTGAACACTCACTGTGCAATGGACAAACAAAATCTCTCCAAAATGCCAAAGGCCAATTAAAAAATTATCAAAAAATCCATTCTAATTTCTCATGACATCCTTTTATTAAATTCATGAGGCCGCCTATGGTCGAATTTCCCTCCGTGAGCTTCCTCCAACTCATCTTAGTGGTTTAGTAACTCTCATGACACTTGTCTTCCTCTTCATGCTCCAACTCTTTCGCCAATTCGAATGGATGCCTATAACTAAAAAAGTTGACCTCTTGGTGGCTAATTTTATCCCTTATATGTCATATTTTTCATATTTCATAAATCAGGTCTGAATTTTTCATACTTGTCATAGAATCTTCCATCATTTGTTGGCATAGAGTGCATAGAGTCTCCTTCCAAGTGGCACACCTTGTATTCTAGTCTCTTCCTTTTCCATGGGAGTTAACCTATTTTAAAATATTGAATTAATTGTCTCATTATATTATATTTGAAACCACATAACCATCCAATAATGTTACATTATGTATGTGTTCAAATTTGGATGAATGTCATGCCAAGTGTGCGGGGATTCTTGTCACCCAAAGGCTCCACAAGCTTCCAAGTGTGGGGACATGACAGTCCTCCACACTTGCTATTTATTGTCCTCAATCAATTCCAAGTTTATATACTTCAAAATTTGTTCATATTCCCAAGTGGTATCCTCGTTTGCTACTTCTTCCTTTGCACCAAGTGCTCTCTTATGGTTCTGTTCATTAATTTTCTTTAGTTACAATTTGAGTAGTGGCACTCATGTATTGCAATTTTGCGTTCCCAAAAGTAAAGAGATGTGGATTGTGCATATTTATATATCCTGTAACATCAACACTAAAACCAAAATGATTAATCAAATCCATAAAAAACAAATTTTCACAAATAATCTTTACCTCCATATTTTGGAAACATTTTCTGAACTTTCACCCGTTTTCTGCTTTTGTATAATTATTTGAAGTTGGTACTGAGTTACCAAACTTTGATTTTATTAAGATTCCAATAAAATTTCAGAGAGGATCCACCATGATTTTTTCTGCACTACTATGATTACAATCATCTTCTCAAGTGGTGACTAAATCTCCAATGTTGATTGTTCCCCTCACAATTGAAACCAATGAGAGGCCAAAAATGATCCTAGGGTCCCATATGATCCTGATACATGCATGGTGTAAAATTTCTATGATGAAATTCCATGAACACCAAGCATGTGAAAATTTAATCCATCTCTAAAAAGGTCTCACACATAGGAAACTGGAACACTGCTCTGCAAAGATGAACTCAAACAACTGAAGGTTGCTTTGATTTCTTAAATCAAAGTCGAACTGATACTCCAAGTGAGATGAAACCAAGAAATCCCAGGATCCAATTACTTGTATTGCACCCTTCCAAACATAATGAGTACAAAATATATATCATGAAATTACATAACAAGATCATACAAATGTACATCAAGAAGGTACTTCATCAAAGAATCATGATAGTGCTTGTATATCCAAGTAAGTAGATCATCATGCGGCCCATATACACAAACATCAAGTATTATATCAGATATTCCCCAATGACATAGGTGAGGATCCCAAGTCCCACATAATGTTTCTCCAAAAAACTATAATGTGCATCAAGATAATCATCCATGTGTTTTTTCATCCAAGAAGTAAATGAAGAACCTCCACCAAACTTTGAACCAAATAAGGAGCAAAGAAAACATGAAGACTTCAAGTGGCTCAAAGAAGTCTCATAAATACACCCATGAATATTTATATCATCATGAAATACCATAGGATGTTTCTTCCAATAATAGTGTTCTTCAATCATATATCTATTCACCCAAGTGTGGGATGAATTTCCTCCAACATCAAATGGACTAGGCAAGGAGCACAGAAAATCACGAGTCTCCAAGTGACTTAAGTGAACATCATAGGTGCACCCATGTATATGTGTATCATCATAATGTAACAAAGGATTCTTATGCAAATGTAAATAAGATGGTACTCTAATAATTCCATCATCAAAAGGAGAGATATAAGTTTCATACTCCTCACGTGGCACCATTAAAAAGAAACCTTTTGCCCATACTTCATTAGGATGAATGCTGCAAAATATGGAAGTGTAGGATGTAGGAGAAAGAATCAACTCACCCAAAGGATTTCAAAGTAAACAATGTTCATCATGTGAAGGCTCCATAGTCGTAGGAACATGCACCTCCCTCAAAAATGAAAAACTTTCCCCATAGGTTGGTTCCAAGGCAGTGTACTCATGCACTTCTTCAAAAAGTGTGCACCCATCTTCAAGAGGCAACTCAAGTTCCTATTCCACCAAAACTACTGATTGGTTCTCATCAAGCTCATATTCAAACACATCAAGGACCTGCAATTTTCCATGTTTCTCATGATTCCTTATGTCATGAAAATCCTCCAAGCAATATACCATATGACAAGTTGAAACATAGGAGGAAGAACAAGTATCTTGCAACCTCTCAAGAAGTTTCTCATTTTGAATTTTGAGATTACGAATATCCTCATTATTATTCAGATGTGCTTCATGTAACCATTCATTAAGATCAACCAAATTTCTTCTATAAAAAATAAAAGGCATAAAATTACCTTCGATGTTGCACATTGCGCTTTGAATCTTCTCCATGTCTTCAAGGAAGGATGGCTCCTCCAATGAAGAAAATTTCCAACAATAATTTGACACCAATGCTTTAGTGTCATGGAGTATGCTAATGGCCTCATGGATATCCATTTCACTCATCTTCAAAGAACCTTCAATGAAGGATGGTTCATGGGAGTGAACCTCCTCTTCTTCTTTCTTCTTGATTTGATCAAATTCTTGAAGCTCAAGTGGTGATGGGGAAGTTGACCTTGGTTCTTCATTATCTGCTACAAGGTATTCATATTTATGCTCATGATAAATTTGGCTTGTAGAAACATTTTCAAATCTTATCTCTATGTCACCAACATAGATTTGTGAGCACCCATAACTAGGTACTCCTTCACAGTTCAAGCATCCATTAGTAGATGCCCTTTGGTCCATGTCCACAATAGAATGTGTCTCATAATGATATTCCATAGTTTCAAGGTACTATTCTTCATTATCATGTGATTTTTACTCATCTTTTTCAAATTCACTTGGGAGTGAATTTCTATCCTCTTGATATAATGTTGTTTCTGCTTTACCACCCATGGAACTTGGTGGCTCCTTGGTCTCCTCAATACTTGTGGATTGTTGATTGTTCCTTAATGAGTTCGCATCTTCATTATTGTTCCTAAATACATTCAACCAATCATAAAAGTATTCAAAATGAATTTTATTATGTGTCTCTCCATTACGGCAACTTCGATTACCCATTGTTATCATCTTACCCCTAAGTTGGCTAGCCACTGATCTAAACTCTTGCGTAAGTTGCTTGGTCGTATCATCAAAATATGACTAGATGAGTTTATTAAATTATTCCTTATAATCCATAAATTCAATAGGTTCCAATACAATTCTATGATACCAATGTAATGTCCCTTTTTTGGAATTTTGGAGAAAATTACAAATTGGGCAAAATTCGAGCTTAACTAGTCATGACTCTAGAGGATTCCAACTTTCACCAAATGGTACCGAATTTGAAAGGAAGTGGTATGGTGAGTATTAAAAAATACCAAGGTGGTTTATGTATACTTTTTATCATACTTTATACTTCTTAAACCATTTTTTTTCTGATGACAAAAAGGCCAAAAATTACTAGGAAATTGTGATGAAATCCCCCCTAGGGTGTAGGCCAACTGGGATTCCCAAATCATGTACAAACATCCCAAATGTGTAAGAATATTATGGGGAATTATATAATAACTCATTTACTATCATTACACATGGTTATTAGTTCTTCAAACTTGTTATATAGTTCCACATTTGTTTGATAACTTTCAATGAAATTGCTTATGGGGAAATTTCATAACAAGCTCGATTTTGAAATATGAAAGGTAGATTTAAAGATTCAGATCAGGATGTGACATGATTATTATGATGATTATTATTATTTTTAATGTCCCTTGAGACCAAAATTTGGTCTATAGGACCTAAAGGAAAGAATTATTTAGTTTGTTTTAAAATTGTATTTCTATGCTAAAAGAGCTTGGAGAGAAGCGTCCCGAGCTCACTATAATTTTGGCAAGTTAAAAGGATAGGAAGGTTGTTATTGAAACATATATTATGGAACTGAGATCTAATATGGGTGTATACAGGGAACTCTAAGAGGAAGTGATTTTTGTCTTCAATGTTCATATTCTCACAGAGATGGCATATCCTTTCCACCCATGGTGTTTTAGAAATTGCCCAACGACCGATTTCAATATGGAGCTCGTGAGAGTTCATTCTTATCTTGGATATATTGGTTTTTTTCTTTGAAATAGTTATAATGGAAAGAACCACATTTTATATTTAAATTTAGAAGTAAAAATATTTTTAATGTTATTAATATTTTGCAATGCAACAGTTTCGTCGATCTCCCAATGATTTAACCAGGCCCCGGTGTCTTTATACCAACCTCACTTGAGTCTTAGGTGGTTTTGGATGGAATTTAAAGCTAGCTTATAAAGTCTATTGTCTCCCATGTTATTGATTTTGTGCTTGTATAATATGGTCCTATTCATAGCGAGGCTCTCGATAGGGGAAATACCCACTTGTATAAGGAGAATAGGGTAGGGCATATTTCTTTTAATTTTGAGGTTATACGTTATAAAATGATCCTAGATTTGCTCAATATTTCTCCAGGATTCTCTAGAGATGCTGCAACCCCAAACCTCACACTCATACAAGATAACGGGAGTGACTAAAGTTTCAAACATGAGCTTCTTTTTATCCCACATCACAAGGTTTGCTACTTTACAATTATTTTCGAGACCAAAATAAGCTTTCCACCCTCTATTAATCATTTTCTCAATGCTATAATTCCAGTTGAGCTTTTGATGAATATAAAATCCTAGGTATTTGTAACAAGACACTTCCTCCAAGTTTCTATTTTCATACACAAAATTAGTGTAAGTGTCCTTCTTGGATTTGATAATCATAACTTTTATTTTGTCGGTATTAACAGTCATACCCATGGTAGAGCAAAAATCCTTAAGAAGTATTAGCTGCTTATCAAGATCAGATGGAACCTTTCCCATATAGAGACCATATACATGATAAAAATTTATTCCCCAACAATATTAAAAACCATATAAATCCATTCATATAATTATGGTATACAACTGATTCAGCATGGGAGTCAAATACATGAAAACTAGTGAATTGGTAGCATGGAATTGCAAGAGTTTCACATATGGATTTATTGGATTTCGACCCACAGATAATAGGGACATGAAATTAAAGATTAAAAAATTAAATATGGATGTGACAAAATCATCAAAATCAGATAAAATCCATCATACAAATTTGATACAAGACTCCTTCAATATTGAAGCCAAAGTCATGGAAACTAGTGACTCAATGGTATGGAAATGCAATCTTTTCACACATGATTTTATTGGATTTCAAGCCACAGAGAATAAGGAAATTAAATTAAATATTAATAAATCATATTTGGATTTCCCAACATCATCCAAATCATAGAACATCCCTCATACAAATTTGGTATAAAACTACTTCAAGATTGAAGCCAAAATCCACGAAAACTAGTGATACAATGGCATGAGAATGCAAGCTTTTCACATAGGATTTTCTTGTATTTTGAGATGAATAGAATATGGGAATGAAATTAAAAATTATTACATAATATATGGCTTCCCCAACATAATTAAACTAATATAAAATTCCTCATACAAATCTCACATAAAGCTACTTCAATAGAGAAGCCAAATCCATGAAAACTAGTTATTCAAGAGCATGGGAATGTGAGCCTTTCATACATGTATTTATGATGTTTAGACTTACAGAGAATATGGACATGATATTACAGAGCCATACATAATACATCAGATCTTGGGTATCAACTATACTCAGCAAAGTGCAAGCACCACTTCAACAGGTGTACCATCAAATGAGAGTGTGGGGGAATATAGAAGAAGGAATGAGAGAATGGGGAGATAGATGAGAATTCAGTTGTATGGAAATTAAAACTGAAAAAAAAAAATCCTTAATTAATTTCCCATGAGAGGTCTGAATTTACTCTCCATCAACCAACTTGGAAAGGAATCCAAATCCCTCGAAATTGCTTCACAAGCAGGGAGAGTGAACACTCGTCGTGCAATGGACAAGCAAAAAATCTCCAAAATTCCAAAGGAAAATTAAAAAATTATCAAAAAAACCATTCTCATTCCTCATGAAATCCTTTTATTAACTTCATTGGGCCTCCTAAGGTCTAATTTCCCTCCATGAGCTTCCTCCAACTCATCTTAGTTGTTTAGTAACTCTCATGACACTTGTCTTCCTCTTCATGCTCCAATTCTTTCCCCAATTCGAATGGCTGCCTATAACTCCAAAATTAGACCTGTTGGTGGCTAATTTTAGCCTTGATATGTCATATTTTTCATATGTCAGAAATCAGGTCTGAATTTTTCATACTTGTTATAGAATCTTCCATCATTTGTTGTCATAGAGTGCATAGAGTCTCCTTCCAAGTGGCACACCTTGTATTCTAGTCTCTTCCTCTTCCATGGGAGTTACCCTCCTTTACCAATTTGAATTCCTTAGCTCATTATATGATATTTGACACCACATCACCATCCAATGATGTTACATTACTCATGTTGGAGACATTTACCACTATACACACTCTTTTTGGTCAAATTTTCCTAGTTAAACCACTATCCTAAGTATTATTGACATAAATTGACATTAGTGGAGCATTAATTGACATCATCCAATCACACCCATGCCTACCTTCATTCAAGGAGGCTAAATTATCCTTCTCCTACATTCGAGGAGGCTAACTAGAGCACTCTGGGGGTGATCTAAGTGATATTAATGCACCTAATTGTTAACTAATGGTTACAATCCGTTAAATAGGGTAGTGAAGGAGCCTCCTTTAATTTAATTGATTGTTTAATGATTAATTAATGAACTGGAGTCAACAGGGGCGCCTCCACCAACTTATAATGTTCAATTCAACTTTAGTTAACCTCATCCGGGTTCATTGGAGTCATTGAAGCACTAGAACTTGATGGTTGGCTTGCTATGACAAGTGTCTGATCTCCTTCAGTTGAGACTCAGTCATTTATTGCACTCTGACTTCCGTTAGGGATCAGTTGAGTAAATTAGGGTTTTGATCAGTGGTTAACTGGAGTGTTGACTATGGCTTACATTCAGTTAAGCTAGACTCACTCATTAAATTTGAATGACCTCCTTGACGATTCAAATTTCTCATTCATTCATGCTTGTAGCATGACATTGTATTGTATTATCATTCTTTCATCTGATATACAGAGCGGCTACTCATTCTGTAGACCGATTACACCATTTCATGAGTTATTTGTTGATTAATATTTGATGAGACTGATGTTTAGTCCCTAGATTAATGTGCAAGATTAATATGGTATCAGAGCTCACAGCGGGACGAAGCTCTATCTCTCAAAAACAAGCTTTTTGACAGATTTCTACATGAAAATTGAGCAATAGCTCAAAAATCCAGCACTGCACTAGAAGACAAGGCTTACCACTTAATACCCCAAGTAAAGAACTTGTTGATAAAGCTTGCTTGATTGACTATGCTGGGTGTGATGAAAGCCTAAAATGTGCAGGCTGGAAGACCTTACATTGCCCTTTTTGTTTTGATTTTCAGGTTTTCTACAGGTGAAGCATTTGCTTCAGCAGATCCAGATGGCCTCCTCAGTGGATCTTTTGACTCCATACAATTTCCATTCATGGAAAGGTGATATGGACATTCAGCTACACTCTAGAGGACTTTCTAGAGCCACCATGGACACTGAAGATGAGCCTGGTTTAACCATAGAAAAATCAAGATTCTTGAACAAGAAGGATGAAGCCTTCGGTTTCTTGTGCCTCTCTATTTCCTGGGATCTTCTTTTCCATCTTCCGGGATTGAAGACTCCAAAATAAATATGGGACAAATTGGAAACTCTATATGGAAAGCATGATGACTTGGGGGTTTACCAGCTCGAAAATGAATTAATGTCTCTCCAGCCCTTCAATTTTGAGACTCTGAATGAATTTTTCACAAAGTTCAAGCATACTATTTTACTCTTGAAGCAATGCAAAGTGGAGAATGAGGATAATCAACTCATCCTCTCCATACTCTCCAAGATTGGGGCTGATTATTCAGTTTTTGTTTCTACATTCTGTGTGGGGAAGCTCACAACCCCTGGATGGAAGATGCCTACACTCAACGCCTTCATTGAGTCCCTAACAAGTGAACATGACAAGCTTGTCTAGATGGGGATCATCATATCTTCCCATGATCAAGCCCTCCATGTCTCGGGGCCCAAATATCTAAAGGGTAAAGGAAAGCAACAGAAGAACTCAAAAACTAAATTTGATGCTCCTAAACCTAGAGTTGAAAACCAGCTCAAGGAAGAACAAAGGAAAAGGGCACCATGGCAAGGAAAAATTCAAGTGTTCTTATTGTGGGAAGGGCTTCCACCTTGAACATGCCTGCATGAAGAAGAAGCTTGATGAAGCAACCTCTCTCCTTGAGAGAAATCACATCAATATTCCGGAGAGATCGGCAATATCAGGAACCAAAACATGAAAAAGGTCATGCCCTCATGGTAAGCACTTCAAAGTCCAAAGCACTCTTGATTGATTCTAGATATTTGAACCACATGATGGCTAAAAGAGACTCCTTTTCATCCTTGGAGACCAGAAAATCCATCCCCATCCACATGGGAGATGACTCCACCATCATTTCAGAAGGACAAGGTACTGTTGATCTTGAAAATGGATTTTTTTCAAATGTTTTGTATGTACCATCTCTGGCATCAAATCTCCTTAGTGTCTATCATATGACACATACACAAGTTCCTAAGAGATTTTATTTCAACCAAAATGATGTTGAGATAACAGAAATTGCATCCGGGAAACTCATTGCTAAAGACCTTGCAAACCATCATGCAAAAGCCTATGAGCTCTCTCACTTTGTTGCAGATGCAAAGCCCATCGCTCTGCTAACTCATGGAAATGAGGTTAGTAGGATGTGGCATGAGAGGTTTGGCCATCTTAATTTCAAATATTTGTAGCAATTACAAAAAAACTCCATGGTTGAAGGCCTCCCGGTCTTCAAGGCAACCACGGGAATTTGCAAGGGCTGTGTGATTGGAAAACACCCTGAGCACAAGTTCGATCAGGGGAAGGCAAACCGAGCTACATGCATATTGGGGCTGATACATTCTGATATGAGCGGTCTGATGCCTATCACATCCATGAATGGATCAATTTATCTTCTTACTTTTATTGATTATTTTTCAAGGTACGCATGGGTCTTCTTTCTCAAAAAGAAGTCTGAAGTATGTGAATTTTTTTTTGAATTGAAAGCCTTGATCAAAAATGCCTCTGGGATTAAGATCAAGATCTTGAGATCTGATAATGGAGGGGAGTATGTTAGTAATGAGTTTCTATACATATGCTCCCAAATTGGTATTCAGGTCCAACATTCAATTCCCTACACTCCCCAGCAGAACGGAGTAGCGAAAAGGAAGAATCGGTCTCTCAAGGAGATGACCACCTGTATGTTGGAATCCAAGAAGCTTGCTGAAAATTTGTGGGTTGAGGCCATGCATTATATATCATACATTTAGAATAGGGTGTCACACTCATCCATGAAAGGGAAGACCCCTTTCGAAGCATACTTTGGACACAAGCTAGATGTGTTGAACCTACGGGTGTTTGGGTCCACTGCATGGGCCTAGATTCCGCTTGATAAAAGAAGGGCTTTGCAACCACAAAGCATAGAATTTCTGTTTATTGGGTATCTTAATGAATCTAAAGTTTTCAAGCTTCTGGATATCAAGACCAAATATATCATCATCGAGAGAAGTGTCAAGTTCGATGAGCCACTTCGGGAGGT
The DNA here is from genome assembly GCA_001517045.1 of Pseudotsuga menziesii. NCBI lineage: Eukaryota > Viridiplantae > Streptophyta > Pinopsida > Pinales > Pinaceae > Pseudotsuga > Pseudotsuga menziesii. Next base: position 4,792 of record LPNX010706010.1, on the reverse strand, counting down.
GGAACTAGTGAAGGAGAAAACTACTGAATTTCCTTCCTATTCTACTGAATATTTGGATGATGAAATTGGGGGTGATGACCCTGATTTGGATCCTCTGATTTCTGATATCAGTGTGCAGCAATCATCATATACTGAATCAGAACCTAAAGTGCAAAATCATCTTCCTACATGGGCCCTACAGACACTCTCCTCCGTAGGAGACAACATTGGAAATCCAGATGATCCAAGGAGAACCCGGTCTGATTTCCAAAGAGAAGGTATTGCTCTCTCTTGTCCTGATAATTTTTTGTTTGAAACTTGATATTTGATGATTAGTTCAGATCCAAAATACTACTATCATGCTCAGAAGGATCCGAGATGGCAAGTTGCCATGGATGAAGAGATGAATTCTCTTTAGAAAAACACTACTTGGGAGCTAGTTTCTCTTCCTCCGGGAAGGAAGTTGGTTCAATGCAAGTGGGTGTTTCAGAACAAGGTTGCTGTTGATGGAAGCACCTAAAAATATAAGGCAAGGCTGGTGGAAAAAATTTTCTCTCAGGTCCAAGGTGTGGACTACCATGAGACCTTTGCACCGGTTGCAAAAATGGACTCCATCCGCCTTGTTTTGGCAATTTTAGCATCCAAGCACTGGGAAGTGCATCACATGGATGTTAAGTTAGCCTTTCTGCATGGAGATCTTCATGAGGAGATATACATGAAGTATCCTGAGAGATACATCACTGATCCATCTTTGGTTTGCAAGCTAAAGAAGTCACTATACGGGTTAAAACAGGCCCCAAGAGAGTGGTATTCCAAGATGGATACCTTCCTTCTCTCGCAAAAATTTCAAAGGTGTAGATCAGATCCAAATGTGTATTTACAGCAGTCTTATGGTCATCTAATTATCATTTTTTTATATGTTAGGGTTAACAGGGTACTCCCAAAGGACCGAACACCAAGAGCAACCACTTTACACAAATAGATCACAGATCAACACACCAATGTTTGTCACGTGGTTAAAACCATCGAGAGGGAAACAATCCACAGCCCCAGCCAAATAGCTACTTAGAGCAATTTATTATGCAAAATAAATAAAGTTACATGAGCTTCTCATAATCGATCAACTAGCCAAGGACCCTCTATGCTCTTTAAATAGAGATCATAGACCAATCGGGTGTTAAGCCATGGATCAATGGTAGGTATAATCTAAGAGAAGTTGAACCATTGGATCACTCTATGTCTAGAACATATAGTGACCATCAGATTAGAATATTTACAAATGCATACTAATGCATACTAAAGAAACACACTTTTACCTAATGCATATATTACACAAGTTGATCTTAACTAACTCCTAAGTGTCTAAATATCCTAACATCTCCCCTTAAGAACAACTTGGGATAGGATTGAAGGATTTACAAAAGTGACACTATTAGGAGAAGGAAGGAGGCATTAGAGCCTATCCCCCCTTAAGGACACATTCCTGAACTCCTGACATAGACCGAAGTTTATAAAACTTTGCTTCTGTAAGAGACTTGGTGAAGATGTCTGCAACTTGATCATCTGTAGGGCAATAGAGAACTTCAATAACACTATCATGAACAAGATTTCTGATGAAGTGCATGTGTAGCTCAATGTTTTTGCTGTGCTAATGTATAATTGGGTCTTTGGCAAGCTTGATGGCACTTTGATTGTTGCACCAAAGTGGAGTAGGCTGCTGCTGCTTGAATCCAAACTCTGAAAGGATCTGTCGAAGCCATAAAGCTTCCTGACTGGCATTAACTGCGGCTCGATATTTTGCTTCTACTGAAGAAAGAGCAAGAGCTTGTTGTTTCTTACAAGCCCAAGTGACAGGCTTAGATCCCAGACTGAAAACATAACCTGCAGTAGACTTTCGATCATTAGGATCGTCGGCCCAATCTGAATCAGTGAAACCAACCAACAAAGGTTTCCCCCTTGTACTGTAATGAATCCCAAACTGAATTGTACCTCGAATATATCGAAGTATTCTTTTTGTTGCTTTCCAGTGACTTTCATGAGGAGTTTGCATATAACGGGCAACACGACCAATGGTAAAGGAAAGGTTAGGATGGGAATGAGTCAAGTATAAAAGACTACCAACAAGATGATGATACAAGGTGGCATCTACTTCAGGGGAAGTACAAGTGGCAGAAAATTAGACTCCAGACTGGAAGGGAGAAGGGGCTGGTTTACAATCTTCCATGTGGAAGCGACGAAGAAGGTCACAAGCATACTTAGACTGGGAAAGAAAGATTCCTTCTTTGGTTTGCAAGACTTGGAGGCCAAGAAAATAATGCAAATGTCCTAAGTCTGACATTTCAAAATTTTGCTTAAGACTGGATTTCACATGGGTTATAAGGTTAGGGTCACTACCAGTAAGGATAAGATCATCAACATAAAGAACAAGTACGATGAGATGGTTTCCTACTTTCTTGGTATAGACATTGAGGTCAGAATGGCATCTAGAAAAACCAGTGTTAAGGAGAAAGCTATCCATTTTGGCATACCAAGCTCTAGGAGCTTTCTTAAGGCCATATAAGGATTTCTTAAGGAGACAAACAAGGCTAGATTTATTCTGAACATATCCAGGAGGGTGTTCCATGTAAATTTCCTCGTGTAAATCACCATGTAAGAAGGTAGACTTGACATCCATTTGATGGACTTCCCAGTTATGTAAGGATGCAAGGGAAAGAACAAGGCGGATGGAATTCATTTTTGCTACAGGGGAAAATGTATCATTGTAGTCAATCCCTTCAACTTGGGAAAAACGTTTGGCAACTAACCTTGCCTTAAGTCCTTCAACACTTCCATCTGATGTATAATTAGTTTTGTAGACCCATTTACATCTGACAAGTTTTCTTCCTGTTGAAAGAGGAACAAGATCCCAAGTATCGTTCGCCATTAAGGAATGATATTCTTCATCCATAGATGCATCCCAATCTAGATTTTTTGAACCTTCTGCAAAAGTTTTTGGATCATGATTCTCAGAAACTTGACCCAAAAGAGAAGAGGCTCGCTAAAACTGAGAATTTGTTCGACGTTGATCTCTAGGATAACCGGCAAGATCACCAGCTGCTTCACATGTTGAATATACCCATCGAGGAACTATTGGTGCTGGTGCAATTGGAGGAACATGAGAAGGCGGAGGTGGATTTGCATCCTCACTATCATCATCAGAAACTGGAGTTGGAAACTTGTCAAGGAAGTTGGAAGAAGAAGAAGAATAAGAAGGCACAATCACCGAATCAGGCTCGCAGGCCAAAGATGGCACACCCGCCAAGTTAGGCTCGCGGGCCAAGAGATTTTCATCAAATTTAACATCTCTTCTAATGATTATATCATGAGAATGTGGTTGAAGAATTCTATAACCTTTTACATCTTCAGAATATCCAACAAATATGCACTTTTCACTTTTAGGCTGCAATGCTTTCCGTTTTTCATCCGGAATGTGAGCCCATGCTTCACAACCAAACACACGAAAGTGACTTACATCTGGTTTAATTTTACTCCATGCTTCTTCTAGTGTTATACCCTGTAAAACTTTAGTGGGTGTGTGATTAACTATGTAATTTGCACAATTTATGGCCTCAGCCCAATGTTGAAGACTTATTCCCTTAGATTGGATCATACAATTAGCCATTTCTTTTAAAGTGCGGTTCTTTCATTCAGCTACACCATTTTTTTGTGGTGTATATGGAACAATGTGTTGTTGTTGGATTCCTTGTTCAGTGCAAAAAGTAGTGAACTTTTTGTTAACATATTCTCCTCCATTGTCAGATCTTAACTTAATAATTTGATGACCAGATTGTTTTTCAACAAGGGCCTTGTAGGCCAAGAACATGTTAAAGACTTCGCTCTTAAGTTTTAGGAAGTAAACCCAAGTGCGTCTAGAGTAGTCATCAATGAACGTTAAGAAATATTTGAAACCAGAAAAGGAAGCAGATGGAAGAGGACCACACAAGTCACTATGCACAAGCTCCAAGGGAACCGAGGCGTGCCAAGAGGCACGTTTGTCAAAACTGTCCCGATGATGTTTTTCGAGTACACAACCGGAACAAACACCATCCTTGCAAGATACAAGAGGAAGACTAGTCACCATATTGTCTTTACATAGTTGTTGCAATGAGCGATAATTTAAGTGACCAAATCGCTCATGCCAAAGTTTGCTCAAGTTATCACTATGAGCAACAAAAACTGAGGGAAAAGGTGATGACCCAAAGTTGTTAAATTTGTACAACCTGGTAATATCATCAACAATTCCAATAGCAAGGATATTTTG
>LPNX010705959.1:0-34976 GCA_001517045.1 Pseudotsuga menziesii | reverse complement strand
CTTATTTGAAAATATCATTTCCCTTTCTTTGTATTTATCATGTCTAAAGGGTTTCCATGACATTTAAATTATTAGTTCCTTTTGAAAAGTGTGTTCTATTGTAGAAATGGAACCAATTATTGGCTCTAAAAATAAACCATATTTTAGCTAGTAAAACAATAATAACCTATCGACAATGGCATTTTCAATATTTAAACGGGGATAAGGTCTCACCCAAAAATGATAAGAATTACAAAAAATGTTTACTTACACAGCTCATGAAAATAGATAATAATCATAAACCATGCACATTGTTAAGATTAAATCGCAAACAAGATTCATCCATGTAATATTCACAAAATTTTTACAATGGAAACCTTGTCATAGTGAAAACCCAAGGTGAAACATCTCATACTTTTTGGTTTTGTTGCATATACTTTGATTCTAAAAGAACAGTGGAGTAAACTGGATGAAAACTTTTAGCCCTGTAGGGTAGCTCGAGTGGTTGATCACTTTGAGCCTCGGAATGGATCAAGGTTAATCCCACAGTCTAGCTGCCTATGTTGCATTCCCCACTCAATATCCCTACCAGGTCAGGTGCCATAATCTGCACCAACATGTTTACATTGGTGTTGTGCCCCTCCTCAACACCCTTTAAAAAACATTATTTCATCAAACAAAATTGTATTTTGTTCTGATGAAATGTTTGAATTTCATATAGCAAACCTAAAGAATTGACAGCTACTGAAATGGTGACATTCCAGAAGCTACTGAAACAATGAAATTAAATGTTTTTAAGGAAAACCTTTGCGAACTATGGATTTGTTGACAAAATCACTACTTTGAAATTATTATTTTGAGTGGATTTGCATTGAAAAATCAAGGGATAAGTGTTAATAATTTGTCATAACCTAATCTTGAAATATTATCCAAATATTTATCATTTTATTATGTGATTTTGTTATCGTAAATATTGATAAGGTTTTGAAATTGGAAGGCTGATTATTGTATTTTTGGCACCTTACAAATGGATAATTTTGATTTAATTATTCAACTTGGTAATTTTGATTCATGAAACAATGGATATTGGAGGATAAAACCATGCATTCAAGTTAAGAGTTTGAAAAATATATTACTAAGCCTTTCCTATTATTTTTGCTACATTATTAAAAGTGTTGAATAAATAAATATCAAATACGTATCTTTTCAATTAATAGACTTTTTTTTTTATACAAAATAAATAAACCTTTTAATTATTTTGTATAAATATAATGTATAAATAAAGTTCTTTGATCTTTTTAATATTTACCTAGAATATTAGGTATAATCAACACTTTATTCTAATTCTATCATATTTGCAAAAATACCATTATCTCAAACCAGGAATCAACGTAAACTTTATAAAGGACTTTTGTCGAGAGTTTGAAAACACCAACATAGCTGGATCAACAGTCACGCTGCTTTGTTATATGATCAACCTCATGGCGATCTCGAAGAATATTTGTATCAGATATCACATAGTTCGTAAGAGATTGTTGAAATAATGATAATCTATCAACGAAGTAGATTCACCGGAAGGGAAGTAATAATACTAATTACGTGCGAGATCATTGCCCAAATCTGCTGAGTTGTACGAGATCACAGAGAGATTTGTTAGTGAAATAGCGATTCGGCTGCCCAGCTCATGGATGGATTTATTATCACAGCTATTTTTAGAGTATGGTTTCTAGCATAGCGAAGAAATAACTGCTTAAACTCTGGAATGGTGGACACCGTGGCGAGAAATCTCTGAGTTGACAATTATGGATTTAATCACAGTAGCAGATATTTATTTCCAGATTCCATGAGGCCGTTACAGTAGAAAAAGGGGTTTTGTTACTTTTCAGTTGCTTCAAGTGCGAAGATTCCAAGAATGTTAAATTGTTTGGAAAATTTGTTGAATAACTTGCTGTTTGAAGGGAAGTTTCTTTATTATTTTACCATTTGAATTTATTCTTTCATTATTTAACTATCGTTTTTATTTATAGCGGATGCTCATTTACATAATTTTATATGTAGGTTGAATGTTTTAAGCTCAGGATGGGGGTTAAAACAATCAATTGGTTGAAATGGAATTTATCCGCTACGAGGGTTACCGAGTATCTCCTTCATAAGAATGCGACGAATAAGTCAGAGAAGAGACGGTTTGATCCAGGCGGTTTTCTTCTTGCTGATTTTACCTTGAGTGGAGCACATCAACCCAAACGAGGAAGACGAGTGTGGTTGGATCTTCCAGTTGATAGGAATCGTGCATCTTGGGATCTATGCAGAAGAGAAATTTCTGGGAATAAGGAGATGGACCACGAATTTCATTTTCAGCCAGTTACAAAACGCGTAGCTAAACAGGCAGGCATTTTTCCGGGGTTCACTGCTCATAAATGGGGATAGATCTCAAAAATCCGCCACATGGGTTTTCTCCAGAACAGGCCTATTTATCTTTGCTCGGAGATATTTCCCCAGAAAGTGTTGGATTCTAAGAGATTTTTGGGATCCTCTGAACAAGATTTTTGTAGTTGCTGCCGACAAAGAAATGGGTGTTTTCAGAAATTCACCAGCGCAAAGCTCAATCTGGATTTTCTTCTAATCTTTGTTTATTTAAGCAGACTGGAATTTGATTGCAAAAGAGGAGGAAGGATTGCTCTGTTTGAAGAATTATTTCTTCAAGAAGATCAAAATGCATGATTGCTGAGAGGTTGGAGCTATTCTTTTTTCTCAGCCAAGGTCGATAGTTTGTAAAGGGCTGGACAAGACCACTGTTTGAATGTTCCTGTGACTTAAGGCAGTTTGCTACCAGCAGCTACAGTATTTTTAAAACTGGTGATATCTACATATGTTCACAGTATTTATACTTCGCATATGTGTTTATGGTATTGCTTGGTCTTGTTACTTTTTTCTACATTATTAATATTTGTCATGATTTCTTTGGTGAATTGTGTAAATATATCAGATACAACTGTTGACTTGTGCTGATTTCGATTTTACTGATATATGTCATGTTATAAATTTGATGTTGTCATCATTATATATATATGATATATTCGTCTGCTGTGCGATCTTGTTTAAATTTTCGAATTCCTTCTGAATATTAGCAGGATTGTTAGCACAGTAGGATTATTGGTAATTCGATTCCTGTTTACTGTTTTTCTACGCTCCCGATCGGGATAGGACTTAGAGTAAATTAATACAATTCTTTTTCTATTAATTATGTTATTGAAAATTCATTAAATCAGAGTTGTATATTTATACCATTGTCAGGTTATTTTCTGATTTTTGTGATTAATGTACATTTGTTCATAATGCAATTTTGTAATTCATTTAACATGTTAATATTTGCTTGATTTTTTTATAAGTTAAATTGATTGAGTAGATTTAATTCATAGGTTAATTTAGTTTGATTACTAATTCATTAGTAATCAGATTAACTAGTTTAATTTGTACATATGTAGGTATTTTGTAGATTTAATTAACCAGAACAGTAGCTTTAGTTTTATTTATAGAATTTCAGGCTAACAGAGCCTTTAAACCTGTCGGGAACAACCATCCCAAACAGCTTGGAGCCTGCTTTAAGGATCTCGGTCTGGGTTGTTTTCCCCCGTTACGTGCATAGTCACATATGCCCGTCAACAATTGGGTACCATCTATGAAATGCAAGGAAACCCACGTGGTTTTACTTAGAAAACAAATTGGATGCAAAACTTGGGGATTTGAATAGTTCCCTTGTGTGTTTTTTAATTTTTCTACTGTGGTAGAGATCATTCAAAACATCATTACTTTCAAAGGTCTAAGAGAATTTTCCATCCAGTCCCATGACAAAAACAACAAGAAACTTAACATAACTACCTTGTAAAATGCTACATACCATAACCATGACATTAACCATGCTACATAACCATAACCATGCTCAAAATTTATGTTTGCCTCCAATTTCAAAACAAGTTCCACTACATGAAATAATAGATAGAACTCTTACCTCACAAATTTTGCAATTGTCTATGAAAAATATATCAGAATTATATCTTTGCTTTGGCTTGGGACAGTGCAAGTCCTGGATTATTAGTGATTAGTTCACCAACCAAAATAATAATTTCCAATTTTCATATAGAAAACAATAAAATATTTAACAAGATAAATCATTAAAAAAAGTCCTGGATTAACAGAGATTTGTTCAGTGACCCCAAAAAAATTACAAATTTTCATCTCTTTCAACTTAACGCTCTACTGGTCACTGCGTTAATTTCAATGCTTTGCTAGTCATTGCGTTAATTTTAACGCTCTGCTGGTCACTACGTTAAGGTTGGTCATTGAGATGTCATACCATATTTCATGTACAAGAATGAATAAATAAAACGCGGGAGATACAACATTAAGGAATCACAACCATTATTTGAATCCGCTTTATACTCAGATAATTCTAAGTTTGATCTTGTCACCGAAGGGAAAAGTCAAACATGGTAAACCATATACGTACCTTGAGAGAGGGTTAAATCAAACCGAAACTGACCTTAGACTCTTATTCAACAGAAAGAGAGGTTTCAATCAAAAGCACATGATTGAGTAATCCAGTCATGTCCAAAATAGTCATGCTAAGGATACACAGTCACTTAGCACAAGAGACACTCAGTCATACTGATACCCTCTGACAATGATGTTGAGTAACTCACAGTCCACACTTGAAGAGTAACTTGATGGTCACTCTAGGGATAGAACCCATCACATAGGAAAAACCCATAAGATCTAACACTGAGAAAATCGTGAGGTAAGCGACTTAGAAAAACGTAGAGACTCACACTGAGAAAAATCAAGGCAAGCAAAAGAGAAAGATGCAGAGACTCACTTTACAAGATGAGACATAAATAAATAAAATGAGATCAAGCTCAACCCATGAAGAAAGAATAAATCGTAGAGGTAAAAATCAGAGAGTGAATGAACAAATCACATATCGTGAATGAACAATTCATAGAGGTAAAACTAATCCCGTGAAATGAATAAGATGCAGAGGTAAAATCATGGAGTGAAATCGCAGAGGAAAACCCAAGAGACAAACCCATAGGCAAGAGGATAAAATCAGATCGCATAGGAGATAAGCCATGCTGGAGAAACTGACAATAGCAGAGATCCCGTTGAGATAACAAGCTAAGAACACGGTAAGATAACCGTAGGACCAAGTAAGAATAGGACCATGAGTCAACAACCACAAGAGAAAAGTGAACTGTAAAGTTGGACAAACATTCAATTAGGAACAACAAGACCAAATACTTTTCTCTCTCTCAAGGTACGCAGTTTAATATATAATTTTGTCATCACTATATAAGGGGAACATCCAAATGGATGGTACGCTCCTTTTGTCCTCAACCAACTTTTACAAGATAGATCATCCATACATGTCTATGGAGGAAACATAAAGAGACCAGTTCAGTATATCCAAGGAAGTGCTCGGTGAAGTGTCATAATATCAATACCCTCAGAGGAGAAACAATGTCATCCTCAAGACATCCAATATGATGCTAAAAGACTCAATCATCCATACTAAAAAATAAAGCAACCAAAAGGTTGAAGAGTAGGAGGTACAAGCTCTTCTTTAGAAGAGCTATAGCTTGTCTTCCCCAATAGCTATTTCCTCATAATTTTCAGTGAACGGAAGTAGGCCCACATCCATGGGGAGCACTTCCTTGGATATACTTTCTGCCCTCTTATTGTGTTCTCTAAATACATGATGAAATTCTAAAGTCTGAAAGAAGTCCTTCAACTCCATAATGTTGTCACACCAACCATCCAGATGGAGGGAAGAGAGAGTTTCCTTATCATCGAAGCCCAAAAAATATGCTAAGATCAAACTATCATAAAATAATGCATACCAGCTCAAAGTGTCCACGTGTGTGGGCTCAAAACATTATCCAATACTAGAACCTGAGTTAAGAAGACTATGAGTGAAACCCCCATAAGCAAGCAACAATGGGAATAGGTCAAATCACTAACTAACTACATGAATATGTGTTCCCAAGCTACCAAGTGTGAAGGACAAGAAAAAAATGAACTGCTAAGTGCTGAGTACATTGAAAAGTACATACAATGAATGTGGAGCACTATTGATTTGCAACTATAGCAGATCAATCTGAACCTTCGGACCGAAACACCAATGGATCCTGGTTTTCTGTGGGCTAAAAAGTCAAAATGAAAGTCAATATATATATATATATATATATATATATATACAAGTTTGGGGACAAAATATGCCAAACGTAATTAAATATTAACAAAAAGAAATATCCATACCTACATCACCGATGGAAATTGTGAAACTATAATTTCCTCAACATCTATATTTATGCCACTAGCCTCTGTTTATTCAGGGTCAAACAAATTCGTATCATCAACGTCATCATCATTCATGAATTTGGTATACTGCATAAATTTCATATATTAAATTTTATATACTAAAAACATTATACTTCATATATTATAGCATACTTATGTACCATGCCCCCGTTTTCATTTTGTTGAGCAATGACTCGCTTATAATTGTCTCTACAGTTTGTTGCATACTGCTCAAGCTCTAATCAACTCATAATTTTCAAGCGATCATCAGAATAATCATCAAATGGGCCTGCATCCATACTGGATTCTATGTAGGCTGATTTCCACCCCTGCCAATGCAGCCCCAACACGGTCTCGTATCTCTTCCCTCACCCCTCTTGCTATTTGGGATGTTGTTTCCAACTACTATGGTAAAGCTACAACTCTAGGACGTGGTTGTACTAACTGAGGCATCAGATGCCTATAATTAACATCTCATCGTGCATCAGGTCCTTCATATGTACGACCTTTTCCAGCACCATAGAAACTGGATCCCGTATTTGTATAGTCGGGGTCCATGTTAAACTGGAACTTTGTAATCAGCATCTTAACAAAATACTAAGGAACCTCCTCATTATTTGGGAACTTCCCATATGCACACAGGAAACTTGAATAAATAACTGGTGCAATCAATGGATCATTGAATCTTGCAATTTTTAGACGTTTTTTGTCTTCAGGCCGCAAGTCAAAACATGAAAAGACCATTTCTTTTGTGACAAATTTCTTTACTTCTTCAAACTTGTGGTGACCCATCACTGAAAATAACCTCCTACGCATCATATCATGAAAAATATGGGTTGATGGTCCAACCCCAAGATATGTCTCGATTAAACTATTTAGATTGTGCAAAACAATCTAGAGACATTGTTGAGTACCAAAAGAGAGATTTGAAGATTCAAGTTTTGCCTTCAATCTCTAGAAATTATCCTTCATCTCTTCCACAGTCAACATAGTGATGTTGTCTTCCCAAGGAGTCTCCTAAAGAACATCTCCAGGATGACTATAAATAGGATCATATCTTTCATTCTGAGCATACTGATGCACCCGACGAGATCTCCTTGTCTTGGGAGGTGGATTAGGATTAGGATCAGCAAACCCTGTAAGAAGATGCGCGTGCAAGTATTAAAATCTATATATATAATTTTTCTATCAAATTATACACATTTAAATAAAATGTGTTCATTAGAAATACCCGATGCATCATCTTGTGCCCCATCATTATTGTCAGAATGTCTAGAAGCCCCTGTACAAAACCAAAAATTGGCAATCACATGTAAGTTAACAAGAAAAATCATCAAACAAGATTTCTAGTCAGAATGTACATGTAGACAACCTCTACCTGGTGATGGCATATATGAGGAATAAGACACTAAGTGTGTCCTATGTGTTTGTCCATCGGCCCCTATAGACCCCTCATACATACGTTTGTCATGCTCAGAGCCACCACCTGTGCATGTAACAAGATCTTAGAAATACCGGGTAAAATAATATTTATGTTCATATAGACTTGAGTATGAATTAAATAACAATTGAATTTACTTGAGGATGACCTCAGGGATTGTGGCTGCATAGTAGCCAAGATCAATTCAGCTTGAAGCTGTGAAGCAGTGCATGATAAGAATATTCCACATGTTAAAAAACATGTCAAACAAGAATTCTAGTCAAATTTTACGTAAACAATATCTACCTGGAAATGGCATCCTTCGTGTTTGTCCACCAGCCCCTGTAGACCCATCAGACAGACGTCCGTCGTACTGAGAGCCACCACCTGTGTAGAACAATATATTATCAAGATGTGTACAAGAATATCTATGTTTATCTATACTTCAACATGAAATGAATAACATTTGAATTTACTTGATGATGACCTCAGGTATTGTGGATGCATAGTATCCAAAATTGCTTCAGGCTGAAGCTGTAAAGTTGTTCCTGATAAGAATTTCCACATATTAAAAAACATGCCAAACAAGAATTCCAATTAAAATGTATGAAAACAATATCTACCTGGAAATGGAATCCTATGCGTTTGTCCACCAGACCCTGTAGACCCCTCAGATAGATGTTTGTCATGCTGAGAGACACCACCTGGGCACAACAAGATCTTAGATTCAAATGTGTATGTTAGTTTTTCATCACATTAATCTAGCATTATGATCTTAGGATCTTTTCACTGAGAGAATAACAAGCACAGCAATAAAACACAAGCACATCATAAGAGACAAGAGACATAAAGAGTTTTCCTCGAGGAAACCATAAAGGAGAAAACCCCGCAACTTCCTCTAAGATAGAATCAACACCAAAACAATAAGAGATCTCCCAAAACAGCAGTAGTCTTCTGTCTTCTGTCTAGGCCCAAAATTTCCTTCTTCAAAATTGCGCCACACTTGAGAAAGCAAGTGATGTATTTCACAAGTGATAAATAGAGATTCTCTCACTCTCTATTTATATTCTTCCGTTGACTTGAAGTGCACTCAATCATGTTGGCCCAACTAACAATTACTTACTCGAGCCTACACCTTAATTAGTGTATAATAACTCAAGTGCCCCGAAACTGTGGGGACTTACCTAATGACTTGATATTACTTGATTACATTATTAATCCTCCCGATCGGAACATCGGGGCATGACCACATGACTCAAATACATAATAGAGACATCCCGGAATAAACATCGGGTTACAATATATAAGATACATAGAAGAATACATTCCGAAGTTACATTTACATCAACAGTGTAAAAGAAGATTTATTTTTATATATACTTGACTATGAATTGAATAGCAATGAAATTTACCTAACGATGACCTTTGGGTCTGTCACTGCATAGTAGCCAAGCTTGCTTCACCCTCAAGCTATGAAGTTGTGCATGATAAGAATATTTCACTGATTAAAAAACATGCCAGACAAGAATTCTAGTGAAAATGTACATGTAAACAATTTCTCTACTTGGAAATGGCGTATATGAAGAATAAGATACTAAACTTGTCCTCTATGTTTGTCCATCTGCCCTTGTAGACCCATCAGACAGATGTATATCATGCTGAGAGCCACTGCTTGGGCACAACAACATCTTAGATTTAGATGTGTAAAAAGAAGATTTATTTTTATATATACTTGACTATGAATTGAATAAAAATGAAATTTACCTGACGATGACCTCTAGGTCTGTCACTGCATAGTATCCAAGCCTGTTCACCCTGAAGCTGTGCATGATAAGAATTTTCCATAGATTAAAAAACATGTCAAATTTAAATTTACCAAATTTAACATTGTGCACCTGTGCATGATGAGAAATTCTCACATTAAAAGCATGTCAAAACATGTCAAAGAAGATAAATATATTTCATATTAACAATCGAAAAGGTCAAATATGATCCCTTAAAGGTTGTGGCTCAAGTATTCCCAAATCCAGAACACCCCAAGTTAGAAAGAACGACATTCTCTCAACCTTCACCCCCCTATCCCTTATCTCTCGTGAATTTGGTCAAATAATTCAAGGCATGCCTCCTCCATCTCAAGCCTCATCTAACAACTAATAAGTACAAGACAATTTTCCCCTTGGTTTTGAATATGGGACCTTAGTTCTTACAACCAGTACAAAGAAAAGTAAACAAATGCACAACAAATATAGGAAATCTAGAAGATGTTTTGGTGTACATGGTTCATGAGGAGGAAGAAGCACCACTATAACAAGAACAAATAATTGATTGAATAGGAATTTTTGAATACAATGATTCCTCGAGTGACATATTTAATGGGGTTGCAAGATACACATCTAATGGTAGACCTCGCCAAATGAACATCATGACACAAAATTCAGTCCCCAAGGAGGGTTATGCATCCCAAACTAGAGTGAAACACATCACGTGGTCTTCATTTGGCAGCCCTATAAAATTATGTTGTTGATTAAGAAACACATCTTACTTGGTATAAGAGAGGCTTTCTTGGATATCTCTTTTCCCTATTTGTAAAAATGAGCATAAAACCAGAATGTGAAATCATTGGACATTTTGTTAGATACATGTCACTATTCTTCAAAATTATAGGACAAAAGTGGTGTCCAAAAAAGGTTGTTACCCTCCCCTCCGGAGTTCAAATCCCACTTTTTGACATGTTTCCTCTTAGTGAGCTGAACGTTGATTAGCTATACATAATCTATTCATGATTTGTTAACATGGCCTTGTGCCCTGAACAATATAGGGTTTACCCTGAGTACCATCCTTGGAATGAGAGGAACCGCCCAGGAGGTTCCCTCCCAAATATGTTGTATGGAAAAGAAAAATGAGAAACATTTAGGGGAAAAATTACCTAATATCGCAAAAAATACATAAATTCCTTTAAATATTAAATTAGATAAATTGGTTAGCTACCAAAAAAATGAGCTTCAAGAGTATTTATTTCTACTCATCTTGCCATTATGGCTTACACCCAAGATTACTATTTTCTACTTGAGTTTTAAGTGTATTTTTTTATACTCGTCTTGCCACTATATTTGAAATGCTCCTAAAAATGACATGCATGAAAACCCTAAAAATGACATGCATGCAAACCCTAAAAGTGACATGCATGTAAACCCTAAAGTGACATGCATACCCTAAAAGTGACATGCATGCAAACCCTAAAAGTGGCATGCATGCAAACCCTAAAACTGACATGCAAACCCTAAAATCTATATAATAAGGTTAGTTGAACCAAACGGGTATCATTGTTATTATTCATCTTTTGGAAACACGTTTTGGGAGCTCGATGAGCTACTTATGCAAACCCTAAAACTGACATGCAAACCGTAAAATCTATATAAGAAGGTTAGTTGAACCAAACGGGTGTCATTGTTATTATTCATCATTTGGAAACATGTTTTGGGAGCTCGGTGAGCTAATTGGATTTGGTGGTGAAATTTATACAACCTAACCAATTGCTAGGGTGAATCATCCAGATTCACCATTGTGTACTTCATTGATTGAATAGGAATTTTTGAATACAATGATTCCTCGAGTGACATATTTAATGGGGTGGAAAGATAAACATCTAATGGTAGACCTCGACAAATGAACATCATGACACAAAATTCAGTCCCCAAAGATGGTTATGCATCCCAAACTAGAGTGAAACACATCACGTGGTCTTCATTTGGCATCCCTATAAAATTATGTTGTTGATTAAGAAACACATCTTACTTGGGATAAGAGAGGATTTCTTGGACATCTCTTTTCCTTCTTTGCAAAAATGAGCACAAAACCAGACTGTGAAATCATTGGACATTTTTTAGATACATGCCCCTATTCTTCAAAATTATAGGACAAAAGTGGTGTCCGAAAAAGTTGTTACCCTCGCCACCGGAGTTCAAATTCCACTTTTTGACATGTTTCCTCTTAGTGAGCTGAATATTGATTAGCTATACATAATATATTCATGAGTTGTTAACATGGCATTGTGCCTTGAACATTCTAGGGTTTACTCTGGGTACCATCCTTGGAATGAGAGGAACCGCCTAGGAGGTTCCCTCCCAAATATGTTACCTGGAAAAGAATTTTGACAAATATTTAGGTGACAAATTGCCTAATATCACAAAAAATACCTAAATTCCTTTAAATATTAAATTAGATAAATTGGTCAGCTACCAAAAACATGCGCTTCAAGAGTATTTATTTCTATTCATCTTGCCACTGTGGCTTACACCCAAGATTACTATTTTCTACTTGAGTTTCAAGAGTATTTTTTTCTACTCGTCTTGCCACTATCTTTGAAATGTTACTAAAAGTGACATGCATGAAAACCCTAAAAATGACATGCATGCAAACTCTAAAAGTGACATGCATGCAAACCCTAAAGTGACATGCATAGCATAAAAGTGACATGCATGCAAACCCTAAAAGTAGCATGCCTGCAAACCCTAAAACTGACATGCAAACCCTAAAATATATATAAGAAGGTTAGTTGAACCAAAAGGTTATCATTGTTATTATTCATCTTTTGGAAACATGTTTTGGGAGCTCGATGAGCTACTTAGGGTTTAGGGTGGATTACCTTGACCTAATTGGATTCTGTGGTGAAATATATACAACCTAATCAATTGCTAGGGTGAATCATCCAGATTCACCATTGTGTACTTCATTGCATCAGAGATTCATTGTGTTTAGGGCATTGTTGTATGTTTTGGGCGTATTCGTTCATTAATCATGGCAGCGATCCTATCATTGTTGAGAAAGGGGGGTCTCCACCAAGTTTTGGGAAACAGTCTTCCTCTATACTGCTACTGCTGAATTGTATATTGAAATCATGGTTATCTCCATCCATTCCTCCTCAAAAGCAGATGGAAACGATTTACTGTGGGAAGGGGTTCATTCTATTGGAAACAAGTTACCAATGAGCAGAGGATTATCATGAGGGAAATCAGCCTATTTAATAATCGTGATCTTTACAGGAAGACAATAACACAACAAAGGCTCACTTAAATTTCCATGGATAAGAGGGATGGAGTACTAAAGAGATCGTGTTCATATTTTTAAGGGTTGCATACACTCAAGAGAGGCGTCATTAGTCTATCTGGATTCCTTTCCTCCAATCTGGGAACAACTCTCAAGTAAACCCACTTCCATTGGGGCTATTCATCATCTTTGTTTCTACATCAAACTGCTACAGCCCTCAGAGATTGACTTTCCATTATTATTTGAGATCTACATGCACATAAGAAGGAAGCGATCAACACGTGGAAGATGCTCCTAGCTGAGTGTCGTAGTCAAATATTCCATTTCGTTGAAGCATATTCATAAATCTGTGTGTTTATATCAGGTTACTACAACCATCAAGCAATACACCCTTATCACTATTTGAGATGGCGTGAACCATCAATCTGAGAAATTAATTATTTGCATAGTTGGGGCATTCTTAGGAAGTCGTTATCTTCAGACTTTGGGAATCACCTTGATCACTAAAATCATTTGTACAGTCATCTACAATTCAAATTTGTTAAGGCTTAAAAGACTGCCATCTCAGTTATTGTTTTCCAAGGTACTTCTCAGATCAGATCTGATAATTTCCTGAATTGACATTATTTCTATGCTGCTGTTATTTATGGATATATATTGCAATTTTTATGAATCTCTGGGTTAAGTATGATATTGGATACAAATCAAGATCATTACTGAGTATAGATATCAGCAAGTATAGTATGATAAGGAACCCTGAATTGTGTTGTGAAAGTTACTAATAATAAACCCTATTCAAACATTACACCCTCATGTAAAAACAAAACAGAGGTGAAGGAATGTATTCATTAGAGGAAATTTCAACTCAAAATGGGCCTCCTAAGGAAAATTAATAAAATAATAGTTAAAATAATAAAATAATATTTATTAATTTTGGAGGAAGAAAAGAAAAAACTGCTTTTTTGTTTGTATTTTTGACATATCTCCATGTGTTTTTACTCAAATTTTGACTAGGATAGCTCGTTGGATGCAGAATTAAATTCTGCATCCAATGAGTACCCACTCAGCATACTTTTTATGGGCCTCACTACCCTAAAACCAAGAAATACCTGAAAAAATTTGATGATGACATCATCATCACATTTTTTTAGGTATTTTTTGTTTCTAGGGTAGCGGGGCCCATAAAAAGTATGCCGAGTGGGTACTCTTTGGATGTGGAATTTAATTCTGCATCCAACGAGCTCTCTCGGTCAAAATTTGAGTCAAAAAACAGGGAGATATGTCAAAAATACGAACAAAAAAAGTAGTTTTTTTTATGATACCTATCCCCAAATTTATATTAAAAAATTGTTTCAGAGGTGCTCCCTTTTTTAATTTTAAAGCATTTTGATTGGCTAATACATGATGAAATGGAATTTGTATTATTTTTGGAAGGCCCATTTTAAATCGAAATTTCCTCTAATGGATCAGAGAAGTGTCAAGAGTCATCAACCAAAACACAAGAACAATCGCAATAATCTATACCAGATTCAGTTTGGGATATTACAGTCTTCCATCTACGATTGCTATTTTGAGTCTTACTGAGTAGTTCTAGTAAGCATCTAATATTGGATATGGTTCGGATCAGCCTAAAAAATATGGTGGACACAAAGGGACAAACGTAGTCCGTATCAGCCTCTAAAATATGGTGGACATGAGGGGGCATACCTAGTATGGATCTGCCTCAAAAACTATGCTTTGTATTTTTTATAAGAACTTACACAGAATACTGATATAACTAGGGTTCTTCCAGTAAAGATATTTAGATAACTGTACAATATGCTCATACATTATGGATATTACGTAGCTAATACATTTACTGTAAGTATTATTAGTAAGCTTTGTACTCATTACTTGGCTTGATTCTTCTTCTTATTCCCATTAATTTATGGTGTTCATGTTCTCCTTATTGAAATAACGTGTTTACAGTAGCTCTTACTCGTGCTTATCTATGATGTTGTAGATAGAGATAGTTAACCTCAAAGACAAATTCCTAAAATAACAGTCATTTAGATATGACCTCCCAACATAGTTTTATTGACTTCATAGTTCAATGATCTATGAAGAATTTAAAATACCCACTTAACAAATAATGCTCAAACACATGGAGCATGTATACCATGGCTAGGCCTTCCACTTTAGTATTGGCATAGTTTCACTTGGATTGAGTCAACGTCTTTCTATTAAAGTAAACTTTATGAAATAAGATTGATTTTTTAGGTTGTGCATGGATACCTACACAAATTATAATTGAAACATTGGCATGTACATGGAATTAAACCATCCACATAGGGAAAACTAAAATTTCCTACCAATTTATTTTTTAGGATGTTAAGGATGCTTCACACTCCTTGTACAAATACATTCTTTGTTTTTATCTATTTCATTCTTCAATTACTCCATAGTCTTCTTAATAGTATCATTTCCATTGATGAACTGTCAAGAATAACCAATTTACCTAAGATTTAGTTGCAAGAAATGGACAGTAGTGGGTGGATTAAGTTACTAGTGACAATGATCTTAGTGGGATAAACCAATACACTTTCATGATCTGGCACCTTGTCACTAACGGGAGTTGAAAACTAATCATGGACAAAAGTGGGGTGGGAACTAATTATGGTCATAATTGGGGTTGAGGTCTACAAATCAACAGATACTAGAATTTCTAGGGATCATGTCTTCTTGTCTTGAATCATAATTGGACTATTCAAATAAGATTCAGGAAGATGAGACTAATAACCAATATTAATCTATTTCTTATTTTACCCTCTATCTAATTCTAGGATTCAATATGTAGGTCTCCTTCCATATGTTTCGCCACCACCACAGGTTCTAGCATTCGTGGGTTGGGGTGGGGAAACAACTCTCAATTTTGACCAGCTGATTTGGTTTGGACAAGCCCTTGCTTGGTTTCTCTCCTACCCAACAAGTGGATAGGTTCCCATTGCCCCTAAACGTAAAATATCCCATAACTAATAACATAGAAAAAATTTCTAAAAGGAAAAATGCAATTATTATTAAATAATAAATGATTTTCAGTACCCCAAGTGGACCATTGACATTCCCTAAATAAACAACCCTTGAATACATTTTTGTTTGGTTGTTTGTTTGTTTGGATAACCGAGCGTTAAAGGTCATTCATAGTGGTTATAAATCATTTCCAATAAGTAAGTCAATCAGTGAGTGCCCAGGGGGTTCCATTGCTTTCCAGTCAGGGAAGGATGTTTCATCGAAAGAGTTCTGTCTGGACAATTTGAAAAGCCTCCCTTGACCATTCAAATTTTGATGGAGAATGAAACATAATTGAAAACCCGTATTTGTAGAGGAAAATATATATATGCAACTCCAAAATATTTATTGCGTAATATTTCATTCATCTTTCGTATTAGGGTTTGCAATTATTATTAAATAATAAATGATTTTCAGTACCCCAAATGGCCCAACAATGGTGATTCTAGGATTCAATATGTAGGATCTTCCCTTAACAGAATTGGAATCTATATTTAGTTTGATTTTCATTTATCCTATCTCTCCTTTTATTCATTACATCTGAATTAAAATATTACGAAAGAGGTCAATTACTCTCCGAGGCAACCTCTTGTAATGCTTATGCATCCCAATAATTATTGAATGGGGTATTCCTACATAATACATTTAGAGTAAGTATTAGTAGTAAGATATGTATCTCTTCCTTTTCCTAAATCAATTATTTTCAGTTACCCAACACCCAGTAGGTAGTAGGAACAACACAATAAGCTAGGGTTGCAAGAGCTGAGCCATAAGCATATCCAGTAGCATAGCTAGAAGTTTCTACGGTTAATTAAGTTGTAGATTCCCCATTCAAGATCCAACAACAAATGTTTAACTGACTAATCCAGATAATCCAGTTACAGTGTCAAAGGCTACTAGCACTGAAAGGGGGGAGGATAAAATACACATTGGGCAGGCAGAAGGAGACATAGCAATAGGCAGGAGGAAACACATAGTGGCAGGGAAAATACACATGGCTTTGTGGCTACATCAGAGCCACCTGTATTACGATAATTAAATCCTTCAAATAACCTTGAGCTACTATATACATGTGTATATAAGGAAATAAAGGAGACTTACTTACCTACACTAAACATCGTTGCCTCTGGATTGAGCTTTAACCCGTGCGCTTGTCCCATGTATTAAATTTTTTTTATTGTGTATGGTAATAGTATAATGAAGGGTCCTAAATAGCGGTATCGTTACATGAGCTGGGTAAGGGTAAGCGATTGATGGGAGCGGTAATCGTAGAAATAAGGGTCTAGATGTTAAGTTGGGAGTAGCGTATTGACCTAAACGTGTAGTGAAAGTGTCCTAGGTCTATTAACTGAGGTGGGTTTGTTGGAATTTACTAATTCCCTGGGATGTTTCCTTAGCTAGACTGGAACACCTTTGTGTAGGTGAACTTGCTCGTTGGACTTGGATGTGGGTTTGATGGACATGTACTGTGTGGTTACCTTACGCATACTGGGTTTACTAGGTTACTTGGTTGGTGGATTGAGTGTGTACCTTCCTTACTCTAGGAAAGTAGATAAAAGCAAGCCATCCGCTTCTACTTCAATCTTCTTGCCAATTGCATAGTCAACTGACTAGAGAAACCCATCTAGCGGCCATGTTCTACTAGCCTTCCTGGTTAATTCTTAGCCATAGTTAAACTCTAGCCTCTCTCCAAATGATATATCCACCAAAGGTTCTATCATTAACAAGTTGGCCTAGCTTCCTTGGGTGATTTCGTGCCATCCCACCTCTTATACAAGCCTGGGTTCAACCAGATAAAGAAGGTGCTAAAAAAAAGCAATCGATTCAATTCTACTTCTCATAGAGGAACGTAGTTAAATGTCATTTTTATCAAATAAGAAAGTGCTTTCTGTACCCCAATGAGCCACCTTAACCTCCCCCTCCCCCCCCCAAAAAAATTCAATTTAGCAAGCAAGAGAGAGAAGCTCGCCAGTAGCATCCCTCTTGCAATCAATATAGAAAGCAAGCAAGAAGCACGTAAGTGATATTATCCCGCCATTTATTTCATCTCCCAACCCGGTTTTATTCTCCCAACCTAGCCAAGTTATGAATCAAGCCAGGAAGGAAAGGACATGTGCTTTCATTCACGAACTTACACTTTAGGACATGACATTGAGTGCTGCCCAACAACCACTTACTTAAAGTCAAGAATCCAAATCGTAGGTACCACAATATAATAGGATATATTTATCCCCCTAGTCACATTCTATGGAAGATATTCAAAGTCACTAGACTTTAAATTATTGGGGGCGGGTCAGCGGGATTCAACAACCTATACCTAGGCTTTATATCTTCAACCTATGACGATGGGATGGATGGAGTGGTGCTATTATCTTCAACCATGAACACTTATGTACGGGGGGGAATTATTAACAACCCACTATACCATTAACCTTTATATAGGAATCCTATGAGCATGGAGGAAGTAAACAAGTTGTTAAAATATATGGTGAATGACCTAACCAAGGTAAAACTAGGGTTGGTTGCTTACTCCTTTGTAGGAAAGGCAAAAAATAAAACTCTTAGGAAGCAACCTTAATTCATAATACCTCCTCATAAGGCATTACTCATCCTAAATAAAGTATTCTTCGATGAAATAAAGTCAATTCCTCTCCTTCTCAGTTGAGCCTACGTGCACAAACTCGGTCGAAAGTGATTGGTTTTGAGGGGTAGAATTTATGGTGAAATGGGGTAAGGTACCTCTACTACTAGCTCTGCTGCCTACCATCTATTACTGAGACACCGAGCCCAGAACTCGCCCTCTCGACTGAATGATTACTCGGTCATGGTTTATTTATTTCAGTTAATTACAGGTTTGTTATCAAATGGCCAATCAATTCCTAGCAGGGCCCAAGAGCTCTCATCGTTTGTCAGTAACATGTCTTAATCGATGTGCTCATATGGAAACAACATGTCTCAAAGTATTTTATGTTGGGAACATTCGTTAAGTCTAACGTTTAGCCACTATATGTTGCGTATGATTCTCAAATTGTAAATTTAGGTATATAACGTTATGTGTAATGATCCCTTAATTAGTTACACACGGAACTAGATTCACTAGCTGGTAGTGAGCGTTTCAATATGTGGGCTCTCATAACTGGATCCAACACCTTAGCACCTCACAGTGCCAGACCTCAGCATCTCACAGCGCCACGGCATGCAAGAAAAGTAAAAGAGAACAAACGAGGGTATATACAAGCCACGTACAAACCCTACAGTTGGACATTCTCACACTACAGTTGGACAGTAAACTCATACTATAGCTACTAGGAGGGACGCGTAGGATACAAGATAACCAAAACACCCCACTTTTTCGGTCGATTTTTGATAAAAATCGGCCATTTTTTTACTGGGAAATTGTTATATCATCAATTTGCAATGTTATCACTTTCAATTTCTTGTTCTAGACTAAATCCTTGTTTTTAAAACTGCCTAGATTGTTAAAATTGAGATTTAAACCCTCTAAATTATGATTTAAACCAGAATTTGGCTGCTAGATTTCGGTGGGTTGGGGGTTTTTTGGTTAACACTTATACTACTCCCCCAAGAGATGGTAAATTCAATACATAAATGGTGGCATAACCAGAAGATACAGAGTTTGAACACGACCTTATGAGAACTAGTAATTTTAGGAAAGAAATGTAGCATGTATCTTTGGATGAAAAGAATGAAAAAATGCATGTACTACGATAGAAAATTCTAACCTAATTGAGCGAAAACCCCTTCATCTTGGCGTGAACTGGAATGATGATGATGGTCAACTGGAACGGTAATCCCAAACTTTGTTTGCAAGCCTGAAAAGGCCTTACCAAAGGAGAAAAATTGTTACCCTGCCTGACCAAAAAACCTCAAATGGTGCAATGGTGGACTAAGAGGAAGCCCGAAAACCTCTTACCCTAACCGAAAAACCAGTGAAATGATGATGATGGACTAAGCGGAAGCCCAAAAATCCAATGACCAAGCGTGAAAAGCAACGGCTTGGTTTTCGAGGTGAAAGCCTCAGAGCGAAAAGCCAGGAAAATTATGACGATGGTCGGCTAGGTGGGGAGGGGGTTTGGATTTATATAGTTAAACATTTCTCGGCCGAGAGTTAAAAAGGAATCTAATCTCTCAGCTAAGAAAATTTTTTGAGAGTTTAATGTAAAAATTATGCCAATACTCTCGGACGAGAAAGTTTAAAACTCTCGACCGAAAAGTTATCTAACTATGGAACAACTCTCGGATGAGAGAATTTTAAACATGGTTAATTTCTCGTCTGAGAAATATTACAACTCTCAGCTGAAACTATTTGTTGACTTTTTTCTCGGCCGAGAAATTGGAAATTATACAAAAAAAAGATTTGTCATGGAATTGTTTCCCAACTTCGTGTTTTCACCCTTAACCATTTAATGAACTAACATGTATTGACAAAATGACACATATTAAGAAAATGACATGTTTAAATATGACCTCAGTGTTGGTTGTTTTTGCCTCAGATAAGAAAAAACCAGGTACACTACCACCCCCTTTAGAGGCATCAATCTCTTGCAAGATTAAAAATTGTATATATTAAGAATATTTTAATATGTGTGGAATATGGAAAAAATAAATTCAACAACATTAGAGTTTTAATAATATCATTATCTGACTGACAATCATCGTAGATGTACCATGTGTTGGTCCATGACCATAGAAGGATTGACCACATGTCGTACACATGCATGGCTCAGTATGGCGCTTATGGGATGTTAGTATATGCCCACAAAAATATGGTCCTCTTCGATCGAAAGATGATGGTTGTACCCCACCAGAGGAAGAGGGATTTGCTTGGTCAATAGATGTGGCGTGGCAAGCAATCATTTGAGCTAGTGTCATAAACACCTCCTGTGTCTAGGGAATCATGTCATGTGCAAGTGGGATGTATGGACTTGTTAGCTGACTACGATGTGGATGTATCTGTAGATTGGAATCTCTATGCCTAACATTGGGACGATTTTGTGGCATCCCCCTACTAGTTCCATGGAAACTTAACATGTCAAAATAGTTGACATTTTTTCCCAACACAAACTCTGCAGAAAGTTTTCAAAGGAATAACAATGTTACTTCCCTATTGTTGTGTGGGGGTACATAAAAAAACATGTACCATCTATCCATCCAGTGATCTCTAATTGGTTGGAAAATGCACCACTCAATAGAAATATGTGGTTTGGTAGTCTCTGGAATGTGATATGTCCCATTCACTCTAAATTGGGAATATATTTACTATTTGGTTATTTTTATCTTATTAATTTCATTGTAGCTCAGTCCATCGGCATATTCTTTTACTTTTCTCCTCTGTACGACGATATGCTATACAGCGCATCATTGGATCTACTATTGGTATCTATGATGGACTCTAATGATGCTGAAAATGAGTGATGGAGTTCATCTCCACCACTTCAAGGTGCACTAAGATCTATCAAATGACCAATCACTCTCAAAATATTTGTATTACGGTCCATATCAACCACTCCAATCATAAATACAACAAAAATATCATTAGAAAAGTACACATGGTATAATGACATCTATAGGCAATGAACAACATAAAACTAGTGTACCAAAATAACAAAATGAACTATTTATAATTTAAATTTTAAATTGAACAAATTTTACATTGAAGAATAAATGTTTAACATTTTTCCATATTAAATTCATGTCATATATCTGTATAATGTGAATTTCCATATGTATACATTAAATGTACTATGTGTATATGTTGATTGAGAAGATTCTCTATCTTATTTTAAGGCTTTCCTTATGAAGTCTCATCAAACTATGGGGTGTTGACTAATACCCTTGGAGGCCCAACTCCAATATTCCAGGTAGAGGAAAGGGCTAGATCCTACAGGAGGGGGCACAACGTGCTATTGATGAATAAAATCCCAATATAGGAAAGCATTTTATATATGTAATTATTTGTTGTAGAGTTAATTTTTTGGACTCTATAGGCCATTTAACATATTTGTTTATATGTAATTTGGGGCATGTATGGATTCCACTTAGTGCTATTTTTGTTGTATGCACTCTTTCTATATATTGTTATCCGATGAAATGGCACTTCTTCATCTGAGTACTAACACTCAATGTGTCGGCATAGAAAAGGACACCATGTATGGAAGTTTCCAAAAACCTATAGATGAGCATGTTCCTTGATGCATCTTGTTCCCACCAGTATTTCCTATGTTTTATAAAGAGATTAATGTGTAATCGTGACTATTTACATTATAGCTCGTGAATCTTTTGTGGGTAGCCATATATACAACTTGCGATTACATGATCACATTTTTCATTCACGGTTTTCCTTCATAAAATCACGGTTCACTCGCGAATTTCTAGTATTCATACCCACGATTACCCTAAGCAAAAATTTAAAAAATAAAACATGTTTAGTCAATGACAGTTGGGATCATAATCATAACGTTCCCAAATTCCCTAACCATCTTAACCTTCGTAACTCCTCTTGTTCATCAAGTATAAATAGAGGAGAGGGGTTGAGGTTAAGGATATATCTCAAGAGAGCAAGGTTATGCTGGAGGAATACCCTTGGAGATTTGGAGAAGTAGAACTTAGTTCCTTGGCTAGCAAAGGAGGACTTCTACCAAATATTGGTTGTATCTTTCATCATTGCTTATCAATAAAGAGACATTTTCTTCCAAATTGGTGCACTAATGTTATTATGTGTTATGATTCATGAATTATGTTGTTGTCTTATTGCGATTATGATATTATATTATTCTCTTCTATAACATTTAAGATTATGCAGGAAGGCATCAATCTATGTAATACCCCCAAATTTTCATAAAAATTTAAAAATTTTCTTACGACAATTAATGTTTAAAATCATCGATAAAGAGAGTAACTTAACTGCTAAACGTTAACATCCTACAGGGTCTAATCTAGAAACTAAAACAATTTTCTTTATTAATTTCTATAATTGCACTCTTCACTAATTGCATCAAAATTAAGTATTGAAAAAAATGGATTTAGTAAGTAATGATCTGAAGTAGTATGAGCTGAAAACAACTGTTTGTTTACTATGTACTAAAGTTTGTCTCCTGCTTAAATGAAGGAACTTCAGTACATGCCCGAGGCTTACTTATCTCTTGAAGCTAATGCAGTGAAATGATGATTCTTGTTACAGGTATTTTTACATGTAACTTTTATTTCCAGTTTTAGGCTCAAGAATTTAAATTCGTTAGCAGTAAAATCAAAGCTAGGGTAATCATTGAGTTTTAAAGTTTTTTACTAGAGCAGGTACTGCATCACTCATGATTTTCGTATATTGTTATTATAAACTTTGTTTGTTTTCTATAATGCTGAAGTCTGAACTTGCCATGTTCAATGGTTAAATCTGGCTAAGTCTAAAACCTCTTGTTTAGGCTTGTAGATAAAATTATTGCTTTGATTTATGGGATGGAATGTTCATTACCTAAAGAACAAAACAAAATAAAGAACAAAAACCTTTGCATAAACTAATACTCACTATATAATTTTTATATCATAAGTATAAACCCTATCTATGCAAAAAATAAACTATAATAACTTTAGAATACTATGCTAAAGCATCTCTATTTAACATCTCGTGCTTATATGTTTTCCACCCAATATTAACAAGGTTATGTATAACCTTATGTAGGCTTCACCTAAGTTCTCGAAACTATAGATAAACACCCACAAAATTAAAGTCATAGTGGACACCACGTAGCTAACAGTTAGTGGATAGGGTTTATGTATTGGAAAACCCTATACATAATCGATCAAACCCTAAATTTTTGCATTGTTACC
Source organism: Pseudotsuga menziesii (assembly GCA_001517045.1). Classification (NCBI taxonomy): domain Eukaryota; kingdom Viridiplantae; phylum Streptophyta; class Pinopsida; order Pinales; family Pinaceae; genus Pseudotsuga; species Pseudotsuga menziesii. The sequence continues at coordinate 11,284 of LPNX010705959.1, read as the reverse complement.
CAAAATTTCGCTGCTTGGTAGCACCGCCAGGCTCATCGCCTTTTTGGCCTTTGATGCCATTGTTTAGCTCTGTGAGTGACAACCTTCGATGCCAATGTTTTAGCTCTATGAGTGACTTAACCTACTTATAAGCCAAACTTGAATCCTCTATATGTTAGCAGTGTGGTTACTAGATCTTTAACAAACGGCTTACCTTGTGGATTTCGTTGACAGTAGGGAGATTTGGTTTCGCCGTGGCCTTTACTGTTTGCTTTCTCAATCTCGTCAAGGTTTTTAGATTATGTTTCTCATGCCCAGTTGCTAGGGTATGAAGTTTTCCTTTTCCAGGGTTGCTGTGCAAAACAAATTACTGCGTAGCCGAGGACAAACTATCACCAAGTAAACTCACTTAACTCTCTCTGTAAATGCCATAAAAATTCTTTACGGTAACAAGTTTTCTTTGAAGAAAGAACTTGAGATTTCTCAAATTTCTTGTGTAGACTTCTCCTATAGGTGAAATCTCGCTACTGTGAGCTGGAAGACAATAGGATACTTCAGGAAAAGGCTCCATGCTTCTCAAATAACCGAGTAAGCCTCAGTTTCATGCCTGAGGTTACTTCTGTGGGGATGTGTGGGGTTTGGAAAGATGTTGTGTCGCAAAGATCTGAGCTCCCTTGCCATAGCTGCGTTTGAACAATGCTTTGTTTGTAAAGGCCATGTGGCCGTAGAACTGTTCTGTCAGATTGTTTAAGTGTTCTTAGGGTTTCGCAGTTTGTAAAAACTTGTTTTTAACTTGCAACGGTTTTGACAGTAATTATGGGTGCACCAACATGTGTAGAATGGATTCTTTGATAGACTTGGACATTGTGGTTTTCTATGTTGTATATTTCTATTTATTTAAGCTTAGATTAATGAAATTTTAAGAACCTCGTTACTATTTACCCATATCTACTGAATGATTTGATAAAATATGATGAAAGGATTTCGTTGTTGTAAATGTCCATAATTTTGATTTTTGTTAAAATGGGGTTATTATGTGGAATTTTAATGTAAAAGCTAGTTTTTGGGTTTTCTTTTTAATATAAATATTTATTTGCGAAATAATAAAAGGAAAAGGGTTTGTCACTACAACCCAAGTACGACTGTGTATATTTGATTTGGAAAATTTAATTTATCTTTTGTTATTTTATTTTAGTATATAAATGATAATCAATCTAAACTCTGTTCCTGTGTAAAATTTATTTAATACAAGGAAATTATAATATAGATATTATAATTATATAATGAATAATTTGATTATTGAGGATAAGGATAAAACTGCAAAATACCTTATTCTGGAAGGAGGAAAAGAAGGAAAGACTTGGTTGACCGTTTTTCTTAATTAGGGTTTCTATTTTTATTTTAATTTAAAACTCTGAATTGTTGTTGTTTTTACTTTGAAGTATTTGATATTTGATGTGTTATTTACAACATTACTGAAATATGTTATTTGTAAAAACTAATTTATTACTACAATTTATTTTTACTATTTATAGTCCAAAGTGGCTTCAATTGTATTATTTATTTGTTCTGTATTAGTTAATATTTATATGTATATATAATAGGTTAAGCTTGAAGATAGTGGTTATTATTGTGTTAAAAGGAACACAGTTACACAAACTGTGTACTAGTTTTTAAGAGACCTTCTTTTAAGGTAGTTTATGTTTAAGTTTTAAACAGATGTATTTTAACTAAGGAAACTTTTGAAATAGAGGAATCTTTATTCTGAATAAATCTATAAAGATTAAAAGCAAATAATCATAGTCCTACACATTTTGATTTGATTTGATCATCAAATGCAATTTCACCTACTGTACTAGAGTACTACCTGCTTGAGGGTGTGGAAAAATATAGTCAGGTAATTCATTCATTAGTAAATTTAAAACTAACCCTAATTTAATCTTCCTAAAACATATTTGAATAGAATTTATCAATCTTGGAACAATAAAATATTTAACTAACTAACAAAATAATCAGTCATATAGATGCATCAAATCCCAAATTTATACATTCTAGTTCTTATGATTGCATTAAGAAAAAAAAAATAACATGTAGAACCTGGTAATATAGCCAAGGAGACAACAACCTAAGGAGCCCGTTCCTCCCAACCAGCTCCTGAAGACAGCTGAGCTGCAAATATTAGGACCCTCGAGCCTGTCTACTAGTCCACCTAGCTGAAAGCACTGGGTGAGAGAATAGGTTTAGAAACCCTTGCAACTCCATAGAGTAATCAGGAGTAATACTTCTTCCTATAGCAATAAGAGCTCAGCCCAAAACAACTGCACTATTTCAGTAAATCAGCACTTTCTCACTAAAACACTTTTGCTTGTCCCCTCCATCGAATTTCTTGTGCACCAATTTCATTCAGAAATTTCACTAGTAAAAAAATGAGCAGCCTCAGCCGAATTCGATGGGTAGATTTATTAGCATGCCTAGGTCTTTTGGGTTAGTTTTTCACTTAATGATCCACCTGGTCTTGTTCCACTTTCTTGGGGAACATGACCAAAAAAATAAGGAAGTTACCTCCTGCAACAGCTAGAAGTAGTTTGAGGATGCTGCCAAGTTTCAATCTTCTCTCAACCCAGCCTATTCCACCAAGTGGCTAGTAAACACTCATTTAACAACCTCCTTAAGCTGTTGTCTCAACTTTTATTTATTAATTAATAAAATATTTAGCAATTAACTTACAATTATCCTTGACCCCACTGGGTCAATAACTACAAAATTTATAATAAAATTAAAGCATAATGTCTTCCCGAACATAAAATGTTTTTGCAAATCTGGGGTATGTGACATACACACCCCCTAAAATATAACATTGTCCTCGATGTTATTTTATTCATCATCCTCAGAGTTTCCCTATAACAGAATTGGATATGCTGCTTGCATATTACTCTCCAATTCCCAGGTGGCTTCTTCTGGACTAACATGAGTAGAATCATTCCAATTTATAACATGAGTAGCATCATGTACATATATTTTTAAAATAGAGATATGAAACACATTATGAACCTTTAAATTTGGCGGTAAAGCCAATTGATATGCCACCTGTCCCATTCTGGAGAGTATTCAAAAGGCCCACAATATCTGGGTGCCAAATTAGCACAACTTCCTAACTTCAAAGAACTCTTTTTAGGCCTTACCTTTATAAAAACATGTTCACCCACCTGGAACTCTCTCTGAGTTTGTTTAAGATCTACTTGACTTTTATGTATTTCTTGTGCAATCTTTAAATTACCTTACACCTACTTTACAATTAACTCCATCTCCTTTAATAGCTCAGGTCCTAGTACTAACCTTTCAACTGGGTTAATCCATGAGATGGGGGTATTGCACTTTCTGCAATACAGAATTTCAAATGGGTTGTATCTTGCTGAAGCTTGGTAGTGATTGTTATAAGCAAACTCTACCAAGTGTAAGTAATCCTCCCATTTACCTAGTTGTTCTCTAACATACATCCTTAGCATATCTTCCAATATCTGATTCACCTTTAAGTCTATCCATCTGTCTGGGGGTGAAAATATGTACTAAAGTTTAAAGTAGTATTTAGGCCTTTAAATAGAGACTTCCAAAAATTGCCCGTAAACTTAGGGTCTTTGTCGGAAATTATAACTTTCAGTATCCCATGTAAACGAAATATTTGTTTCATGAATATATTAGCAATATTAGCAGCCTTGTAGGTGGTCTTTATTGGTATAAAATGAGCTTCTTTACTGAGTTTATCGACGACTACCATTATCGAATCATTTTGATTTTGATTTCTAGGTAGACCTGTAATAAAATCAAGACTGATTATTTCCCATTTCTAGCTAGGGATGGGTAATGGTTGTAATAAACCGGCTGGATGCCGGTGTTCAATCTTAACCTGTTGACATTCAAAGCACTTGGCAATGTATTCTACCGGTTCATTCTTCATATTTGGCCAAAAATAATATTTCTGTAACATGGTTATAGTATTTTTATAACCGGGATGTCCTAAGTAAGGGGTCTTATGTATTTCATTTAAAATTAGCAGCTTAATTTTAGGTACATTAGGTATATACAGCCCATTTTTATAAAGTATAAATCCTTTTTCATTTAGACTATACCCTGTACTTAAACTTTTAATTAGGTTTTCTGCCACTTTAGCTTGTAATTTCTGGTACTTTTCATCCAATTTTGCTACTTCCTCTAGCTGATCTTCTAAATATGTTTTATAAGTGCTGATTATTGTGAAAAATTTCAGTCGTGCATTTCTACTTAGAGCATCAGCGACCTTATTTTCTTTTCCCTTAATATGTTGGATCTCAAAATTGTACTCACTAAGGAAAGCTAGCCACCTAGCTTGCCTTGCGTTTAAATTTGGTTGATCCAACAAATATTTTAAACCCTTATTATCTGTCATCAACATGAATTTTCCTCTGATTAATTGATGGCCCCACATCTTCAAAGCATGTATGATGACATCCAACTCTAAATCGTAAGTAGTGTAGTTTTTCTCATGAATTATAAGCTTCCTAGACTCGTATGCAATTATGTGTTTTTCTTGAGTTAAGACCCCACCTAGACCATCATTGCATGCGTCAGTGCATACGACAAAGTACTTATTAGGATCAACAATTCTTAATATTGGTGCAGTAGTTAATAATGTTTTTAATTTCTTAAAACTTTCTTCACACTTTTGATTCCATTCAAATTTCTTTCCTTTCTTCTGTAAAGAAGTTATGGGATTTGTGATTCTTGAGAACCCCTCAATGAATGTTCGATAGTAACCGGTAATCCCCATGAATGATCGTACGTCAATCACATCCTTTGGGACCGACCATTTTTCAATTGATTTTATCTTTTCTAGATCAATCGAGATCCCTTCTTTAGTTATTACATGCCCCAAGTGTTGTATTTTATCTTTAAAAAAATCACACTTACTGAATTTAGCATAAAGCTGATGTTCCCTTAACTCTTGTTAAACAATTTTTAAGTGCTTCTTGTGTTCTTCTTTAGACTTATAATAACTTAGAATCTCATCAATGAAAACCACTACGAATTTATCGAGATACTTATGCAATACATTATTCATTAAACACATGAAGACAACTAGGGCATTAGTGAGCCCACATGGCATGACAACAAACTCATAGTGACCATATCTGGTCCTAAAAGTTGTCTTAAAAATGTCTTTATCTTAGATCCAGACTTGATGATAACCAGATCGTAAATCAATCTTTGAAAATACAGTTTCTCCATGCAACTAATCAAACAGATCATCTATGCGGGGCAATGGGTATCTATTTTTAATGATCATTTTATTAAGTTGACGGTAGTCAATGCATAAGCGTAGAGTACCGTCCTTCTTTTTAACGAAACTGACAGGTGCTTCCCAAGGAGACATGCTTAGTCTTATATACGCTTTATCAATAGGTTCCTTTAACTGTGATTTTAATTGATTTAGTTCCAATATATTCATCCGATACGGAGCTTTTGAGTTGGGCACTGCACCAGGTACCAACTCAATAGTGAAATGTAATGTCCTTCTCGGAGGCAATCCCAGAATTTCTTCAGGAAATACATCCAAATACCCCCTCAGGTTTGGAATATCTTCCAGTTTTAGTTTATATTCATTATTAATATGTTCTTCGTTAGTTACAGTTATAGCAAAGGATTTACAACCCTTTCGAACAGCTCTCTTTATTTGCAAGGAAGAGATTTGTCTGATAGCTATTTTCCTAGGGATTCCTGTTACGGTTATTGTTTCTCCTTCATTATTTAATCATGTAAAAGTTTTATCAAAACAGTTCAAAACTACTCTATGTTGTTATAACTAGTCCATGCCAATTAACACATCATAAGAGCCTAACGGAAGTACATTTAGATTCACAGAAGTTTCAAACTGATTCATAAATACAGTGCAGTCTTTTACAAAATTAATCACTTTTCTTTTTGCTTCTGTAGCTAGTTGAACTAGCCATGACTTTGCAAAATTTTCTACTGATAAATTGCATTTTTATACTAAATTAGGAGAGACATAACTCAATATAGCCCCTGGGTCAATTAAGATAGAAATGGGTGTTTGATTCAACTTACCTTTTACTTCCACCATGGAAGTTTGATAATCATCCAGCCTGTTTTCTAGCGCCGCGTTGATCCTGGGCATTCCCTTACTAAGTCACCAACAGTCATCTCCTCCTGCATTGTATGAATGTTGTTGACAGACTTCTTTCTGTTAGGGAAGACTGATGCATAATGAGGCCCATTACAATCCCAACATTTTATTGGTTCTTTACGTTCATTATTCTTAACGTAGTTGCTGTGATTATTAGCAGGTTCTTTATTTCTAGGGCCATTAGGGTTTGACTGTGAGTTACCTTTATTTCCTTGTAAATTTTTATTAGGAAAATTATGTGTATTATTATTCCCAAAATTGCGATTAGATGTGAAACCCTTCTTCTTATGTTCAAAAGTATTAGACCTCTTAGCTGCCCTCCACTTTGGCATGTTTTCCATTTTTTGGTTCTGCTCATAGCAAAAAAAATTCTTTCGCATAGCCTCCTCAATGGTTTTAGGATTATCATATTCAATTCTATCTTTAATGTGAAAATGTAAACACCTTAGAAAACATTGCACCTTAGGCTTCTCATCCACAATGTAAGGCACGTAACGTAGTGAACTTAAAAATTTACTGTTTAATTCCTTCATGTTCATAGTTCCAAACTTCAATTCATAGAATTCTTTAGCTCACTCTTCATAATGTTGTTCCGACGGAAACTAATTTTTGAAGTATTTTTTAAAGGTACTCCAGTTAATGTTCTTTTCCTTAATACCTTTTACTCGTTTTAAATCCTGCCACCAGATATCTGCCTTTCCAGTTAAGTTGTAAATGGACATTCTTGCTTTTAGCCGGTTGGAGTAATTATAGATTTGGAAATACTTCTTCATTCCAGATAGCCAGGATTCGACTTCCTCCCCTTTCTTAGTTTCACCGTTTAAATTTGGTGGTTTTATCTTCTTAAATTCTCCTGAAATTTCCTCATAAGGCTTAAATTTTCTTTTTCTAGAATGGTAATTATCCTCACTGTTATCACTAGAGTACTGGTGATTCTTCCTGTGTGAGTCACCATAAATTTCAGAGGATGAACTACTTTCAATTTTAGATTGTTTGGACTTTTTACTTTTATGTTGGTAAGACATATTTTGGGATCCTATCCGTTTATCTTTCCCTTCACTCTAAAATTTTTCCATCAGTATCTGGTTCAACTCCTCTTGAGCTCTTAGAATTATTTCATTCTCTTTTTTAACTATTTCCATTTCAATTCTTAATTCGTTAACAGTTTGTAATAATTTTTAAGAATTGTTAGTTATTTCTTCCTTAACCGGTTCTCTTCTAGAATTACTTTGTTCATTTAACGGGGACCCTTCATCTGCATATTCCTCGAGTCTTTCCATACCTGCAGTTGTAGCTTAGAAAAAAATTCTGGTAACAACATTTCAGAAGAAAAATAATAAATCAGTTATGCATGCATTTTATTTACTGTTTGTCTACGCGAATTGAGCCGCATTTAGGCCTAGTGTCTGAACGTGTGCTCTGGTACCATATATAATACCCCGAAAATTTCATAAAAATTTAAAATTTTTCCTGTGACAATTAATGTTTAAAATCATCGACAAAGAGAGTAACTTAACTACTAATAGTTAACTTAAAACAGTTTTCTTTATTAATTTCTATAATTGCACTCTTCACTAACTGCATCAAAATCAAGTATTGAAAAAATGGATTTAGTAAGTAATGATCTGAAGTAGTATGAGCTGAAAACAATTATTTGTTTACTATGTACTAAAGTTTGTCTCCTGCTTAAATGAAGGAACTTTAGTACATGCCCGAGGCTTACTTATCTCTTGAAGCTAATGCAGTGAAATGATGATTCTTGTTATAGGTCTTTTTACATGTAACTTTTATTTCCAGTTTCAGGCTCAATAATTTAAATTCATCAGTAGAAAATCAAAGCTAGGGTAATCATTAAATTTTAAAGTTTTTGACTAGAGCAGGTATTGCATGACTCATTCTTTTCGTATATTGTTATTATAAACTTTTTTTGTTTGCTATAATGTTGAAGTCTGAATTTGCCATGTTCAATAGTTAAAGTTGGATAAGTCTAAAACCTCTTGTTTAGGCTTGTAGATAAAATTATTGCTTTGATTTATGGGATGGAATGTTCATTAACTAAAGAACGAAACAAAATAGAGAACAAAAACCTTTGCATAAACCCTATCTATGCAAAAACTAAACTATAACACCTTTAGAATACTATGCTAAAGCATCTCTATTTAACATCTCGTGCTTATATGTTTTCCACCCAATATTAAAAAGGTTATGTATAACCTTTTGCAGGCTTCACCTAAGCTCTCGAAACTATAGAGCAACACCCACAAAATTAAAGTCGTAGTGGAAAACGTGTGGCTAGCGGTTAGTGGATAGGGTTTATGTATTGGAAAACCCTCCTACATAATTGATCAAACCCTAAATTTTTGTATTGTTAGCAGTGTGGTTACTAGATCTATAACGCATGGCTTACCTTGTGGATTTTGTTGACAATAGGGAGATTTGGTTTCGTCATGGCTTCTACTGTTTGCTTTCTCAATTTCTTCGAGGTTTTTAGATTATGTTTCTCTTTCCCAGTTGCTAGCGTATGAAGTTTTCCTTTTCTAGGGTTGCTGTGCAAAACAAATTACTGTGCGGCCGAGGGAAAAATATCACCAGGTAAACTCATTTAACTCTCTTTGCAAATGCCATAAAAATTCTTTACTGTAACAAGTTTTTTTTTAAGAAAGAACTTGAGATTTCTCAAATTTCTTGTGCAGACTTCTCCTACAGGTGAAATTTCACTACTGTGAGCTGGAAGACAATAGGATACTTCAGGAAAAGGCTCCACGCTTCTCAAATAACTAGGTAAGCCTCGGTTTCATGCTTGAGGTTACTTTTGTGGTGATGTGTGGGGTTTGGAAAGATGTTGTCTCACAGAGATCTAAGCTCCCTTTCCATAGTTGCGTTTGAACAACGCTTTGTTTGTAAAGGCCATAGAACTATTCTGTTAGATTGTTTAAGTGTTCTTAGGGTTTCACAATTTGTAAACACTTGTTTTTAACTTGCAACGGTTTTGACAGTAATTATGGGTGCACCGGCCTGTGTAAAATAGAGTTTTTGATAGACTTGGACATTGTGGTTTTTTGTGTTGTATATTTCAGTTTGTTTAAACTTATATTAATGAAAGTTTAAGAACCTTGTTACTAGTTATCTGTATCTGGTGAATGATTTGATAAAAGATGATGAAAGGATTTCGCTGTTGTAAATGTCCATAAATTTGATTTTTGTTAAAATGGGGTTATTATGTGGAACTTTAATGAGAAAGCTAGTTTCTGGGTTTTCATTTTAATATAAAGATTTATTTATGAAATAATAAAAGGAAAAGGGTTTGTCACTACAACCCGAGCATGACTGTGTAAATTTGATTTGGAAAATTTAATTTATCTTTTGTTATTTTAATTTAGTATATAAATGATAATCAGTCTAAATTCTGTTCCTGTGTAAAATTTATTTAATAAAGGGCAATTATAATATAGATATTATAATTATATAATGAAGAATTTGATTATTGAGGATAAGGATAAAACTGCAAAATACCTTATTTTGGAAGGAGGAAAAGAAGGAAAGACTTGGTTGACATTTTTTCTTAATTAGGGTTTGCATTTTTATTTTAATTTAAAACTCTGCATTGTTGTTGTTTTTACTTTGATGTATTTGATATTTGATGTGTTATTTACAACATTATTGAAATTTGTTATTTGTAAAAACTAATTTATTACTACAATTTCTTTTTACTGTTTATAGTCCAAAGTTGATTCAATTGTATTATTTATCTATTCTGTATTAGTTAATATTTATATGTATATATAATAGGTTAAGCTTGAAGATAGTGGTTACTACTGTGTTAAAAAGAATACACTTACACAAATTGTGTACTGGTTTTTAAGAGACCTTCTTTTAAGGGAGTTTATGTTTAAGTTTTAAAGAGATGTATTTTAACTAAGGAAACTTCTGAAATAGAGGAATATTTCTTCTAAATAACTCTATACACTACTACATTTCGACCAAAAATCCGACGGCCGTCATGTCGGATTTTCGACACTTTCCTGTCGCATGTACGACACTTTGATTTTTTTTTAAGCGTCGGAAACTTGTCGTCGGTTAGCCGACACTTAAATAACCGTCGGTTAAGCGACACCTATGTAACCGTCGCTTAAATGTAAAGTGTCTCTTAAGCGACAGAATATTTTCGACGGTAGTAAAATTTTTTTGAGAAAATAGCCTTCATAACCGTCGCTTAAGCGACGAATATCAACTAAAAGCGTCGGATATGCGGCACCTACAACCGTCGGATAAGTGACGTATATTAAACTAAACGTCAGAAAAGCGACACATATTACCGTCGGAGAAGCGACGGCTATCTAGAAAAGGTGTCGAAAAAGCGACAGAAGAAACCGTCGCTTAAGCGACGCTTGTGGAAATTTTTTTTTTTAAAATTAAATTTTTTTTTTGCTAATTCTTATACATATATTTTAAAAACCAAAGTTATCAAATGCTGCCTAGGTAGGTTGGAATCATTCTTAAATCACTTAATCTGGAAAGCAATATCATAGCATTATTAAAGTTAAGTAATATCATGGCATAATTAGGAAGCAAGAATGAGACAGACATTTAAGACTTGCAATTTCATTCAAAATCTAAAGGCTTTATAGTTTACACTTGCACAAAACAATTTATGAAGACGTACAAGTGGACTTATTCATCAGAGGATGAACTCGCACTTTCCTCAATTAGATGGGGAATATACTCTATGGGACTAATTGGACGCTTATCATAACTAACAGCATCTACACATCTAGAATCCATTTCCTCACACTCTGAATTTTCTATACACTGCTGTGAATGTTCATTTGAGAACTGCGACAAAGAATCTGAGGTAAATTCAGATGAGGAATTTGAGACATCTCTACTTCGAAGAATATAACCCTCAAACTTATCGAGTGCTTCACACATCCAAGGAAGTTTACACTGGTCCCTTGCCTCCTCCACTGTGACCTGTAGAGAAAGGTAAGAGTTTAGTCCATATTTTATGTACAGACCTTTAAAACGATGTATTGAGATGAAAGTTGTTCCAAGTTTTCTACTGATCACACTTAGCATAACTGCAATGACACAACACATGAATATCAACTCTCACAAATATAAGTCAGG
>LPNX010705938.1:192143-263896 GCA_001517045.1 Pseudotsuga menziesii | reverse complement strand
TCTCTCTCTCTCTCTCTCTCTCTCTCTATATATATATATATATATATATATATATATATATATATATATACTCTATCTATCTCCAACCTCTCCCCCTCTCTATAAAACCTTAACCCCTAATTTATCCCTTTATATATATCTCTCTCTTTATGTCTTTCTCTCTCCCTAAACCCTTAACCCTATATCTCTATATATCTCTCTCTCTCTAAATACCTAACCACCAATCTCACACTTTCTGTCTCTTACTATCTAAACCCCTAACACCTTATTGATCCGCTCTTTAATCTTCAATCTCTCTCACGAACCTTTCTGTTTCTCTCTCTCTGTCTACAAACCCCCAACTCTTAATATCTCTCTCTCTCTCTAAACACATATCTCCTAATATCTCTCTCTCAAATCCCATAAACACCAATCTATCTCTCTTTATATGTCTTTGCATATTTATCCCCCTCTCTCTCTCTCAAAACCCTAATATCCAATCTCTCTCTCTCTCTCTCTCTCTCAGAACCCTACTATCCAATCTCTCTCTCTCTCTAAAAACCCTAATGTCCAATCTCTTCCTTTCTCTATGCCACTAATGCCCAATATTCATCCTTTTATCTACCTCTCTCTCTAAAATCTAACAACAAATCAATATCTGTATAACCTCTAATATCTATATCTCCAAACTCCTATCCACCAATACCTCTCCCTCTATACCCCTAACCCCCCATCTCTCGCTCTCTCTAAACCACTAACCTCCAATCCCTCTCTCTCTCGCTCTCTCTTTACAACTCTAACCCACAATCTCTCTCTATTTTAGATTCTCACTTTCTCTCTCTCTCTAAACCCCTAACCCCTAACACCCTTTCTCTCTCTCTTTCTCTTTATTTAAAAAACTAACCCCAATATCTCTCTTTATAAACCACTAACCTCATCTCTCTCTCTCTCTCTCTCTCTCTCTCTCTCTCTCTCTCTCTCTAAACCCCAAATATGCATTCTCTCTCTCAAATACAAACCCCCAATATGTCTCTCTAAAATCCCCTAACTCTCTCTCTCTCTATCTCCAAACCTCTAACCCATATTCTCTCCCTCTTGTTAAACCCCTAACACCTAATCCCTCTATCTCTAAACCCATTATCCATATTGTCTCTCTCTCTATATATATCTTCAAACACTTGACCTCCAAGCTCTCCCCCTCTCTCTGAAATCTTAACCCATAATATACCCCTTTATATATTTGTCTCTCTCTTTCTGTCTTTCTCTCTCTCTAAACCTCTAACCCTCACTCTTTCCATCTCTCTGATCGAAACCTCTTACACCCAATATTACTCTCTCTTTCTCTCTCTAAATCCCTAACCTACAATATCACACTATCTATCTCTTTATATCTAAACCCCTAACACCTCATTGATTTCTCTCTTTAACCTTCAATCTCTCTGATACTCTCTCTCTAAACCCCAAACCAACAATCTCTCTCTCTCTAAACATGTAACCCCTAATTTATCTCTTTCTTTCTCTCTAAACCCATAACACCCATATGTCTCTTTCTCTCTCTCTCTAAAAAGCTGACCCCCTATATCTCTCTTTGTTATACCAAAATCATGTCATCATCATGTGATAAGACCTTTGACATACCTACTTGCCCTAAATCCCAACACTTGGAGTGGAAACCCATGTTGTCTTTCAATCTTTCATGAAAATTCCCATCACTGCGCTTTCCTTGTTACCCAGGAGTGGTTCCTTGCTCACACCATCTTTCTGTTGTTTTCCATAAGTGGTGCCACCACCTATTGCCCTTGGTCCATAAGTGGTTCTTACCTAAACCGCTTTGTCATAAGAGGAGAAACGCGGTACCCTAGGTAAAATGGGAAAAAGAGAAGATTCTCGAGGCTTCTAGATCATGAGCCTCGTGGCCTCCCTTATCCCTATCATTATGGGTCAGTTGAGCTTAAGATCCCTCATCCTAGGATCTTAGAGGCCACCTCATCCACAAATCTCTCAACCATCCCTATACATTGAGCCTTATAAATACAAGCTCACGTCCATGGTTGAGGGGGAGAACCATTGAAGTATTGTTATGCTGTTGGATTGACCACTTGGCCCAAGCCATTGGAGAGCATAGAGAGCAAAGTTGGAGGTTATGCGAATGAAATTTTTGGTTTCATGGAGATGCATGTCAACACTAAGGCTTAATTGGTTGTAAACTTCTCCTTTTTTATCTTAATGCAAAGCTGATTTCCATCCCACTTTACTGTTGTCGTTTGATTTTACATGTAAATGTTGTTGGATTCCTTAGTCACTGACATGGATGAATATACTATGTTCTAGTATCTTTGATGTGTTTGTGTGTTTAATCTAATTGCAAGTACACAAGTTTACTATCGAAGCAGGCATTCCAGGTATCTACGATATCCAGGGAGGGTCTTCATCCTTTGTTGTTCATTTGTTCTGGATCTGAACCATTCAGACCAGAGGAACAACTTTTGTCCACAGAAAGTGAAATATTCCTACTAACAAATCTGGCGACTCCATTGGGGAATGAATGTATGTATCATTCAACTTGATCTTCCTCAGTTCTCTGACTCTTGTCCAAATCCAGGCTCCTTCTCCAACTCTCTTCAATCAGATCTATTATCTAACTCAATGAATTTTGGTTTGAAACTTCCAGATCTATTTAGATCTGAATTATTTTCGGCCTTTTATGTTCTTTCTCACTTTCAATCTATTAGTTTTTACCTTGATTTGGTCTTTTCTGACTTGATCTATCATTCTCTATGTGTTTTGGAATTTTACAGGGAACCACGCTTATGTAGTGGGCGAGAAGTGGTGCCATCGCCTGAACCTAGTGAGCATCCCACGGTGCCACTGCCTGAGTCTTGTTGGTGAGAAGTGGTGCTGGGATAGAACCGCTCTGTCGATACCTGAGCGGTGCCAAGTAGGCATCATTCCAAGACCTCATTTTTCTCATTTTTTGTAAAAAATTTGGGTTGATTTTTCTTTCAGCCTTGCATTGTCAGGCTTGTGTGTCAAAATCTGATGCTTGTGGTTTGGAATTTTATGGTTAATGATTGGTTCGATTGGGAATTCAAAATCTAGGTTAAACTTTTGATTGTTCATTCACTTTTGTGCTTGTTGGTTGTAATTGCGAAAGGATTTCTTGTTTTTTGAAAAGCTTAGGGTGATAGTAAGATCTCTTTTCATTTATGTTATATAGACCAAAGGAAGAACACTTGATTGTCGTCTTAGTTTCATTTCTTGTTTGCATAGAAAACTTCTTTTTCTTCCTTTAAAAAAGATTTTTTTTTACTGAGACTAGGTTATCATCATTGAGCGTTGGACATTTGATCTCTGATTGGCTTTACAAGGTTCAGGCTCTTCATGTTCTTTCGTCTCTTATGCATTTAGTACTATCTTGTCAAAATAAAAAATATGGTAGTTTTAAGTTAGATTTCCCTATGTTTTAAGAAAATTGAAAATAGAGTGCATTTGCATGTAGTGTGCTTCTTGTTTTTCTTTTAGGGAAAGAGATTCTTTCCCTTCTCATTGCTTTCAGAAAAGAGAAATCAGTTTGGAAAGTGTTGCTTGTCTTTGATTTTGTGTTCAAGACTATTGTTTGGAAATATTTTTGGTTTTAAAACAAAAGAAAATAATTTCTTTCCCTCCCATAAGTAGGTTTCAAAATAAAATACTCTCTTTCCCTCTCATAAGTAGGCACACTGAACGGTAAGGTGAAATATTTTGCATAAGAATATTGCATGATTTTACTTTTCTGTCAAAACAGTATGCATTCACCTAACCATCCACTTTAAAATTAACGGTAGTTATAGGTTAAAATTTACATAGCATTGGAGTGATAGGTTAGAGACGTGTTCCGGCATCGTTAAGTGTAGGAGCTGTTATTATTTGACCGCATTACATCCCGAGACTCGTGCGGTTCTTCCACGTACTGTCAGTATATCAAACGGCCTTTGATGTACCCTTGAGGTATATAGAAATGTACTTCATGTACTTGATTGTATATCGGAAGGCCCTTTATGTACGGTTATGCATTAGACAACACTACTACCGATTCAAGCTCCCACGTACCTTGAGTATATCGAGAGACCCCACTACGATACCTTATCCATCTGAGAAAATCCCTTTGGCCATCTTGCTTGGAGCCATACACCGACAATGGCATTTGGGAAGATTACTACACATGTACACTCGAGGTATATCGCGAGTGGCACCTACTTGACAATTCTGGTGAGAGACCTGACTATTTGAACTCCTCCTATCATTTTAAGTGTGCTTGTTTTGACCTATAGCTTGTGTAGGGAAATTTTTTGGTGTTTTTTCTTGTTTTTTCAGATCCTAGGTTAGATAGGAACTATACAAACTAGATGAGTTAAGACAGTCCAGAAGTGTACGAGGCTTGCCACCTGATTTTAATCCTGGTTCAAGAGAAAATCCAATGGAATCTATCGATCAAGGAGCTACTACCACCTCCCAAGTGGGAGATAATTTGGTTGCAGAAAGTGGAGGACCATATTATTCACACTCACCTCCCTTGGTCCAACAACCTTCTCGCTGAAATTCCTTGTTCCATTCTCCCATAGAAGGTCATGTTGATGATACTACCCATTCGGATTATGGTCCCAATGCTCCATTCTGGGATACCTCTATAGGACAGGCCATTGCCTCATTTGACACCCCTTTAAACTCTTCTGAAGATGAAGAAGAACGTAGGAAATACCACGCTGCCATCCTCTGTGCACAAGAGATTGAAAAGAATATAGATGAACTATTAGGCCCGGCACCATCACATTCCACATCTGTTCCTGTGGGATATCGTTCACTTGCCGATTCTATGAGACCCATTGAACTGATTATAGATCGTGCAGTAACACCACACAACCCAGGTCAAAATACCACCCCCACCACCTCCCATGTTATGTCTATTCCAAATCCTCCCAGATCTTCTACACCTGGGGCCCAACTTTCAATTCTCATCTCGTCAGTACCTTCTAGTGCCGGGGGAAACCCCCGGCACGACCTACATTATCTGGCACGGGAATTGTACCTAGTCAAGGGAAGACCTCCAATATAGAACCATCTATAGTTTATGTCCCTCCCACCCATACTAATGTGGTTAATCCCCCATCTAGTTCAGGTCAGCCATTAGGGGCACAACCTGTAACCATACAATCTTCTAGAGGTTATGGTTATCAAATACCTATAGGTAACATTAATCATCCACCTAATCTTACAGGAATGCCTTATGTTGGAATTCCATACCCTAGTAATACTTTTACGCCATGGGGGAAACCCAACTGGTCTTACATGCCAGCTATAGGGGGGACACCTATACATACTGCGGGAGGTGCCGAAGGACCGCCTTATGGAGGTCCTCCCCCTGGGGTGCATAATGGTCTTGGAGGATCTAGAAACTTTCCTCCTTATGGTCCTAATGGTCCTAGTGGTCCTGGGGTGCCTGGTGTCTTTCCTCCTAATGGCCTTGGAGGGTCTGGTGGCCCTCCTCCTAGTGGTTCCAGAGACTCTAGAGGTTTACTTCCTAGTGGTCCTAGAGGGTCTAGTGGTCCTGGTGGTCCCAGAGGCCCTGGAGGTCCTCCTCTCGGTGGCCCTAGCGGTCCTAATGGTCCTGATCCTGGGAATCAATCCCCTGTGGTTATATTTTCCATTAGTTCTTCATCACAGCAACCTGTCTTTCAGTCCACTTATGGTCCTACTGGTAATCATAAGCCATATCAATATTACCAATATGTACAACCCAACCATCAGTTACCTTTCCTAGCAACTCTGGACTTATCTGACTTGTGCAAGTTGATTAATGACCCCATTCAACACAATCCCTCGTGGCCTCCTATTCCGATAAAGTTACCATCGAACATCCCCAAATTCAATGGGAAGCAGGGAGACGATCCAAAAAACCATGTTATGACATTCCATTTGTGGTGTTCTTCGAGCTCCCTCATGGATGATTCATTTCG
Source organism: Pseudotsuga menziesii (assembly GCA_001517045.1). Taxonomy (NCBI): domain Eukaryota; kingdom Viridiplantae; phylum Streptophyta; class Pinopsida; order Pinales; family Pinaceae; genus Pseudotsuga; species Pseudotsuga menziesii. Next base: position 257,924 of record LPNX010705938.1, on the reverse strand, counting down.
GTTACGACTTTTTCAGCAAACTTTGACCGATACAGTTCCGAAGTGGTACATTGAACTCCCACAACATTCGTTTGTGGATTTTGGCTCATTGGAAACTGTCTTTCTTACACACTTTCAGCTCCCTATTCATTATGAAATGGGTACTTATCTCTTAACTTCTCTGTGACAGAACACCTCCACCCATATATCTGACCATATTCATGAATGGAGAAGGCAGAGAAGGATTATTAAGGCCCCTATTCTAGATCAGTTATTGCTTATTGGTTTACCAAATATTTGTTGCCTCCTATTTCCCGATATCTGGCTATGGGCGGTGCCGTGACTAAAGAGCAGGCTACTAGTCGGGCTCAATACCTAGACTTGGTTTATTCCCAGTACAGAACTTTGTATGACCTGATTCCTCAACCTCCTCGCCCCAGCACCGATCCTTCCAAGCCACCAACAAAAGTACCTGTTGATGGGATTGTTGGTTCAATCTAGTCCCCACCAACAGTGAAACCCGCCAAGAAACCCCAAACTACCACCCCTACTCCTTCGACTCCTAAGGTTTCTGCTGAGGTCAATTCTATTTAAAGTACTCAAACCTCGAGCAATAAAAAGAAGGGTAAAAATAGGAAGAAAAAACTTGGAAACCAAGAGTAGACTCCAAGACCAACCAACAATGATAATGATAAAGAGAAAAGAAAGGAAAAAAATCCCTATCTGCTATGCGAAGGTGATCATTTCTCAAAGGAGTGTCCTCATCAAGATGAAATCTCCCAATTTCTAAAATCAAATTCCTCACTTAGCTCTACATTTCCTACACCACCCAAGGACACCCATTCACGACCCTCCATTAGATGCCCACACCCTCAAAAAATCTTAAGGATGAAGAAAAGGGCTTTAAAACCCCAAAAAGGAGCCTAAAGCTCTCCTAGGGGCTAAAACCTCCAAAAAGGGGCTAAAACCCCTCAAAGGAGCCTAAAACCCTAAACAGAGCTAAAGTTAGGGTGAAAGGGGATAAATCCTAGACCAAGGGCTTAAAACCCTAAAACCCCAAAAAAGCTATAAAAGGAGGGTGGGGGGTCGCTCTCAAAGACATGCCTCTCTTGCATACTATTATGCTTCCCGTGGATGCCTTGAGACACCTTTGCCTCTCAAGCCACCCACATCCCTCTCTCCTCCATCCATTCTCCCCATTGAGCCATAGCTCCTCATCCATTGTTGAGTGAGATAGGGAGGTGCTTCCGTGCAGCTACGACATAGTGGCCCATTCCACCCAAAGAGAAGGTATAGATTGTTATTTTCTATATTTGCTTAGTAATTTATTTGATTTATAATCCATGGTTTATTTGCAGGTTTATTTCCTAGCTTGTTTTGCAAGTCTTTTGGTTTCAAACATGTTGTTTGCAGGTAGCTGGAGCTAAACCCTAACAGTGTTTGCAGAGGGGTTTCCAGCCATTTCTCTTCTTTCTGTTCTTTATTTTATTTCTATCCATTCCGCTTTCTTTTCAGTATTTTCACACGCAGGAACCTACCTTTCTATCCTATAGATAGAAGGGATCCATTCCTACCCATGTAGCAAGGATAAATCTCTGCTACAGAACTAGCGACCATACCAGGTCAATCCCACAGGATCCCTGGTCCAGATTTTTAAAATTTCAAGTTTTTTTCATTTATGCCCTAGTTTTTAAAATTTCCTGTCAGATCTAGGTTAAATCTAGTTTATTTCCTATTTTTATTGTTTCCAAAGCCTCTGCAAGGAAAATCCAAGTCTGTTTGGCCACAGTACAGGTTACTGTCGGCCGGATCTAACTCAGGATTAGAAAAACCCCAAATTTGGGGTAGGTCGCACTTATCGGGCTTGAACAGGGGATGGAGTCTCTCTTGTTGACCTAACAGGGGCAACTAGGTCACCCTTAAACCCCCGAAAGGTGCGACTTCACTCAAAAACACATACCACTTCTATGTGTGAAATTTGTGCGACCCCCTCGCCTGTTTCTGAAAAAAATTTGCAACCCCCTCACCAAATCTGATCAGAAATGTGTGGTCTCTCAATCAGAGGTTAAATTTCGGTTTAATAGGGACTTTCAGTGTGGCTCAACTTCCTCTATCCAACATATTAGTTCAATTTCAGTTTCTGTTTTAATTTACTGTAAATTCATGATCAAACAATGTGTAAATTCTAAACAAATTTTAATGACTTAATGAATGTAGCTTAACTAAAATTGATAGTAAAATTAAAAGTCTTTCTTACCCTTCCTCCTCTACCCAGTCATCATCCTTCGGGGTATTCTGGGATACTACGAAGGGCAAGCTCATATATTCCTAGGCCCTTCATTGAATATTGTTCTAAACCATTAAAACCAGATGACCTGGAAGGTAGAGTGGGTAGAGAAGGAGGGCTTCTCATGGCGCTAAGCATTCTCCTTGTTGACCAACCTTGCATCTGGAAGGTGACCTATGGATCTACGGATGGGATTAGTCCCATTGTGTTGAGATCCCATCACCTTATCTTGGTTGAAGAGGAATATCAATGTGAGGTAGTCATCTAGTTAGGCCATAAAAATTCAGGGTTAAAAACTGTATTTGTTTACAAATTTCTGATTATTCATTGCATGCACAACAATGATATGAACTCTTCCAAAATATGATGAATTCATAAACCATTTGCAGCCACTTGATACCAGAAAGACTGAAAAACAAATACACCATACCAAGTAATCAACCTGAACTCAGTTCATGACACTGAGAGAGCCTTAAAATTTATCAGTTTACACTAAGTTCAAACAATCTACAGTCTTTGAGGACATAAGTCTCTGACTACTTCAACCATGGGAAGTACTTGGGCTCTACCCAGAAACTCATTGTGAGGAGTACCACGAGAACCCCAAAGTAGCTGGCCGCTGAGAGGAATTGCCAAGCGAAATGGGCAATGACCCCCATTGATTGAGTAGAAATGCCCATGAGGAAAAAGCCAAGTACTGTCTTCTGGAAGTATTGGTGGCCGAGTGACCACCTACAGCTAGTAGGAAGCCATTGAAACCAAGGTCCAAACGTCATTCCCACCAGTTTGATAAACATCTAACACAATTTATCCCTCACGCTTAAGAGGCAAACCACCACCATTCAGGACATTGAACCGACACTGTCAAGCCTATTCTCAATGACCTCGCACACCATCAGAAGGCCACATAGCCTCTGATTCAGATTCAAACCCATATCAGTCTGAACCATACCTCCACACAGCACCATCAAGCCCCATGGCTAGTGCAAATCTAGATCCATTTTCCAGCATAGCCATAGCTAGTGGACCCATGTCCACATCACAACTTGTCACCCACAACCTAGTAGGTGGCAAAAGCATAGTCATGCAAACTGTCATCAGTCAGCTGCCACCACCTATAGTGACCAACCAAGCTGGCCCACTTGCAACACATGGGGGCAGTGTCCCCTCCACACACACAGCCCCTCCGGCCACACAAGGGGGTAGTGGACCTTCCACTTATGTTGCCCCTACTGTCATACAGGGGGACAATGTCCTTGCCACATATACTATCCCCCCCATAACACTTGGGGGCATTTTCCCATCCATAATGGTGCCACCGCAAGTACCCCCAACTGTGTAGATGCATTATGCACCTGCAAATCCCACCACCATCACAACTCCATCCCACATCAACCTGGGGTCAAACCTGCCTTTCATGGCTCATCTCAACTTGCCTGATTTGGCACGGTTAGCGAACAACCCCATCCACCACCAAGATTTATGGCCACCCATGCCAACCAAGCTACCGTTAGACATTCCCAAGTTTGAAGGAAAAGAATAGGAATGTCCCCAAAACAACATAATGACATTCCATCTATGGTGCTTGTCAAAAAACATCGTAGATGATTCCATCAGACTGAGGCTATTCCAACGCACCCTCACAGGTGCTGCGGCCAAATGGTACATTGAGCTGCCACAAGCCAAGTACCCTGATTTCAACTCCCTAGCTTTCATGTTCCTACGGTATTTCCAACTCCCCGTCAGATATGACGAGGGGGCGGAGATCTTGCTATCATGCCGTCAGAACACTGCCACTCATATAACTAACCACATCCATGAGAGGCAGCAACGCCGCAACTTATGTAAAATCCAACTTGACGAAAGGATCTTCTTGGATTGGTTCCTTAAGACCTTGCTCCCACCCATAGCAAAGGACATTGCATCCGAATGTCCTCAATCCGAAGAAGAGGCCATACCGAAACCCAATAGTTTGACTTAATCTACGCTCAGTCTGGATACCTGCACACTGTCATCCCAGATGCTCCCTGTGCAAGCACCTCTTACCACAACGCACTGGGGGCATCCCATGCTGCGAGTGGCATCATAGGATTAGTCTCCCAATAGCCACAACACCGATCAACACCACCTGCAGTTCCATCACAACCAAGCAACACTGCTAATTTTGCTTACAAAAACCAAGCTCCGGACTACGCTAGAATGATGTCCCAGTACAGAGCAACAACTTCCTATGCACAACCTAGGCCACCGCAGTAGGATCAGGCCATGGCTTGGCCTACACAGCAGTATGCAGGGAAAATTCCCACATTTGTGGCTCTGCCTCCCACTCAAATATACAATGCACCCCCAGTGCAAGTGGTTCAAGCCCCCGCCCCCGCTCCACCCACTCCATTGGGACAAGTGTTTTCACAACAAAATCGTCCCAATCAGCCTGTCCCCAACAACCAACAAGGGCAAGCACGAAATAATTGACCCCAGAACCAAGCCAATAACCAACCGTAGGGAGGCGGTCAACAACCAAATCCTCCCAACAATGTTGTAGTGAACTGACCCACCCAAAACCATCCACGACCAAATGATCCTAGACAAAACACCCCGTTGTGCACAAACCAACCATGCACACTCTATGAGGTCTATGGGAAATACACATTTGAGTGTCCCCTCATGGGTAGCGCTAAGCAGGCCATTCAAAACAAGCTTCAACAGGATACCAACGCTGCAAATCAAGCCCAACCCAACCCAGCACCACAAGGACCTCCTCCTATGGTGCTTCAAAACCCGCTACTAGTCCAAGGGTTAGTGGCAACTGCATCCCCTCCCCAACCCAATCCCAACGCTCCGAGGGCATCTCCCACGGCTGAAACAGGTGTTCACCACCTGCTAGACATGATGACTAAAGAGGTCAACATGAAAACTAGACAAAATCAGTACGGTACCACCACCGAACCCACTAACACATCACCGACATCAACATCCAAAACAGTCAACCTACCTCTTCAGTTACCCCCATTCACACGCCCCCCCGTACGCAGGATTGCCAATAACACCACGCTAGAGCTGTAGTTAGCTATAGCATTGTGGATGATTTGGCCCAAATGCCAACTTCCATGTTCACTCTTGAGGTACTTAAAACATGCCCAACGTAGCGGAAATCCTTACTAGCCTCCCTTGGGGCAGTAGACCCCTCTGACTCCAAGTTTATCACATTCAACATGGAGAACAGATAACCATGCATGCCATCCACCATCTCCTTCCAAATTTCAGTGTTTATATGGAACCTGGTTGAGCACCAGCACATAGTGGATGAGGGGGCATCCACGTGCGTTATGTGCACCCTGGTTTGGAAAAAACTCAGATCACCAATTTTTCAACCATCCTCCACAACTTTGAGGGCTTATGATAGAAAACCCACTAAAGCCCAAGGAATCCTCCCCCATGTCGCCATCACATTAGCCAGGAAGATAGTGCTGATCGACATAGAAGTCATCAATGCTCAACTAGACTATAACCCTCTCCTCGGAAGAAGTTATATGTATGCCATGAGAGCGGTCACATCAACTATATTCTGTCTCATGATGTTCCCTCATGAAGGGAAGATTGTGACGGTTGATCAACTCACTTATCATGATCCACAAGGGTTAACGACACCCACCAACATTATCCCTACCATCACCACCATTGAGCCACAAAGGATGACTACACACGCCAATGTCGTCCCTACAATCAACACCATGGTTGAAAACACACCAGCCTACCCATTATTGAATGTGGGCCCACCATGACAACTCCTTTCCCCTCTGTGTCACCGCCATCGACACAAAATGAGACTGCAGACTTGTGCATGGTCTCATCCAGCACCGCTGCACCCAAACAACCATCGCAGCCGCAGCCCCAACCACAACCACAACATCGTCTACAGCCGCAACACCAACAGTAGCCACAACATCACCCGCAACAGCAACATTTTGCACGGCCGCAACCACAACTGCATCCCCACATGCAACCATCAAGGAGTTATCTTGGCTCATCTCCAATCCATAAAATCCCCTTCCTCTTGCCCCCGCCTGGTGTCATGAGCAAGCCAGTAATGGCCACCTTAAGCCTACCCAACTTTACATTGGGAATTTCGGTGTGGTATCTTGATCTACCATCTCAACCAGCAATGCCCTAGGTTTTTTTAACCCCGTTGCAACCCATCGTGATCGAGTCTCACCCTCCACTCGATCTACAAAATCCAACCGCTGCACCCACACCCGCACCGCCCCACCCAAAAAGGGCCAGGGGAAAGACTTCCAAAGCAACCGTAGAACCATGACAAGTCCTACTTTGTGCCATCTATGAGCAACAGAGCCATCCAACTTAGAATTTCCCTAAAATCCCCATGATCCGTGTGCATTTGGATGCCATGGATACAAACAGAAACATCCCTGTGGTTGAACTCCCAACTGCACCAATAGTCAGGAACGAGGCATTGAGAACAAACCATGCTTGCACCCTTTGCGGTTTGTATGGACGTTACTCTCACCATTGCCAAGACCTGCCCAAATTTTGAATGGCTCTAGCTAACCTCCGTCAACATTCCCTTGAGTCTGAAATCACCTTGATCGAAGAAGTGCACCCCCCACCACCTTCTTCAGACACCATGTCCATCTACATGATGTCTAGTTCAACTAACCCACTTATCTCCACCTCCAATGATGGTCCATCAGACCTGTCTCTTCATTGCTTCAGCAACGATGAGGAGATACTTGAAGCTCTGACCGCCCCAGAAAACCCATGGGGCGACATGCACCATCGCTCATTCTTCCTCCCCGAAGAACTTGTGTCGCAGTCTGACTAGTTTTTCGTGGAGACCAAAGATTTCATCCATGGGAAATTCGACTGGTTCAAGAACCCCATCCCAGCACTAGACGCCTTCGAAGAAGGAAACATGGCCAACATTTCACCCACCATCAAAATCAACATCTCAACCAATCCTGAGATTGTTGAAGAAATCATGTTGGGGGCATCTTGCTCCCCAGAAGAGGTCACTGCCTACAAATATCTCTTCCAAGAATTCCACGACATCTTTGCCTAGTCATACACTGAAATGCCCAGCTTAGATCCATCCATCATGGAACACCACATCACACATGGCTCGATGTGGCACCCATATGCCAAAAGCAACGACCCATTCACCCTTCCAAAATGACCACAGTTAAAGTCGAGATAGAGAAGCTGTGCATTGTCGGCTTCATCTACCCCATTGCATACACCACTTGGGTTTCTAATCCTATTCTCGTGAATAAAAAACAAGGTACCATTCGCGTTTGCACAGACTTCCACAACCTCAATGGGGCATGCCCCAAAGACAACTTCCTCGCACCCTTCATCGATCAGATCATTGATGCATGCACCAGACATGAAGCATTTTCCTTCATGGACGGTTTTTCTGGATATAACCAAATCCAAATCCGGAAAGAAGACCGTTATAAGATAGCATTCACAACCCCATGGGGCACATTCGCATATCGAGTCATGCCCTTTGGCCTAAAAAATGCTGGAGTCACCTTCCAGCGTGCCATGACATATTGTTTCCATGATTTAATTCACATCATCCTTTTCTACTTGGACGGCCTTACCGCTCGATCACCAAAACAATCACAACATATAGATGACTTGCGGCAAGTCTTTTTACGTTGCTACAAGTACAAAATTCGCCTCAATCCCCTCAAGTGCATTTTTTGTGTCCTAGCAGGCCATCTACTCGGATTCATCGTATCTCACAAAGGGATAACGGTAGATCCCCTCAAAGTTCAGTCTATCCTTGACCTTCCTTCACCAAAAACTCAACACCAACTATAGAGCCTCCAAGGCAAGGCCAACTTCCTTCGCCGCTTTGTACCAGAGTATGAAACAAAAGCTTACAGATTCATTCGCTTGCTCCACACAAAAATCCCCTTTATGTGGGATCAACAAGCACAAGAATCATTTGATGCATTCAAACAAGCCCTGGCCTCTACACCATTACTTTCAGCACCAGATTTCACCCGAGACTTCATTCTCTATGTGTCAGCCTCGGACAACGCCATTGCTAGAGTCTTGGTCCAAGAAGACGATGCTCGCCATGAGCACATGATTTACTACATCAGTCAAAAGCTAACGGGACCTCCACTACGATATGCACCCGAGGAGAAATTGGCCCTCACCGTCGTCTTCTCGGCTTAGAAGTTGCGCCACTACATCATCACAAACCATACTCATGTAGTGGCTGATTCAAACCCAATGCAGTACCTCTTAAGTCATCGCCTTCTACAAGGTCGAGTAGATAAGTGGGTAGTCGTCCTCCAAGAATTTGACTTAGTGTTCGTTTCCCTGAAAAGCACAAAGGCACTCGCGCTGGCCACACTCATGACCGATCTACCCCCACTAACTGCCTCATCACCCCCCAAGGATGATCTCCCTAATGATTTCCTATTCGTCATATCCACGGATGACCCATGGTATGGGGACATCCTTCTTTGTTTACGAACACAGAAGTTCACAGCGCACTTAAACCATGAGGATAGGCGACGCATCCGACATCAAGCCATTTTCCACTTGCTGATCGGAGATGTTCTGTATTATCGAGGAATTGATATCATCCTATGTCATTACCTCACCCATGAGGAGGCCGAAACCATTCTCAACGACTGTCATAGTGGAGCGTGTGGTGGCCACCTTTTAGGCCTGGAAACCGCCTAGAAGATTCTATGCGCTGGCTATTTTTGGCCCTCCATATTTGTTGATTGCATAGAGGCAGTCAAGCATTGCCGCATCTGTCAGCTCTTTTCCCCAAAGGAAAGAACCCCCCCTACACCATTACACTCCGTAGTCACAGTTGGCCCCTTTTGCAAAGGGGAAATCGACTTCATGACAATCAACCCCGTTTCAGCTAATGGTCATAAATACATCATTATGGAAGTCGATTACTTCACTAAGTGGGAAAAGGACATGCCCACATTCGATTGCAAAGATGAAACTGCAACACGCTTCTTCTTTAACCATGTTATTTCACAATTTGGTGTTCCTAAACAATTAGTCTCAGACCATGGAGCACACTGTCATGACGTCGTATGGGCTGAACTATCAACCATGTTGAAATTCGAGCACCAGTACTCATTGTCCTACTACCCCCAGGGCAACGGCCAAGTTGAAGCAGTCAATAAAATCATCAAAAAAATGCTCCAAAGGATGGTAGGAAATGATAAAACCAACTAGCATCACATGCTATTCTCTTCCCTATAGGCTTATCGCACATCCACAAAAACTGCAACCGGTTTCACCCCTTTCATCCTAGTACATGGCGTTGAATCAGTGCTCCCTATAGAGTTCCAAATCCCATCTCTCCGCCTCGCAATAGAACTTCTCCCTAACACTTCACCTTTAGAAGAATGACTCCAACTCGAGAAAACCATAGAAGACTGTCGAGCTACCCTCCAAGCCATTGAAGCAGCCAAAACACAGTCAAAGGTCCACTATGACTCCCTTGTCCACCCTCGCACCTTCAACAAAGGCGATATGGTTCTAGTCTACGACCAACCCAACAATAAGTTGGGAAAAGGCAAGTTTGAGTCAATGTGGTATGGCCCATACGTCATCCATCATTTCCTCGGAAAAGGGGCATGCACCCTCATTGACTCTGATGGACAACTCTTGGAGAACCCCCACAACAGGCTCTACCTTAAGAATTTTATGATTAACATCACCAATGAGTCACTTCACTTTCTTTTCTTCCTTTTCAACTTTTTTTACCACAAATTAGGGGCAGTACCATTAGCTGCTACTCCAAAGTCACCAGGAATCAGTTCGAGACACCCCTCACACCTCCGGGCTCAAATTTATATCTCTTTATGAGACCATCATCTCATGTTTAATAAATTAATTTTGGGACCATTTCCCACAAGTCACCTTGATTTACAATCCATGACATGACGATGCGAGTGTCTACGGACCCGTACTTGTATCACACTCCCCTACCACTACTCATGCGAGTTCTCGGGCCACCGCCCACTAAGGAATTCCATTTTTAATTTTATTTTGTTCACCGCACCTTACGTGGATCTCTGGACCATTGTCCACAAATTTTTTTATTTTTCTTGCATGTATTTAGCATAGAACTTCCCTCAGACTTTCCCTCGCATCACATGTAGTGAAGTTCGTCCACCACAACACACACACACGCTCTCTTGACCTCTGTCCGAGAGCTACCTTAGTTTGCGTGCCTTTGCCGCACCGACTCGTGAGCCTCTGTCATAATCTATCCTGCACATGTATTGGTATGTTTGAGAGCCTTCTACTCTATCCATACTACACGGATGATCTTTGGACCATTGTCCACTATCCCAACATGGGGCACCGCCTGTGCCACCGCAATCGGTTGACCATACTAGAGTTTTGTTTAAGCTCTTTTCTGACTCGTAAAAACAATGAAAAGATAGTTGAGCACAGCTGCTTCCTTTTCCACTTTCTAAAGTATAGGAAAGGGCATCTACATCGTCTCGTTTACCTCCTTTTACGGACCATGTAGACCATTAAATGAAAAGGAACACCTTGGCGTATTCAAGCCAAGACCATTCCCCTCTCCACAATTTTATGCTTTCTTGGGCAGAGGGGCTGCACTTTATGAAAAATCTCACCACGGATTGTCGTTAAGCTCTTTTCTAGCCTTCTCATCAAGAAAAGATTGCCGAGCAAACTTGGTTTCGTTCATGCTCGTAAAGGTATCTGAATGATCGTCTAGTCAGTATAGGTTTAACCTTTCTTGGCCTGATTGGACTACCAACAGTAAAGAAGTCTCTCATCCCCTATAGGATGGGCGAGCTCTCCTATGTATAATTTTATCCTTTTTCAGGAACAGGAGACTACCAATGAAAAATATCCCCCACTGGAGTCTTCTTCGTGCTTTCAGACTCTCTAAAATTGAAAGCACCATGGAGCGTTTACCTTTAGGGCTCGCCAAAAATGCATGAGATTGTACCACAATAGTGTCCCTAGACACCACCCCACAAAAAATAGTTTGGCAGCATTCACACATTGGGTCTCCTTTGTTCATAGTACTCTACAACGTGTCTTCCTTGGATCCCATCAATATCAAAAGCGTCTACCTCCTCCAAGTATTTCCCATATGCAGTAACATTCCCAGTATTACAGTTATGATCCCATTCCCATGAGTCAAGTTTCATTTGCTGCCTGGTCTGCCCTGTCGTCATACTCTAAAAAAAGGAAGTTTGAGTCTACCACACTCCCCCTGCCCCTGTTCAATTCCTTCCCTCCCCCTCCCCCACCCCATTCAGTGGGTTTGTCTGCTGATTGTCTCACACCTTTCGGTTATCTCCCTCGTGCTTCTAGTCAAGGAAACACCATTTCCTTGACTAGGGGCAGGTCTCCCTCTGTCGACGACAACACACATATTCCAGAGGATAGACCCAGAGGTCCCTGTATCCTGGTTTCATTAACCTCATTGATGAGTTCCTTGGACCACTTGAGAGGAGTCCTTAGTGCCTCTCGGGATGGTTGTTTCTCATGTGCTCGACTCCAACTACATCATCGCACCATTGATATTCGTACAGGGTTTGGTCTACACATTACTTGTTCGAAGACCTTGGATGTAATCTGACTCTAGCACATTGATGAGTCTATTCGAGGCACCTAAACAGGTCATTTCCCTTGTGATTTTTGGGTTGCATTGGAGACAGTGTTCAGAAGCCTCAGCAGTGCTTCTATATAGATTTATGATTGATGCAGCATACTTGTACCACAGAGACTCTGACTCTCAATCAGCAAGTCCATACAGCTATGTACCATTCTAGATCCAACAAACCATCAGTCATGAAGATATAGCATTCCATAAGAATGACATGGGTCCAATTACCAGACCAGCATTGTATTCAACCTCTAAGTGAGGCAACCATTATTGTATCATCAATTGTATATGATCAGCTCTTGTATTTTAGAGCATAGATCAAATTATTCTTTTGACATTGTCATGAGCATGGGGATGCTCGCCTCATCCACATACATGTCACACATTATTTGTATCTCACCCATTTATGGGAACCATATTAATACAAAAACCAAAAGCCACCATGCCCCAGCCCCAGAAGCACCACCTCTCCGCAGCAAATTCCTATGATGTCCATCGACCATATGATGAGCTCCTACCCTCACACATCATGGGGCAAGTTCTGTAGCATGGATTTCTCCTTGCTACATGGGTAGGAACAGCTCCCTTCTGTCTATAGGATGGAAGGGTAGGTTCCTGCGTGTGAAAATATTGAAAAGAAAGTGGAATGGACAGAAATAAAATAAAGAATAGAAAGAAGAGAAATGGCTGGAAACCCCTCTGCAAACACTGTTAGGGTTTAGCTCTATCTACCTGCAAACAACATGTTAGAAACCGAAATACCTGCAAAACAAGTTAGGAAATAAACCTACAAATAAACCATGGATTAGAAAGTAAATAAATTACTAAACAAATACAGAAAATAACAAGCTATACCTTCTCTTTGGGTGGAATGGGCCACCATTCTCTCGCTGGAAGGAAGCACCTCCCTATCTCACTCAACAATGGATGAGGAGCTATGGCTCAGTGGGGAGAATGGATGGAGGAGAGAGGGATGTGGGTGGCTTGAGAGGCAAAGGTGTCTGAAGGCATCCATGGGTAGCATAACAATATGTAAGAGAGGTGTGTCTTTGAGAGTGACCCCCCACCCTCCTTTTATAGCTTTTTTGGGGTTTTAGGGTTTTAAGCCTTTGGTCCGAGCTTTAGCCCCTTTTTGGGGATTTTAGCCCCTTTCTCCCTAAATTTATCTCCTTTTAGGGTTTTAGCCCCTTTTTGGAGGTTTTAGCCCCTGTGAGAGTTATTTAGGCTCCTTTTTGGGGTTTTTAAGCCCTTTTCTTCATCCTTAATCTTTTTTGAGGGTGTGGAGATCTAATGGAGGGTCGTGAATGGGTGTCCTTGGGTGGTGTAGGCCATGTAGAGCTAAGTGAGGTATTTTTTTCGGTTAACATTACCCTCACCTTGTTACCAAGGAATTTGTTCTTCATCGCACCCAACTTGTCTCTGAAATTAATGGTATTAGTGATGCCAACATATATGCTTTGTAATGTGTACAAATAAGAGGAAAGTATGCAATTGTTGAACCTTATTTATCCTTTAAAAGTGTAATCAATAATAAAACAAGTTACAAACCTCCCTAGTTAATCATACTCTTCATACAAAATCTGAGTTGTTTCTTTGCTTGGATGGCTGCTCCCTCAAGAAAAAGGTATCATTTCAGACCCAGGATTAAGAACACTTGTTAATTAGGGTTGTTTAAATACCTAAACATGCCTATATTTGTCCTACTTGTGCCCATAATTGCTTAGAATCAGTCCACCCTTGGATATAAGCCTCGTTGTTGCAAATGCACCCAGAGCGAGTCTCATAGATCCTATATCTCATGCTTTATAACATGGTATTAGACCGAGTGTGGATTTTTCTTCCTCTATCCAAATCTCTTTAAGTTTTCTAAGATTTGAAATTATAGTTCTCAACATCCTATTTCTTGTACAACATCTAAGTTTTAGGGGTTTTTACCCTTATCTTCACCAACACATCCCGTACTTGGTTGTTTTTTCTTAGGGTTTTGGAAAATATAAGGAAGCTGTGATTTTGTGCCCTTTATAAGGGTAGGTCTACATGCTTCCAACCATGTAAGAAGACTTGAGCATCAAAATTCAGCAATTATGCTGTAAGTGCTTTTGAAAATAATGTTGTCGAGAGGGGTATTTGCAGACCTAGATTGTTCCATTAATAATTAATCTAAATCTCTCCCAAGTGGGATGGCTTCTCCAAAGGCATGAACAAGTGCACCAGCAACCTGAAATGATGGAGTTCTCCTCTAAATTTGACAAGAAATGGGGTCAATAAGGTGATTGCTCCATCAAAATAGCAATTGCATACCCTTGATCTAGGGTTAGAAGCTCTAACTAGTAACGTCTCGCCAAAATGAGCCTAGACATGAGTACAAAGTTACAAACCCTCCTCCATGTGGATCGCTAGCCTTTGATGAATCTGGAATACTGTTTTGTTGTAGGATGAATTAGGTGAATAATGGGGAGTTAAACCTCCTTTACTGCCAAGCTTCCAAAGGTCTACAGGCTACCAAAGATGTAAGAATACTAGAGCAACAAAATTCAACAGTCATGCTGTAAATGCATTTGAAAATAATGTTGTAGAAAGGGGTATTTGTCGACCTAAATTCTTCCATTAATCGTGGCACACAAGGCACTCCTTTAACTGATGAATATCTCGAGTTTACACAAATGAACTTGGTATTCAAGTTTTGAAAAGCTCTAGGTTGATATTAGACCAAAGTTTAGAGGGTTTGTGCTATGCTAGTGTTCATATTCAGTGCTGGCAATGCACTGTCTAGATTCAATGTATAGTTAAACACATTGGTATACATACAAAGAGTTGATGGATTAACCCACCCCACCTCGCCGGTGCTGTAGAATGTGCCTTGCAACTCTCAGTGCATTTAGCTTTAGTCCACTTTTGCTGAAATTTTAGGGAATTTAGATATGCATGCATTTCAAATTTTATGAACAGACCTTCTCTTCCAGTAGTTAATCCATGGAATACTCAATGATGGATAGTTTGAATATTAAATTCCAATCCTGGTGATTCATGGATTGAATATTTTTACAACCCTTTGAAATTTGCTATATTGTAGGTAAATTTCGATGCAAAAGCAAAGTATGACATGATCCAGAATTACAAAATTCTGCAGGACGTGTTTACAAAGTTGAAGATAGACAAGGTAATGAACTTCTATTGTAAATACTATTTCTAGACCTACCTTATGCATGATTTGATTTTTATTATACATTAGAAGCACAAGAGATATGATAAAACTCATTCTGGCTATGAAAAATTCTATGCTAACAAGATGAAACATAATAGACCAAATAGATGTTTGACGTTAGAAATTCAGTTAAGAGATGTAACATATTGTTGAACAAACTATCTTCTTTGTCTGTACTTGAGATGACATTGTTGAACAAACTATCTTCATTGTGTTTAAGTAGAGCACACTCCAAGGTGTAATTAACAACAAAGAATGTTGAGCAAGGAATGAACAATGTTGTTTCCAAGTATTGAATATTTTGTGATTGGGTAGATTCTTCGGGTTGACAATTTTAATAAGCATAAATTATGTTCCACCTTCAAGAATACATAGTTTGATCACAATTTGATATGAAACAATGTCTGAGCTTAATAAAGGGTGCTACATAAATGCATGACTACCATAATCAACTGTGGTTACTATCTTGTCCTACATTTTTCCGTTCAATTTTTGTTGGGAATGTTTTTGCTGACTTTGATGGTTCCCATTTTTACTACTACATGCCGATTTGAAATAGGCTAGATTGGTCTTGCAACAATGAGCCTCGAATTCCAATGGTATTTAAATATAAATAGTAGCTAAACATGAATGATTCTCTTATATCGTTGTCTATAGGTTGCATCCATATGTTGATAAGCTCCCATTATCTCTTACCTGCACCTATTTTACCAACCTCCTACCTATAGTTTGCATAATTCGAATCTTGCTTGCCATGTTGAATTACATTTGAATTTTGAAGTAATGCATTACACTTGTATACATTATCATATTAATGAGATCGAGATCCTGAAATTGTGAAACTTTTTAACTTTCTCAAATTTCATGTCCATAATATAAATTTGCATATATAATCACATATGTACCCTCTCAAATTGGATACATGGCTTATCACTTATCTCCTAATCTTTCTCATATGATTGTTATTATAGGCTTCTGCTATTCATAGGAATCTAATATTATTTAGTGGCATTATCCATAACTGGTTTGATGTCTGGAATGGAATGTTTCATGTTGAAAAGGTCTCAATTCTTAACCATTGGCTTTTCAAAGAAGTTAGTTGGGTGTCTTAAGTCTTAACTTCTCAGCGTTGGTACAATAGAGTCAGACATGCCAACAAGTTTTTGGTTATTTTCACTCCACACTAGTTCTTTGATTTTCCAGATACAGTTATTGACAAATGGCCTTCGGGCAAATATCAATTCGTCAGCTAATTGTTACAAAAAAAGTCCTGCAATCATCGAAGAGAGCTCCTTTTTCTCTATGTGGATTCTCACATTGCTCTTCAGATGAAACCCACATTCTGAGTTTAGCAGAGTGGTCTATATTGGGGTCACTCTCACAGTTACCTGCTGATCACCCCTTCCAGAAATCTGATAAAGTTAGGGATGGAGAGAACTGTCAGAAATGAAACATTATCTTAGATGTGTCCACAAAACAGTGGCTAAAACACTCAGACATGTTGCTTCCAAGAGATGCTTCTCTGCTCGTTCTTAGGGGACAGGGAGTCTCATTTAAAGGAGTCAGATTGATATCTCACTTCACCAGGACTTCTTCCACTGCAGCAGCAAAACAACGCACTACTGAGGATGAAGAGGATGAAAATGAAGAGAAAGTTTCAAAGCAAATAAAGATTGAAGCATCACCAAAAGAATGTGACCAGGCAGTAGAAGGGCTGAGCTTAGTAAAAGCCAAGGCAAAACAAGTGCAGGAATTTCCCAAGAAAGATGAGGCCTTTGTAAAAAAAATTGGGCTACAATGCTTGAGATTGGATCTGCACTAAAAGTGGTCGCATCTATGAGCAGGCAAGTTTTATCACTTGAATGGCATTTAACTTCTTTTAGCTTTAAAATACAACCGATCAAAAACCTATTTAGTGATGGAAATTGGGGGAAGAAATTAAATAGAATAATTTAGAGGATTTTCTATTCTTGTGTTTCATGGCAGTCTCTCATCAAGGAAAACCCTAGGAAATGAAACTATTTTACATAAGTTTTTAGTTTAGATGGCAATTTTTTTCTGTCTTATGAAATAAGAAACATGTCTATACATAAATAATATAGAACAAATGTTAATATATTATTTTTCTGTTTAAGTTGTGGCAAATATAGTCCATTTTACTACATTATAGAAAATTTGCTAATGTCTTGGAAATTTTTGCTAATTTGCAAAGGTTTAGAAATCTGGTAATGTCAACCATTCAATAAAGTTAGCACAGTGTGTTCATATTAGACTTTTGAGGTTACCTCAATATTTGTTTTTACTGCACACTCACATAAATCTTTGGTGCAAATCCCTTGTAAACTTGTTCACATCTAATTGCTTTTCTGATCTATATCACAAGCAGGGAAGATTGGGCCAGGAAACTTCATCAGTGGAAACATGATTTATTGGAAGCAGTGCAACATTATCAGATTGGAACTAAACTTCTTTGGGCTGACATTACAATATCTTTCAGGCTTTTACTGAAGCTTGCAAGTGGAAATATCCTTTCACGGAGAGAGAGGCAGCAGCTAACTAGAACAACAACAGATATTTTCAGGCTTGTACCATTTGTAGTATTCATCATAGTTCCATTCATGGAACTGTTACTGTCATCTTTTATCAAATTATTTCCCAACATGCTACCATCCACTTTTCAAGATAAGATGAAGGAATAGGTATTATTTTCTACTACTTACATTTCTTGCTTTGTCAGTATAAATAGTCTATGTGATGCAAGCTTCTGGGATGGGGTGGATGGGTTTCGGCCCTTAGGGACGGCTGAAAGTGTTGCCCCATATATTGAGGGGACATCAAAAGAATATTAAAAAATGTGGAGTTATAAAACAATATCAAAATTTATTTAAAACTTTTTGTTAACACATGAAACCGTCTGGTTCCAAGGCCATTGGAAACAATGCACTATCACAAAGTATTATGATACTATCTCCTTCTCTTTGGGTTAGTGCTTGCTAAACATTGGGGAAAATCCTAGTGACTTTAGAGGTCAACTAATAATCGAACAAAAAGACCAATAATTATTTATACTTAAATACAAATTATTGTCCTAAAAATCTGTGAAAATACGGCGAGCTAATAGATGATTTCATAGATGAAAAATGCACGAAAATCAATACAAAACTGGCGATTTAATAGATGATTTAATGGCTGAAAAACCGGTGAGCTAATAGATAATTTAATGGCTGAAAAATGAATGGAAATAAATGCAAAAAATCATTGAGTTTGGGCAAAAAACTGAATGCAACTTAATGAACCAAGCTTGCTAATTAGATGTAAAAATACAGAAATGAAAACCTTGGGAACCTTGTAGCTCCATTGTCATACCTGAAATGATATTTTTTGGTGGAAAAAGGCTACCTTGTCATACATGAAATGCAAGAAAATGTATCTGTGACAAAATACTCCCATGTTGTAATTCCCATGTCAATTTTCTCTGATTCCTAAGCATAGCTTTAGCTGATGCATGTTAGGCTATAGTTTTATCTAAAATGTGGAAGTGTTGGTTTTTATTTGTGTGGAATTTAAATGTGCGAACTCTCTTTTTCCAGTGAAAAAAGCTTAATTTTATTAATAGATAACAAAAATACATATTGCAGAAGAGGTTTGTTTCTAAGCCTTTTCAAAATACTTCTTTTTAGCTCAAACAGTTTGTCCCATATGTGGTCCCAAAATCCCATACACAGGTTTACAGCCATATCACCAAAACAATAAAGTCCTTGATCTGATAGAAACCAAAAATATGTATATCCAGCAAGATCTTCCATGCCGAGAATCACTAATTTGAGTTTCACATCTTTGAAAATTGCTGAAAGTTTTGATCAGAATTCAGTCTAAATAAGCAGGGCCAAATCATTTATGAACTCCGGTAGTAAACGCGGGAGCTCTCACATATGCACTTGTTTATTTATGGAAGTTATTTCCTTTTTACCCTCAAGTTGCATAATCAAATGATAAGATGACTAGTATTTTTGTGTACCTTATACCAAATAGAGATATTGTATAGGGGAACCTTGTAGCTAAAAACATGATCTGCTAAATTTATGCAAGTTTATTGCTTGTTAAGACAAATAGGTGAATGAATACACATGTTTTTTTGTTTAAATGAAATACGATTGTTGATTAAGATCATGAAACTTCAATTAAGGGTCAAGATTTATATCAGATCCATGATTTCTTTGTTCTCTGAGATGTGTTTTAAAATCACTATATTTGATATTCCCAAGGAATAAATAAAAATATGCATTTGACTAGTCCTGTGAGGACTCAAGTGTGTTGGATATTGTTTTGTTGTCCATCATTCAAAAACAAAGAAATTTAAGAAAACTATTAAAAGTCTTCCTTACGTATTCTCTAGGATACTCAATTTGTCATCAATACAGAATCATCAAAAGAGTCCTAATATCTAAACCAGCAATACAACAAGATGAGCATAACCAGTGTCTACATCCCTCAGCTATGACTCCAAGCTAATCTGCCATTAATTGGTTGTTAGTACAAGTCTTTTCTGAATCACATAGGAAGTGACTTTTCTAAATTCTTGTTTGGTTTATGTACCCTTCTGTAAAAACAAAGTATATTTAGAAAGCTTGTCTACCATTGAGTTGAAATCTTGGTAAATGTGTTGAAAAAATATTATTATTATGGTTTCAAAAAAAAAATTGACATCTTGAACTTGGCTCATGCAGGCCCAGATTCTCAATGTTGGACAGATGATTAGCCCAGTCTATGATAAACTTTGAATCTCCATAACCTTGAAATTGTTTAAACCTCCATTCTCAGTTGTTTTCCACAATATGAATGTAGACTTCTGCCCTTCTTGCCCCTTTACTAGTCTCATAGTTTAGCAACAAATGAAAAGAAGAGTTGTTAGTACAAGTCTTTTCTAAATCAGATAGGAGAGTGACTTTTCTAAATTCTTGTTTGGTTTAGGTACCCTTCTATAACAACAAAGTATATTTAGAAAGATTGTCTTCCATTGAGTTGAAATCCTGGTAAATGTGTCGAAAAAGGATTATTATTATGGTTTCAAAACATTTTTTGACCTCTTAAACTTGGTTCATGCAGGCCTAGATTCTCGATGCTGGACAGATGATTATCCCAATCTATGATAAAATTTGAATCTCCATAACCATGAAATTGTTTAATTCCTCCATTCTCAGCTATTTTCCACAGTCTGAATGTAGACTTCTACCCTTCTTGCCCCTTTACTAGCCTCATAGTGTAGCAACAAATGAAAAGAAGAGTAAAAAAAAATAAAGCACTAGCTCCACAAATACCTGATACTCCTTTTCACACTCTCTTGAAAATACCTAGGCATTTCTTTGTCAATATAATGCATTAGTGAATAGCTGGAAGGTTTTTCTTTTAGAATCTTTTTTCAGCCCATTACCTCTCTAATCCTGTGTGCTACCTAGGCAACTATGAAGACATGTTCCAGGTTTATCATCAAATTTCTTGACATCCATATATCATATATAAGCAAAACATGGGAGCCTAAAAAGCTGCTATAGTTTTGTCACCAATCGATTCCTAGACAATCTACCAAGCTATGCCTATATATATCATCTTGATCTATCCCCTGTAACCTGTGACACGTCAGGTCATATAGATCTGGAGAATGTGCACAAGATGAACAAGTGATACACAAAATCAGCATTGCATTTGCATATGATACATCACCCTTGTCTGCACCAATCTCTCATTTTCCCACTGGTAGTACTTTCTTATCCAGTACAAACCACATTAGTGTTTTTGTTTCTAAAGGGATGAATAGCTTCCAAACAATTTTCCTCCAGGATGCTCTCTCTTGCATGAGTTCCTCCACTTTGGTAGCATGACCTGTTTTGACCTACGGAGCGCATTTCCTTGTTCCCTTGATCCTTGAACACTTTAAATTCTCGAATCCTTGATGATTGGGAAATTCAATGTAATCGTCTCATTCCTCTGGCTCACCTTGTAAACTTAAGACTGTCTGCTGTCAGCCATCCTCAAGACTAGGCATTTCTTTCCAATTGCGAGTCCGCCTCTCTATGACAGTATAGACCACTGACCATGTAAACTATCTAGCAGAGGCTCTAAAATTTGAAATTTCCTTCAATCCTGATCCATGGGTCCTTTCCAATTCTGACTTTTCCTCAATTCCCTCATTTATTTACCCACCAAGGGGAAAACTTTAAGAAAGGCTTTCATTTACCAAAGGCTTTCCTTGTAATGGAAGCATCCTGTGAGTGTTTTTTTTAAGCCAATATTCCATGGATGCATCTCTTAACTGTTTGGATTTCATAACTTGACCTCAGTGTCCATCATTATAAAGCAATCTCTAAAGGATTTTAGTTGCAAATTTTGAGCTGAAGTGTTTTATGTGTTTTAAACCCCATTCCCACCTTACTTGGAATTGCCTACCTTGTTCCATTTATAACTAGTGGAATTTCTTATCCCTCCCTCCTATGTGAAGGATGTTGAAACACTTCTTTCTGATTTGGTTAAGATTCCTCTTGTTCGTTGTGCTATAGACATCCAATACTCCTGTATGCTCTCTATAATAGATTAATGGAGGTTAATATATGAACCATAGGATAGTTACGGCCAAAATTTATATGTCAATCATATGGTTTCAAGATGAAACCTAGGTATTTGACTTCTTCAAAATAATTAATGGGAAATATGATTTTGGTCCGGTCATTAAATTACTCTTCCAATCCACTTTACATTTCTGAAGACTTATTCATATTTATTACCATTCCTATAGTCTTGAAATAGAGGTCCAGAAGCCCCTTAAGCTTTTCCATCTCCCTAACAGAAATATTGACTGAAAATCAATGTGTCGTCTACCAAAAGTAAATGGGTGAGTTTGCTACTTTAATCCCCTATAATTCTGTTCTAGCATTTAATTAATTTAGAAATTTTTCTTTATTGGGCTAAATTGTTTTAAAAAATATTTCACATTTAGCTTTTATGATTTTTTATTTTCTATGTCCTATTTTTCTAGCAGCAAAACTCAGAATTTCTATGATGTTACAAATCCTTCACATCGACACTGGGGACTTTGTTTACCTCCACCAGTGGCAGAGGTTCCCTTGCTTGGATCAGCTTCTTCAAGTAAATTGAGCAAATCACTGGCTCCTGTAAGTGAATTTAGGATTTTAGTATATTGTACTTCCGTCCAATTATCTTTAGCATTTGTTATTGATATCTGTGCAGACATCTTTTTCTATGCTTCCATATTGTATTATTTAATATCTTTTGATTCAATCCCAAATAATCATTAGTATAGAAGCTAATGTGTATTTTCTTTAGATAGATTACGTTTTGATTCAGTGATTGTGTTCTATATTCTTTATACATGGCTTCATTTTCATTTCCTGATAATATATACCTATTCATATTTCCATGTGAAACTAGAACACAGGAGGTAATGCTGATACTTCCCTTGCTAGTGGAGCTACTCGAAGATCAGTTGTATTGCCAGCTAGTGCATCTTGGTATGAAATATGTTCCTTGTCATGGAATATTTGTTTAGTTTTCCAGCACCCCCCTGGATTGGTGCAGAGTAACATTACACATTAATTTTAGTGAACATAAGCTTATTATTTAGGGGTTTGTGGTGGAATATTACATATCTTACTGAATATTGAGCCATTAATGGTTGTTGCAGGGGATCCCATGTTGCATAGGAAAAATCATTTAGTATGAGGATCCTAGTTGTTTAGGGCTCCTCTAATCCTAAAACAAGTTCATCTCATTCACTTTCAGTGTCTCCAACATTAAATCTCCTTGCCTTGGTGGTGGAAGTTGCGGCATCAGGGTTGAGTTTTGATCATGGCAAGTTGTTGGTCAATAAGGGTGGGTAGTCATCAATGTTTATATCTAAAAAAAATATTGATGCCAAACCTAATGCAATGAGTGGAACATATATAAAATTAAATTCATGTGTAAATACCGCTGGGGAAGCTTTCCATGGAAAGAATTCCAGTTTAGTTGATCCTACTATGCAATGTAGGAGTCATGAAGGTTTTAAAAGTCTATTGAAGAATTTGTCCTCTGACACACACAAGGGTTCATCTGAGATAGGTAGTGGGCACATTGAAACAGCAAGAAGTGAAAGAATAGATGCAGATTCAGTGTCATTTGGTATTGTCTGTGTTGGACTTTCTAAAGATATCTTTCCAATCTCTGTCCCTCAAAGCAACTCTATTGTTGAAAGCAACAGTGAAGTGAATGTTGTTGCTCTAAATAAAAGCAGTAGAATGATTTCAGGAAACCATGTTGAGAGTTGTCTACAAAGGTCTCCATTTGATGATAGGTATCAAAACAATTATGAAGAACACTTTGCAGAACCATATGGTGAAGGTTTCTCTAAAGCTATTTCTTTAGAGGTAGAGGTGCCTCTCTTTATGGAAAAAGTCCAATTTTCAGTTGATGATTATAATTCTAAAGATTGTTTTCTTCATCAAAAGTATGTAAATGCTTGCACCCTTAATGGTGACGGTGACAGCTTTGGAGTTACTGATCATAAAGCAGAGGAAAGATTAGTTTCAACTGCTGAAAAGACTAGTGCAGGTTCTATCCAAAATTGTGAAAATGAGCCTATGTTAGAGGAAAGATTAGTTTTAAAAGCTAGAAATACTAGTACAATCTCTATCCAAAATTTTGAAAATGAGTCTACGTTAGATGCAACTGATAGAAGTACAAGTACTGGTTTTCAAATTCCCGAGAAAGTAGAAATTGATAGAGATTCTAATGCCAGTTCTGGAAAGCTAGAATGCTTGGACAATCTGGTGTGTAATATCCTTCCAGAAGTTTATATGAATGGCTCTGATGTTGGAGAAAACAGTATAATTTCAAACATATTGTCTTTGCATTTTGATTCAGATGATAGTGTATTAAATGGTCCTCACAATTTGGAATTTTTAAAGATAGCTTTCCAATCTCTGTCCCTCAAAGAAACTCTGTTGTTGAGAGCAACAGTGAAGTGAATGTTGTTGCTGTAAATAAAAGCAGTAGAATGCTTTCAGGAAACCATGTTGAGAATTGTCTACAAAGGTCTCCATTTGATTATAGGTATCAAAACAATTATGAAGAACACTTTGCAGAACCATATGGTGAAGGTTGCTCTAAAGCTATTTCTTCAAAAGTAGAGGTGCCTCCCTTTATGGAAAAGTCCAATTTTCAGTTGATGATTATAGTTCTAAAGATTGTTCTCTTCATCAAAAGTATGTAAATACTTGCACCCTTAATGGTGACGGTGACAGCTTTGGAGTTACTGGTCATAAAGCAGAGGAAAGATTAGTTTCAACTGCTGAAAAGACTAGTGCAGGTTATATCCAAAATTGTGAAAATGAGCCTATGTTAGACAAAAGAGCAGTTTCAGAAGCTAGAAATACTAGTACAAGCTCTATCCAAAATTTTGAAAATGAGTCTATGTTAGATGCAACCGATATAAGTACAAGTACTGATCTTCAAATTCCCTAGAAAGTAGAAATTTCTAGAGATTCTAATGCCAGTTCCAGAAAGCTAGAATTCTTGGAGAATCCGGTGTGTAATATCCTTCCATAATTTTATATGAATGGCTCAGATGTTGGAGAAAACAGTATAATTTCAAACATATTGTCTTTGAATTTTGATTCAAATGATAGTGTATTAAATAGTCCTCACAATTTAGCAAATTTGCTCCTTGTTGAGACTAATAAATGCAATGGGTTGTCAAAGGAAATATCAATTTCATGGAAGTCTCATAATAGCAAGAAATCAATATTTTTATTTGCAAGGTCAGAAGGTTCTATAGAAAGATCAAGCCATTATTCCACTCCCAATTTGGCATCGTCTAGGCAATTGCATAGGGAGTGGGAAAATGGACAAGATGTTTTGGAAAGCACAAATGGACATGAAATATTGAATATTAATGGACTATCTAATAATGCTTCTGGCCCAAAGGTGCAAGTATTTTAGAGTACTTCAGAGGGAAGCACACTTTTGGTTCTTTTAGAGGACAAGGGTGAGTTTTGTCTTCTTTTTTTGTTGGATATTAGTAATTTTCTTTTAATAATTGTGTTTTTCCTCGTGCTAATATGGCATTTATAGATTTTGTTTCCTTTTATCCAGCCATTTGAAGCCTTTGTATTTTTCAAAGTTTGTTATCAATGGATATAGACTTATTTTTATGGATCTAAATACAAGAGATAACCATTTTCAGATGAGCCTATCTTTTAAGATCTAACACTGCATAGGGGATGTCCCTAAGTTGCACCGGGACATTACCAATGTCATGTAGGATTGTCAGATATCCCTTGGACATCTTGGGGACTTCTTAGCATCACTTTCAAAAATCGGTGCCTAAGAGAAAAGAAATATAAGGCCTTAGTGCTACACTCACTCACCAACACATTACCCCTTACTAGGAGACTATTCAATCTCTAATTCAGCCAAGATTTAGATTTTTTTTTCTTTAAATTATCTAGGTCAGACCCTCTGTTACTCTTACCTTCTGCTATGCCCTGCCTCTATCCTCCTACAGAAACATACCCTATGTTATAATGTTGTACTAATGGTAGGTTTTGAACAATTCTTCATGAACCTTGAACTTTGTACTTGTAAATATAACTCCACACCAAAATATGAGACCCAGGTCTTAGTAAGGCTCTTATATTCCATTCAAGAAGAAATGCATCCCATGTGGGTAGTCAAAGTGGAAGGCGTAAACATTCCATAGGGCCTGAAGGGAATTGGAACTTAAAACTAATTCATAATCAGATAATCAGGGTAGGGCACTTCACATTCCACTCAAGCAGGATGGAGACATGCTTTATTACCCTTACAAAGAAATAGTTTCTTGTAGGCAGTTCAAATGGGGAATATGAACCTCAACATGATTTTTTCTATCCTTTGCTTCATCATAAATGTGCATTTCATGGTCAAGTAAATTCCTTCATTTTGAAAGTCATAAATATTGATAAGAATATTCCTTTATGCAACTGTGCATTATAAGAACACTGTAGAATACCAGTCTCTCCAACTTTTTCGATACGTTTAGTTAATCTCAAAAGCTTACTAGAATCTAAATTTTAGTGTAGTCTTATTTTAGGTGACCATACATTCTAAGGAAAGTCCAGTTCTTATCAATGGTTATTTCTCTCTGTGAACTGTTGTCGAATAATCATAGAAGCTGTTTCAGATCCTGTACATCTCAACGCAGAGCTGATATATATTTTGTTATACCTAATAGTTTGCAAGTTTTTCAAGTTTAATTCATGCTTAACTAGTTGTCCTACCTTTCAAATAACTGGTATCATCACCTAGAAGCCAAATATACAACCCTTTAAAGGTTTCTCTAAAGATGCAATGTTGTAGGAGCAGGGTATTTCTCTTTATATTTGCAACATGACTCTTTAATTATTGAATCCACTATTAGGTGCTTTTATAGCGAAGGAATAATGATTCACAAAGCATAACTCCTCCATACAAAGTGGTACCTTTGAAACAGTAAATGATTCAATGCTAAACACTTGCAATACTTGCAATTCCCCAGGTCAAAATACTTGCAATTCTTTGAATTCTAGGTCTCGAGATCATTTTTGCAAGACATTACGGTGCATAGGGAGTCAAGTCTCTAATTTTACAAATGATAATCATCGAGTCTCGATTAGTAATAATTATCATAAATTATGTAGTTTGTAGATTGATATCTATCATAATTATGTTTGAATATCATCATTGTCAAGAAATAACAACTTCTTAAAGGGTGCTAGCTCAATGGTAGAGCGCCTGCCTAATTATAGGCAGGAGGTTGGTGGTTCGATTCCTCCATGCCCTATCATAAATTTGTGACTACAAAAACGACTAAATTCCCATATATACGACTATTAGTAGCTATTTTCCCTTATCTTAGTTGTATTTAGCTTAGTCATTAATATGCTAACATCTAGTAGTTTATTTAGTTGTATATTTGGTCATTAATGGTTGCAATCAGTGACTAAATCAATGACTAAATCATTAACTATCAATGACTAAAACAATGACTAAATCATTGACTAAATCATTGACTATCAATGACTAAATCATTGTCTATCAATGACTAAATCAATGACTACAAAGTCAAGCTATTAATGACTAGTGAAATAAGACTAGCTATAAGATAGTGGAAATTTGCTACTGTTAGTCACCGACTCAAAAATAGTTGTTTATAGCCTGATTTTAGTCATTTTTTTAGTCATTAATTTCTCATTTTCTACTAGTGATACCAACCGTCTCCTGAGACGCAGCCACATAAATCAAGAAGTCACGGCTATAGTCTGGTGGACTAAGCATGAGGTTCGTTGCTAAGGCTCTTTTAAGAGCATCGAAAGAGTCCTGAGCTCATTCATCCCAGTAAAAAGGGGTCTACTTATTCAACAAATGCATAAATACTTTAGTCAAGTTGGAAAAATTAACCATGAACCTTCACAAGAAGTTCACCATACCTTGTAAACATTGAAGGTGTAAAATATTATGCGGGGGAGACAATTGAAGCATTGCCTCAAACTTCAAGGGATCGACTCTAATACCCTCCATGGATATGATGAATCCTAGTAAACAATCAACTGTCACACAAAATATGCACTTATGAGGATTTAAACGAACTTGATAATGACAACATCTTTCGAACACTAATCTCAAATGATAAGGATGACGCACTCTCAAACGAGAGTGAGCAACGAGATCATCCAAATATACTTCAATAATCATTTTAAGGTCATGGCCTGCTGAAATGTAGCTTCAAAGTTTTTAAGGCCGAAGGGAATCTTTCGATAATGTAAGCAGAGATATCATCACTAACCCCAAGAGCAGACAACAAGCTTTTCCTTTGCAGAGGACAAGTCTAAAGTACTTCTAATGCGGACATCGCACAAGGCGTCTCGCCCAAATAATCAACAACTGAATAGTTCTGGGTGGCTTGGGCATTAGGATTGTGCCCTGAATGCTTCAAGACTCCCTTAGGAATGCAGGGTGTAGCTTCAGGTTTATCCGTAGGCTTTCCAATTTGCAAAGAGCTCTTGTGTGGGGAAGGTTCTTTCCCAAGGTCTGGTTGTGATGAACCATAATCTTTCGCACGTGTCACAACTTTAGCAGCTCTCATCATGTTGATGCAACCATTACAACTAGTGGCCTGCAGCAGGTTTTGAGTTCCACTAGAAGCACAACTAGGATCAACAGTCCTTGAGGTCATATTTTGATTATTAGGTAAAGGATTAGTAAACACATCTGGTCCCTGTGCTATGAACTTCGAGCCATCCTCCATACGAGGGCACAAGTGAGTGAGGTGATTGTCCTTACACAAATTACAAGGAAATGTCACCTTACATTTAGGCTGCTTGTCCCCCCCAACATTATTCATGTTCTTGTCATTATTATTAGCAATTTCATTTTTATTCCCACCCTGACGATTATTTTTTCTTTTTTTCTTATTCCTTCCAGGCTGCTGGTTTCCTTTCGAGTTTGACGTTTACACAGAGAGTACAATTGTCGATTGGGTAGGTTGATATGAAGTTGTAACTTGTCTCGACGTAGGCTGGTTAATCGATAACTGACTCACTTTTTTTGGAACCAAGTTCGTGGGTTTGGTACCTATGGAGCCAACAATACCATCGACATGTGGCCCAGGTTTGATCTTGGGGTCGAAATTGGATCTTGGAGCATTTGGGATAATCTCATACAAAATTACGAATTGAGCATAGATCAAATCCAACTCCTGAGCCCTAAAGATAGCTTGGTCCTCATTTTGAACTCTAGATGTAGAAACATCCTTCGTGATGTAAGGTAACAATGACTTGTGGAACCACTCAAGAAGAAACTCTGGTGGTATACATGCTTTAATTAATCATTTCCATCTACGCCACTCTTGAATATGATCTGAAATGTGGGTGGATTTATCTTGCCAGAAGGTCGACAAGAGTTCAGTACCGACTTCGTAACGTATGGGTAGTGTTGGGAAAAATATTGTCTTGAATAGTTTACCTAATATTTAATTATTGACCAAGGTTTGTAAGCTTGGAGTTGCTACAAAATATATGCGAAGGAAGAATGATTCCTAATATGTCGTGGTAATACTTTAACAAACACATATCAAAATATCTTTTAAAATAAGAAATAGAGACTCATAAGAATTCAATGGTTAAGAATATTAAGCTAGAACAGAGGACTAGACTAGTGTAGTATCCAATTATACTACTCTACTTTATACATACTTATTGGAGGAATGCAAATAAAAACAAGATAATGATAAACTATCCCTTAAGATCTATTCTACTACTTTAAACAACTTTGAAAGCTAACTATACAAAGGAGGATTTACAAAATTACATCAACTAGGATATATCACTAAGGATGTACATGGAAACTTAGACTAATTCCACTCTCCTGGGTTGTTTTTGGGATAAGCATTTACAGTGACTGGGATAGGAGTATAAGGAGAGTCAAAGTGGCTTTCAAATGAAGTATAGAAACTAAAAGGAATTAAGTCTAACTTTACCTCTACGAAAATATGTAAACTAAGGAATGTACAGAAAGTAATGGTAAACATGGTTCTTTATGTCATGGACACTTAACAAAAGACAAAACATATATGCAAAGGAGAAGACCTAACTTATAAACAAACAAAGAACCTAATGAAGATGATCTTATGAGTCTTATTTAGTAACCATCTAACTAAAAATAACAACTTCTATTTATAACCTATCAACATATCTACCAAATTATTAATATAACTAACTCTAAATCACATATAAATAAATGGAATAAATTCAAGCTAATATTGAAAAACATAATCATATCCTAAAAATAAATAAAGACTCAATAAGTACTCTAAATAATTTGATCACAGACTTTTAAAAGGAAATATAATCACTATCTAACTATTCTAATCAAAACATACTCAAAGAACTAAAGAAAACATACTTAAACTATGTAAAATATGCTAAGGACTGGATGAAAGACTGAACAACAGGTTGAAATGGAAGTATGTATAATGAACTAAACAGTCTGTCTGTATGACAGTCTGTATACAAAAATACTTAAAAAAATTTGAAAAAAATTTATTAATCTAGATGAACTCAGGCCAACCAACTCATGCATGTAATAACTAGAATGTAAATACATGAACTTAAACCTATTTAACAACTACATTTACCCTACAAAATAATTCAAATACAATTCATAACTTGAAAACATCATTACCTATTGAAATTTGAAAGGAAATTGGAAATGAAATAAACTCAGAACATAATAAGAACTAGCAGAATTGAAACTAACTATGATTAAATTCTACAGTATTGAAGCAATTTATTTTATTAACCTTGAATCAAATAATAAACTAGAAATGCATCAAAAGGAATTACAATCTAGTCTATATGCAGCATCAAAATAAATTACAATCTATTCTATAAGCAACATCAAAATAAATTACAATCTAGTCTATATGCAACATCAAAAGAAATGGCAATCTAGTCTATATGCAACCGGTTGCTAACTTAAAATGAAAGACTATGTAAACATCATAATACTGAATTGAAATCTGAGCTATAAGCATCATAGTACTGAAATAAAGTCTAAGCTATAAGCATCATAATACTGGAATGAAATCTAAGCTACAGGAAATAATATAAACAATTGCAAGAATGAAATTACATAAACAATCTATGAACAAAGCTATACTAATTACACAAAAGGGAAATGAAAGAGACTATACAAAAATATAAAACTCTGATTGGAGGGGGGGGGCTCCTAGAAAACATAGTCACAGCCTGCTAAATGCTAATGGAACACGATCGTAGACAGTGCAACAAAACTTCCATTAAAAATATAAAACAGAGTCTGAATTACATGAAAACTTGTTGAACTAAAACTACTTCCTCTCTACTTAACCTCTTCTCACATACAAGCGTTCTTATATATATAGTTTTTAGAAAAGTGAGCAAGTCAACCCTTTAGTGGTCGAATGCTCTTTGAAATGAGTCAACCATTATTACAATCTATTTCTCTGATGCCAACACATAGTCATTTTTCCTTCCTTATCACGAGTTGGTTTTCATCAGGCATGAGATGTCGTACAGGCTTGCCTTTTTTGTCATGAACTAGAATTGTGATGTGAACTAGGCTCATGCTATCACTTCCGCATGTGGAAAACAAGCGGTTGCAGGTCGCTCCATGCTTAAATGCTGGAGAATCAATTAGTTCCAACGCGTAGTTGTTTCAACGAGCTGAACGACAAGCTGGATATGCTATGCGCATATCTAGCCGAATGTGTGCATGCATGTCAAATTCACCCAAAAATCATGCTCTGCAATCAACGAATACATTTGTTAGCAGTTACATCAATTAATCATCGAATTTACTCATTAAAAGAGTAAAATAATCAAGAATGAATGAATCATAAATAAATCCAAAATAAGAACATACCTAAAGCTGAATGGTAATTTGTATGATGCAAAGATGCAAAAATGACAACAAAATGTGCGTTAATACATAAGGTTTTTAGCTCAAAAAGGGTAACAAAATGGGGCTCAACAGGTAGCTGGAAATAATTAAGGAAAGTCATGGAAAGGTCACCAAACGTAGCATAATCCCCCCCGGGGTAACTCTATATACCATTTCACCACAAGACCTATGAGGGTGTGTTGAAATAGCCTCAAACAGATGGAATCATCGTGTAAGGAATTGGAAGAGAACCAAATATGGAAAGTGGTGACATGCTCACCAAGATCTTCACCAACCTTACCTTCGAACTTGGAATGTATGAAGGAAGCTTGGTAGGGACTGCCGGCCATGCCAGATTATGAGACATGGGATTATTCATCAATCTCAACAAATCAAGTAAGTTCAAAGTCGCAAGGAAAGGGAGCCTAGGTTGAGACGGTCAATTCCACGCTCCCTAGTAGTGTTGATTCATGTAAGGTTGATTGTTATAAATACCATGGCCTTAGCCATAATAAGCTCATCCCATTTGACCCATGAAGGGCTACATGGAAGCATTGTGATGTGGAGTGCCGTTATTATGAGGTGCTACAAAGCCATAATTAGAAGAATAAGCGGGTTGTTGATACCCGTACCCATACGGTTGATAGTTTTGTCCATACTACAGTCCATAAGAATGTCCATGGGAAGCGCCATAAGGTGTTCCATGGGATGTTCCATGATACGGTCCATAGTTAGGTATATGTGGAGCTCCATGAGATGGAACATGAGATGATTAGGAAACATGTACATGACTTGCTCACACAACATGAGGTACTTGGCTCTATGATACTACCGTGTTAGCAGTCGCATAACGAACATGGCTAGTAGCAATATTATGACCCGAAGGCCCACGTGATTTAAAGGGAGGATGGGTCGTTAAAAAGGAATTCGAAGGAATGGGGTTCGAAGACGATGGGACATGCGAAGGAATGTAAGTGGTGTTCCCAATGTTCACACAGGTGGGTTTTGGTATCCGAATAGGGTTACTAACACTAGGCCTAGGATGAGTATGTGAAAATTCCTCCACCATAGGGATGGAAGGTGCAATGTGACTAGTGCCCCCAAACCTCTCTACATTGAAAGGAATGGAAGTGCCCCCAGGCGTAGTGATAGGGTCAACTTTTGACTTGACATGATATGCCGGATCAGACTCGGGGATACCAGGCATGCCATATTTAACATTACTAATGCTTGTGGGTTCATAGTGAGTCTCGTCACCTAGAAGCCAATACCGACGACCTGTGAATGAGGGATCATAAGCAGACCGTGAAGGATGCTCATGTGGTGGATCATATGTGCTAGTAGGATCATGCTCCCCAACCTCGTGAGGTGGAGAGGAAATATCTGGAATCGCATCCTTATGATCTCCCATGGTGTGTGAATAAAAGTGAGAAGTAGTATGCCTGGACTATCTGGATTCCTCTCCCAAAGGAGGAGGAGACATGGAAGGTGGAAGTCCTGCTAAACGACGAGAATGGTGAGGTGCCACACCCAAATCCAAAATGACTCAAAAAAATAAAAGACTCAATCTAATTACATAACTCTAGGAAAATGAGCATGCACAGAGCATACACCTAAAAAATGTAAATCCAAATCACAAGCAAACCAAGGGTAGGATATGTTAGCTCCTGAATGAAGTAGGTATGTCTCACCTAGGAGAGGCTTGAGACTCCATACACAACAAGTGGAGGTTTGTAACCAATTATAGTGGCCCTCAGCTTCAACACATATAACGATTGATTTGTCCGACCCCTACCTAGCCAGGACACCTACAGAATAACCTCTACAAATACCCCCTCGATAACCTAGGTAAGGAAACTAAGGTCACCTCAATATAACCAATGCTCAGGCAGACAATTACAGGAGGGATTGACTGTATGGGCAAGGTAACAAAGCCCAAAGCTTGAAAGCACAACTCGTACCCCAAGGGTGCACCAACCAATACCTCAAAGGCCCCTAGATATGAATAAAATCCTGGAAATATCTCCAGTGCTAATAAATCACAATCAAGGGTCATCCCAATTATAATTTCTCACACTGCCTCGTGCTTAACTCCCGTGTAAGAGGAAGATCCTGAGAAACACTAATTATACCAAGGGTTTCACACTCTCGCCTAGACAAAAACCTAATTGTTTTGTTTAGTGGTCTTGGAGAATTGACTTCTAATGAACTATTCCAAGACCCTAAAACCTAATATTGTTGATGCACCCTAGAAAATAAAAGAGTGTAATTCATTTTATTATGAGTTGATTTTAATTGGTTGTATTACTCAAACGGTAAATGGACGTGCAACTGATGAAGTTATGATGCAACAAGAAGTAAAATGCACACCTAACAATCAATGCAAATGCACTGTGTAGAATGAAAAAGAGGGTATTCTACTATGTGAAGTGCAAAATGTTTCCTTCAAATGTATATGCAATCATTCCTATATGAAAATATCACTATAATTCACCAAGCAAACCTAATGCAAGTACCATGCTAAAGCAAAATGCAAGCAATGCGTAACTATGCAAAAGCAAAATGTCTTTGTATTTTTGAATTAAATGAGATATAAAAGCAAAAAGATGGCTCTACCACCCTCAGAATCTACAACCACTCACGAACAACAGCCAAGCAAAGCACCAAGGTAAAAGAGACCTAAAGCACTAATCTCAAAACAAAAACTAGAAAATGAATGACAAGAACATTTTCAAAAATCAAACTAAAAGAAGTCTCTAGTCGAAAACAGGGGTGTATACAGACTCCAGAATCATCCAAGAAGAATCAGCAACCATATAAACTCACCCAACAACACTTAATCCTCCCAATAAAGCAAAAAATCAAGGCATACGCGACTGTTCTTAGTAAACCTGTGTACATACGTGACTATTCTAGGAAAACCTGCGTGTACACGCGACTGTGAAAGCCAAAACCACGTACAGGAATAAAAAGAGAGAAAAATCAAACAAACAAACAAGCTGAGACAAAATTTACTTCTTCAAGACCCTACTAGGAAAATATGCCCCCAAACCCGACACATAAATAGAGAAATTAAATCAATTCAAGCACATTGAATCCCAAAAACCCCCAAAGAAAAACAACTAGGAACCTCCCCAGTATGGTCGCCAATTCTGTTACGGAGAGAAACTTCCTATGACTTCGGGTGTACCACAACAGACAGAGAAACCGAAAAACTCAATCCCTTCCCAATATGCAAGAGAAATTAAACATCTAAAATCATACCTTATTCCAGATGGTTGAAGTAGATCCCTGTTGAGTTTTTTCCAATCCCTCTTGTGTTTGCAATTTTCTCTCAACAATAGCAAAAAAGACAAGCATGCCATATAATATGGTGTTAGATATACTCTAGAATTTATAATCAACAATGTATAAGAAATTAAACACATCCATGGATTCAATATTCATTTAAATGCACATTATTGGACATGAAAAGATATTTCTATTAATCAAATAAGAGATTACACAAGTGACAACCTCTATCGACACATCTACGAACCGGAGAAACTAATTCCTCCACCTGGGCCTCCACCACCTCAATCCTCCATCTCTCGATATAAAACTCACAAGCAAAGGAAATATTGGGAAGAACACAAAGTTCTCCAAAGGGACAAAGGGATGCAAACTCAAGTATAAGCAAGCTACGACAACAATCGACTATACTTTTCTTGCTCTTCAATTCCTCATTCTTTAATGTATCCAAGCGGTTCCTTATATAATACTCCAAAGGGGTAGTAGAGGGTCAAAGCCGAGCGATCTCGAGTCATTTGGAAGGCTAAGAGACAAGTGGTTCAGACACACATCAAGGAAAACTCCAAAAATATTTATACTTATGCACACATCCCGATGTACATGGGTTTGAGGTCGATATCAACATATCTACGCGAGAAAGGGATTAAAAGTCGCATACAGCAAATAACATGTGTTTTTAGGGTTTACATTGGAAACATAAAAGGTACAATATTGGTCTATGGGGTCCAAAGAGTCTGCAGAGGGATAGGTTAGGCCATAAATGTGTGATCAACCATGCGTGGTAAAATCAGCTGTAACAAGAATATATGGAATTTTGATCTTAATTTATTGTACATGGAAAACAACAATGTTCTCTATTGCAATCAGCACCAACTAATGAAAAGAGCACCAACTCTCATAACATGACCTATCTTGGTTTTCTTAGCTCCAACAAAGAAGGGTTTGAGGATTCCAATCCCTAAGTGCAATATTTTTCTTGTAACCAATCGTATGGCTCTACTACATTACCAACCTATGCTCTGCACATGAATATCTTCTCATCACTATGTTGATTAATGCTTCTCATCAATCTCTACTCAATCTTCTCATCAATCTCTGGTCAATTTGCTCATCATTGCTACTCAACACTGTTGCTCATCACAACTTCTCATCACAGCTTCTCAACACTGATGCTCATCATTGTTTCTCAAGTATCTATGCACATCAACTTTGCTCATCACTGCTGGTAATTATTTTCTACTCATTAATATGATTGGTCAAGTTGGTCAATCTGCTCATGTACACATCATTGTACACCTCATGATACACAATTACTAAGCAAGAAATTCTTCTATTCTTTCACTGAACATAAGGCATGAATCGTCATGGATGATCATCATAGGTATGCATCATCGTCATAGGGTATGCATCATTGTCATAGGGTATGCATCCTCATCATCAAATATACATCATCATCTAGTGTGCACCATCTATGCATCATCATCATCAAGTATTCAACATAGTGCATATGAGAGCATCATCACACTATGGTATGCATGTACATCATATTGTATAGGACTGCATTAACATCATAGAGTGTACACCAATATCACATGCACTATCATCATAAAGTGTATCATATCATAGCTCAAAGGTATGCAACATCATCATAATAGCCTCCATAATGACTCCAAATATATATACCAATATATAGACTCACATACTAAGATTAAAGATGAGCTCTATCCATGAGAGACATGTGTCATCACAAGAGAAACCCAAATGCATGAACCATACCTTTTTGAAGATCACAAGATGAAGAAATAGTAGAAAAAACAAAAATAATCTCCATATCATGTCACCGCATATCCCTCCTAACGATATTTCCAACGAGCCAAGAATTTTTTAACTCTGATTCCATATGAGAAAGTTATGCCAATTTTAGTGAAGATGCCCAGAATTTCTCATCCACAAAGTTTCACACTTTTTTCCAAGAATTGCGAAAATACTGAGAGAAATGATGATGAACAAATTAAATGTTTGATAATCTATTTATATAGGTTGTGGAGGAAAGTTAGTACCTCAAATTGGGCTGACATGCAATTCAAAATTACAAATAATTAAATTCTCTTTTGTTTGGTTGACGGACCCAAAAAGGTGGGGTGAACCAACTTCAAAAATCCGTATCTCTTCAACCGTAAGGAGTTAGAAGATGCTCCACATATCAACGAAAATGGATTGACGAGGAATATCTCTCTATGATGGGTTTATTTACAAATTATTGGTATAATACCCTTAAACTATTCAATATGTTCAAGACTTTAAAGACCCCACACATGAGGGTGCCAAAGACCATACCACCAACTACAAGATTTTCAAATTCTTCGTCAACATATTGTTGGAATATCATAAACCCACTCATAAAATAATCAATCATTATTTGATTAATTTCCTACCCACTAGTTTAGATAGTTGGCATCTACTTGCACTTTAAAGTCAACACTTGCCATCTATACACCATGAATGATTTATTTTTTTATTCTGGGTTGATCTTGACCACTTTATTGACTCCTAGAATTAGTAACAACACTTTATGACAGATTCTTCTTTATTCTGCTTTATCGTCTATTTCCGTGGATAAGGTAAAGCTAGTTAACTAGGAAATTGGAAGCTCTTATTGCAAATCCATCCTCCATTATTTTCTCTCCATAGTTTAGTATTAGCAAGTCTTTCCTTCACTGATCATCACACACACATTCTATTGCTAATTCATGAGGTATTTGATAGATTAGGAAGTTCTTTTTCCAACTATGGGGGTTTATCATAATTAGTAAGCCTGATTTATGAGCTAGCTTGAGTTGTATTCTAGCAACTCTACTTTTCTTTATAAGTATGTCTTACCTATGTAATAATATCAATATCATTTATTGATCATTCATTAATGTGTGTCCATTAATTCTTCTTCTTCTTTCCTTATGCTAATTCTCTGCAATTATTTGTGAGGTTAATTGCATGCCTAGATCCTTAGCTTGTTTATGAAATTCCATATGCCAACAAGGCTTTAGAATTTCTACATTGTATCAGAGCTAAGGATGTCAAATCTCTACATTATATCAGATTTTTTAGAGTTCATTAATTAATCCTCCTTTTCAGATTTGTCGGTTTATTTTGCAGGTACAACTTCAAATGGATTCAAGAGTATCAGTTCCTCTTCTTTGTACCTTCACAATCTATTTCAGAGTGGAAATTGAAGATGATTTCATCTCTAAAGAGACAAGGTCTCATTGAGATATCTATTGGAGCTGGTGAAGAGTCTTATTATGATCCAAGTGACTGGCTGAATAACTGTCATAAAGCATTTGGAGCTATATATCTGGCTATTTCTCCAAGAATTCGCTACCTTATTTATTCTTCTGAATACCCAACGGATCTCTCAACAACATTGGATAGAGTTTTGAGAAAGCACAATGAGGATCCTTCTAGCTATGTGGAGAGTTCCTCTAGCTCCTTAATGATTTCTCTCTCTCCAGATGTCTCGTCCTCCACAGTCTCTGATGAAGTTGATCATGATGAAGAAGTTTCTCATATAGTTCATGTTGCTACTACTCTATTTGATTCGAATGCTTCCTCTTTTAATCAAGAAGCAAATATTGAAGAGACGTCCTTTTTTTGTGTCTCTTGAAGTTGAAGATCTTGATTCATCTTCTTAAGATGCTAATAATGAAGAAGAAGTGACTAATGGATCTTCTATTTATATTGATGATTCACTCACACATTCAGTGTTCTCTATGTTTTCTATCATGAATTCTGAGATCCATATGCCAGACCTTTCACACCTTATGCATACCTCTCTCCTTGATGGTGCGCAAGTTAGTGACTTCCGGGATGTTTTCCTAGACAAATCAAGTACTTTTAGTGTCTTACCACTTACCATAATTGATCACATGCGCTTCTGCAGCTCCTCCTTTATTCTTGGAACTCATTCTTAGAGCCTCCTTAAAGATTTTGAATATCACTATCTTTCCTCCTTACATACTTCTACCATAGAGGATTCTTTACCAGTATATTCCCTTGAGTCTACTGATATGCTTATATATGATCTCTTGGATTCTTTGGAAGTTAGATCAGACCATGGAACCCATGCATTCACACTCTTTGATCCTATTCCTTCTCTATGTTCCTACACGATCACTTACACACATCCTCTCTGTGTAAATGAAGATGGAGACATTATACATTCACTTGGACAATTATTTCACCTATATGGAGCTGAGTTCATCTCTACTGGTTTGAATTTTAGGTCATCTCATCATCTTGTAGCTAATTACAAGTCTCAATATCCTTCAGTATTGCTTTCACACCATTGGATCTCAGTTGTTCTACATGGTCCTAGTTTCCATCATGCAACTATCCTTGATTTAGGTGAGAATATTTCTCTTCTTCCCAAGAAGAATATTCCTCCAGACATCAAGATTTAGTTTAGAGCAGTAGCAACACCAGCAGTTCAGCATTTTTTGGTCTTTCTTTTCATGTCCTTTCTTGAGGGAGGTTTTTCCCCTTGTGGTTTTCCTCTTTCCTCATTTCTTTGGACAAGATAAATTGTGAAAGGGTGACCATATCCTTGTTTTTGGGCCCTATATGCAAATATATTTCTGATTAGTTCATAGATATCATCATAAATTCAGACTTAAAGGGGGGTTTTGGAATATCTTAAACCCATTCATAAAATAATTAATCATTATTTGATTAATTTCCTACCCACTAGTTTAGATAATTGGCATCCACTTGCCACCTATACCCCAGGAATTATTTATTTCTGATTTTGGGTTGATCTTGACCACTTTATTGACTCCCGGAATTAGTAACAACTCTTTACAGCATATTCTTCTTTATTATGATTTATCCTGCTTTTCTGTGGATAATGAAAAGCTAGCTAACTGGGAAACTGGAAACTTTTTTTTCCAACTCATCCTCAGTTATTTTCTCTCCATATTCCAAGATTAGAAATTATTTCCTTTACTCATCATCACTCATACATGTTATTGCTAATTCGTGAGGTCCTTGGTAGATTAGGAAGTGCTTTATCCAGCTATGGGAGTTTATCATAATTAGTAAGCCTGCTTTATGAGCTAGCTTGATTTTTCATATAGAAAATCTAATTTTCCTTTATAAGGATGTATTACCTATGTAATAATATCAATTATCATTTATTGATCTTTCATTAATGTGTGTTCATTAATTCTTCTTCTTCTCTCCTTATGCTAATTCTTTGAAATTCTCTATGAGGTTGATTGTGTGCCTAAATCCTTAGTTTGTTTATCAAATTCCTTATGCCATCAAGGCTTTAGAATTTCTACACATATCAAGAAAATTCCATAGGCTCTACCTCAATCTACATCCCAATAGCCATATAACCACAAAGAGGACCATACATCACCATCAACAAGCTTACCAAGTGTGTGGGTTCAAGACCCAAGGCCCCACACGCAAGGGTTTCAAGGAATCTGTCTAAGATATCATATAATATGTAGACAAGATACTTTCCATGGAATTGAAGCCCATCACATGGGACTCCATCTCCAAGTGATAAGGGCATCATGACCAAATATTCCATCATATCAAAGGATCTAATAATCATGGGCTTACAAACCACCATATGTATGGATTCCAAGACCCAAAACATTTCCAAATGCACCATCAATGATCATATAGTGTCCAAGGGCCATCATGCCGCCATTTATGTGGGTGCCAAACCTTCTCATGCATAATGACCATCTCCAAGGGTTCCATGACCCCAACAAGGGCTATGCAGGCATCAAGATCTTCATCAAGAGTTCCAAGTATTTATCAAGTCATTAATGAGCACATCATCACCTTAAAGGACCACTAAGACATCAAATGTGGGTCCAACAGCTTCTTCGGGACTTCTTCATCGAGCAAGGGGATTCATAGGATTCTTTGTAATACTCCAAAAATTCGTAAAAATTTAAAAATTTTCATATAACATTAAATGTTTGCAATCGTCACTACTCCAGAACATTTAACTGTTAATGGTTAACCTAAATAGGTTTAAATTAAAACTAATTCTTTTTAATTTCTAGTTTTGCATGCTTAATTGTTTGTTTTATAAAAACATTATTAAGGATTTAATTTAGTAGGTTATGATTTGGAATAACAGGGATTGGAACATCTATTTAAATAATAGTGCTAAGTTTGTTTTACTATTTGTGAAAATATGAAGGAACTTTAGTTGAGATCGAGGATTACTTAGCTTTTTAGCTAATGCAGTGAAGTGATGCTTCTTTGACAGGTCATTTACAGGTAATTTATTTTGTCGCCAGTTTCTAGATCGAGATTATTATCTCAACTAGCATAAAATATAATGCTAGTAAATTTATTTATTTTACAGCTTTGAGAAATTAAATGAGGTATCATTGATCTGTATGTATTTATGTTTTAATTAACATTTTGTAACATAAGTTTCTAGTAAAGTGAACATAGTTCAATTGTTCTTTTATTTGCTTCAACTATAACTTGTTCATCTGATTTTTTTTATCAATATATTATCAGTTTAGCTGTTGTATGTAATTCTAGTGAAAGTTAAATGTATAGCAGCTCCCTTTATATTTTATTACTTGATGCTGAGGTGATTCAAGAGTATCTATTTTCAATGATACACAAGTTACATAAACTTAGGAAAACCTATAATGTAGGTATAGTCATAAGTACAATGACTGACATTCACACATGGAAAGAAAAACCTAGTGCATAAGATAGTTTACCAAATGCTCTAGTACTTTACTAACTAGAAATATAATAATACAAATTTTATATCATAAACTATAGTATTACTGCTTTCTGTATAAGAATAAAAGGACTATTTTCTATAAAAAACTATCCAACTTAACCCTCGTATGATCTCCATTTCACAACGGGGTAAATAGATCTAAGTTTTAATACCTAGACTATCAAAAACAAGCTATACATCCTCCTATGTTTGCAAATCTCACATACATAAAGGAGTAAATCTTTTATGAGTTCTTTTTATTAGCTCCAAAGTTCTTTACAGCATGATATTTAATATTCTAACAAAGTTAATGTTTTACTTTCATAAATTTCTTGCCCAAATCCATGGTTGATAGAATTATAACCCTAGTATAAGTATGGACTATTTCGAAAGGTTATAAAACATGGATAAATACCTTATTATAGCTTTTATCTTCCTACAATGCTCATTAGGGTTTAATATATATTAAGTGTTATATATAAAAAGAAATGTTATAACCATAGTCCCTTTACAAAATTGTTAATGTTTACAGGTTGCTCCGAGAGGTCTTTGAACTATAATAAGAAACCCACTTTTCACAAAGAATTTTAATGCCACGTGGTCATTACTCAATGGTTAGGTTTTTGGTTGACCTTGGAAGCAATATAAGACTATTCTAAAACCATAAAATCACATTTTCCCCAATCTTCTTATCTCTGCTATGAAGTGGATGAGCTACAGACTCATGGCCGCATGGCCTTACTGTCACTCCATTGTGTGTAAGCCTCCTTGCCAAAAATAGTCTTTCTTCTATGTATAGAGGTTCATGTGGCCACTATTTTGATTTGTGTAAGAACTCTCCATCGCCATTACCCTAGCTCTGTAAACACCACTCCTGTCATTACCTTGACTCTACAAATGCTACCATCCATACATTGGTGCGATGAGAGGGGTGTGGCTTTGACTCTGCTTCATTGTGGTTTTAGTTTTCAGGCTGACACATTTCATGATGGGGTTTTATTGACAGAGCTACCATCATTGCTCAGCATAGATGCTCTGGTGGAAAAGGTCTGTTCTCATTAGTTCCTGTTCGAGGCCAAGGTCAGTTCCTTCAGGTGAAGAAATTATTTTTAAATTATAATCATTCTACCCTTGTTCATAAGCTATTAACTATGTTATTGGTATAAGTTTCTTATCAATAATTTCATTGTACTTGTGTAGGTTTTGAGTGGATAATCTATGCTAAAATAAACCACAAAAACACCAAGCAAGGATTTTCAGGCTTCGTGACCATCCAAGTAAGCCTCGGTTTTGCTTGAGGTTTTCTCCTGCACTGGTTGTATGGTGTTTTTGTTGATTCTGTCCAATGGGTTTTGGATTACGGCTCGGACGTGGATACACTATGGTCTAAAATGTTTTGGAAGGCCATGTGGCCTATACTTTTATGTATTTAAAATGAAATTTTCTTAAAGCCCTAACGGTTGTTTCGTGTTGGAAACTTTGAGCTTTCATGGCCGAGACTTGAGATAAATATGGGCCTTCTCAGTAATAGTTTTGATTAAAGTACTGTTATTTTATACAAGCTTTTAAGTCCTGACTTAAATTGTAAAGGCCATTAGGCTGTAACCTCTAAGGAGACTGTAATGGTTAGGGTTTAGATGCTATTTAAATTTTAAGTAGGCTTGAAGCTTACTGTCTTGTAACTTATATTTTTTATAATATATATATATATATATATATATATATATATATATATATATATATATATTTATTGTGGTTTTAAGAAGATGAAGGCAGAGTGTAATGTTTATCTGTTCTGGTTTATTTTTCTTTTCAATTCTTTTAAATTTAACCTAAAAGAGATTAATGTTACTATAAATTGATGTATATTTTAATTATGTTTAAAAATGTAACTAAATGTTCAAATAGTTGGTTTTTAGAACATAAATTGATTCTTACTATCAGTAAATAGATAGAAAAACAAGGAGTGAATAATACCTCGTGAATATTTACTGTTTTCCTGGGTTGAAAAGTATTGAAAGGTTTTTATTTACTTTTTAGTTTATATTTACCCAAACAATTTTTAATATTGTTTCTGGCAGATAATTGGGCCAAGAGGATCTTATAATGTTATGAGGGATCTTGTAACTTTATGTTGTAACGTTTGTAAATATTAAGTCAGCCAAAAATAATATTGCCAAATATAAGGGAGATGTTATAACATTTGTTCATGAGAGAGATCTTATAACTTTTGTGGATAGCCAAAAAAAATAATAATAAATAAAAAATATTATTCCCACCATTAATAAAAAGAATTGAAGCAACTCAGTAAACGAACAGGTTAAAATTCAGACCAAATATATCTAAAAACTTTCTGAATTGGTTGTTATTTTATACTGTGGATAACGTTCATAAATAAAATGTGCAAATTCTGGTAGGGTAGTGGTATGGCCAGAGTCCCCAGTTGGTGTCACTAGAGCAAAGGTAATTCTTA
The DNA here is from genome assembly GCA_001517045.1 of Pseudotsuga menziesii. Taxonomy (NCBI): domain Eukaryota; kingdom Viridiplantae; phylum Streptophyta; class Pinopsida; order Pinales; family Pinaceae; genus Pseudotsuga; species Pseudotsuga menziesii. The sequence goes on along the minus strand of LPNX010705938.1, from coordinate 213,771 downwards.
CAACTTGCAATACATTTGAAAGAGTTATATTAATGGGTCTAGTCACAGTCTGATTCCAATACACGATCAACAACCTTAGCAAGACGTAGTTTGGCTCTGCTCCTACTTTCGACGAAGCAAAGGACCAGAAAAATAACAGCTGCAATCAGAATCGCAGTGGCCACATATATCACTATGTCCTCCACCTGCATCTTTGTAAACGATGAGGATGATTTCCCATCATCTCTCGTTGTTGAATCTACGTCGTCAGATTGTAATGGGTTGTTAAATCGCATACCGATTGCCGAGAAGACGACGTAATATTATGAGGAGATCTTCCGAGCATATATTTGTGGACGAAGATAGTTCAACCAACGTAATATACAATTTTTTCCACAACGCTTGAGACTTGCAATACATAAATCTTCAGCTCAATTGCGATTCAATATGTTAGTTTAGAAGCTTCTCATATTTTGGCCAAAAGCGATGCTCTAGCCTATACCAAACGTATAGTCATTTACACAGATTTTAAACATACTACTCCAAGTTTCAGGTTGACCATTTTGGTTACATCCTTCAATTAACTTAGTCAAGTATCTAAATTAGCTAATTTGGTTTAGCCTCATTATGAACCCATTTGGTCCTATGAAATTTATAAGAGTTTGATTAATATCTTGCATAGTGCTTTGAGTTGGGTTGATTGTTCTTTTCACTTTTTTCCTCACCTCAATTCTGGTAAAATTTGCATTATGCAGTTTGGCCAGTAGTGCTGAATATTATTTGTATACACTTTATATTGCTTATAAAGATGCAGGTGGAGGACATCATGATATATAAAATATAATGTGATATAGTGATATATATTGTTTATACACTCTATATTATTTATATACTCTGTTTATATTAAATATCATCTTAGGTTGACAGATTATATATAACTTTTCTAGACGAGATGGCTTTTGAGCTTCAGTGGTATAGTAAAGTTGGGGGCTTCAATGGTATAGTAAAGTTCACGTGTGAAAATGCCCACCCTTCATTTACATTGAAAGGTAAAGAGCAAAAATAGGAATAGGAAAATTCATTGGAAGGAAGGAATATTTTAATAAAAAAAATAAGGTTATTTTATACATAAAGATGCTTTCACAAATATTTAAAAAAACTGGAAAATAAATCATATACCACCCGGACTAGTTATTCCTCCTTTGCTTATTTTTATATATAAAAGTTTTTGAGTTTTGCTTTTATATCTACAGGTTTTGATTTAACTATCTTACTATCAATTTAATAAGTAAATTATGATAAATTTTATTATTTAAAAAAATATATTTATTTACTCTAGAGACTCTAGTTCCATAACATTGCGTTTTCAATTTGTATCCAAGTTTCACAATATTCATAAAATTAATATCTAACCATAGACAATTTTACTATTGAAATTTAATATCGAAATTCAAGTTAAAAATAAAATTCTTATTTTGATATTTAAGTTGACATTCCCATTCCAATACACTAATTCTGAAATCAACTAACTCAACAATAAACTCAATAAAGAATTTCACTCAGTGGCCACACTCAAGTGTTCTTGCATATTACAGCTTATAGATGATGAAAAAACACTTTATGTATTGTAAAACAAGTGCGAGCTATCTTTATTTTTAATTTTGGAAGAAAATTGTTTCAGGGATTGGTGAAAAATAATTACAAACTGGAATTTTAAGCGATTTTTATTTTTAATCTTGCAAAAAAACTGGACCCAGAAAAAATTACAAACCTGAATTTTAGGCACGGACATGGAATGAAATACAATTGGCATATTTTCAAATAAAAGTTATAGAAATGAAGAGCTTATTTAGAGGATGAAGTTATATTTCAATTTTTAATTCATTGCTCAATTGGCATTTGCATACATTACAACATCTGAATCGATACTTTGCTGAGGACTGAACATTGTAACTTACTTTTAAGTAAAATAAATATTATGATATAGTAATCTAGTATATTCCGCTAATGTTTTATAAACTACCTTAAGTTGAAGAGTTTTCGAGTAGCTAGGCTCTATCAAACTCTAGTTTTGTGTGAGTAGATCCAAATCCTAGGCTCTATCAAACGTCAAGAGGAATCAAGGTGCAAACCTCTCCTTGAATAGCTCGTTTCATTAAATACCTAAGAAGAGGTTTGCACCTCGAGAGATTTGATCCCTCTCGGTGCTTGATAGAGCCTAGGATTTGGACTGAATCGATACTTTGCTGAGGATTGAACATTGTAACTTACTTTTAAGTAAAATAAATATTATGATATAGTAATCTAGTATATTCCACTAATGTTTTATAAACTGCCTTAAGTTGAAGAGTTTTCGAGTAGCTAGGCTCTATCAAACTCCAGTTTTGTGTCACAGCCGAACCAGAGTAGATCCAAATCCTAGGCTCTATCAAATGTCAAGAGGAATCAAATTTCCTGAGGTGCAAACCTCTCCTTGAATAGCTCGTTTCATTAAATACCTAAGAAGAGGTTTGCACTTCGAGAGATTTGATCCCTTTCAGTGCTTGATAGAGCCTAGGATTTGGATCTACGCTGGTGTATTAAATTTAATATATTCATCTATTCGATGTTTATGGTTATATAAATCAAGTATGTAAACTTTTATATTTTTCAATTCCTTCAAATAGGTTTTTATTTATAAAACCCTAATTTCTCTTAGTTTAAATACATAGTTAGTATTTGATTATAATGTTATTCCAGTTTCATTTTACTTAGAATTTCTCTTAGTTTAAATACATAGTTAGTATTTGATTATAATGTTATTCCAGTTTCATTTAACTTAGATGAAATTATCACAGTAAGTTTCTAGCCATATTTACTATCCTGCTTATTTAATTTATGTTTTTATAATGCCTGTTAATTATTATAATATCAAACTTATAATAAATAATCTATCTACTGTTTAAGTAGGTACACAGACTAAGTATATTTATATTTTTAAATCTTTCCTAGAAATAGATAGAATAATCTGTCTAAGGAAAACTTCTAAATAGAAAGGAAATACATACATATGAACAACTCTTATGAAACCTGTAGAAGGTAATAAAAACACATTCATGCATACTTCATTCGATTCCTTCTCTGAATTTAATCTAACCTACTGTACTAGAGTACTACTTTTAAAAGTGTGTGGAAAAATACAGTTATGTATTATTTTAATATATCAGTAAAACTGAAAATTATTCTAATCATTTACCATAATCTATCTAATCCAGCATTTAACTATCTTTTCACAGTAAAAGTATTTAATTAAGTAACCCTAACAACAACAAAACATAAGCATAACATATTATTGCTTAAACTCAATCCTTCCAGATAACAATAAACAATTAGAAAGATAGATAAATCATGTAGAACCTGGAAATGTAGAAGAGGTGACAATAGCTTAAGGAACTTGTTCCTCCCAACCAACCCCTAGAGATAGCTGAGCTGCAAATCTCAGGACCCCCAATCTTGTCTCCTGGTCCACCTGGTAGAAGTATTGGGTGAGAGATGTAGTCTAGTAATACTCTGCAACTCTAGTGAGTATTCAACAGTAAATCTATACGGCATGCAGCAGTATAAACTCAGCTTAGAATAGCTGCACTAGTTCAGGTCTTCAACACTTTTCACTCAAAAAAAACTTCAGCTAGTCCCCTCCATCGAATTTTCTTGTGCACTTCATTCACTCAGAATGTTCACAAGTCAAGAATGAGCAGCCTCAGTTGTCTTCAATGGGAAGTTTTATTAGGATACCTAGGTATTTTTGGTCATTTTTCACTTAATGGGGGTCAGTTTTCACTTAATGAGCCACCTGCTCTTGTTCCACTTTCTTGGGAAACATGACCACAAAAATAGGGAATTTGCCTCCTACAACAACTAGAAGTAGTTTGAGGATGCTGCCAAGTGTCAATCTTCTCTCAACCCAGCCTACTCCACCAAGTGACTAGTAAAACACTCATTTAACAACTTCCTTAAGTTGTTGTCTCATATTTCATTTATTAATTAATAAAATATTCAACAATTACATTTAATTATCCTTGACCCCACTTGGTAATTAATTAAAAACTTTATAATAAAATATAACATAATGTTTCTTAAAACATAAAATGTTTTGCAAATTGGGGCATGTGACATTCTTCAACCACCTCAACCACACCAGGAGACCTCCAAGGGTCAAGATCCATCATGACATCACCCGTGGGGTTGCTAAACCTTCTCTTGGGGTACCATGACACCATCAGAGCATGAATGACCACATAATGGGCCAGTAATGTTTCTCCAACCCATCTATCGCCTCACCATTATCCAAAAACACTTCAACACCATCTTTGGAGCCTTCATCACCATCAGCAGGGTCTTCAGCATCTTCAGCAAGGTGGTGGCTACAAGATTTAGCCTTGTGGGTACATGGACCTTGTCAAATGGGTGCAAGGTGTTTCAAGGAATAAACCCACTATCTAAGGGGTCCAAGGCACTACAAGTGAGACTTTGTGGCACCAATGACAACCTATGGGGCCACTACAAGTCCATGTTGGCATCAATGACAATTTCATCAACAAGTAGAGCTGGTGGCATTTTATTTTTTTCTAAATCACATAGTAATAGTTTTAAACCTGGTTTGGGTCTTGAAACTAACAATTTTGTTGAGTTCTGTGTTGTTCTCCTTTTAATATGGCTTTCTTATGAGTATAAGGTTAATTATCTTCAAAAAACTTGAGATTCTCATATTGTCATTATATGGGTTAATGAGGACTATAATATTCACGCTATTCAACTGATTCCTCTACTCAATGAAACCTTAAGATTAAAAAAATCCATAAATAAGGTGTATATCAAACATATTTATCGTGAAAGAAATATTGAAGCTAATACTCTGGAAAAAGAAGGAACAAAATTGGACAATGGACAATGGATTATAAATAGAAAAGAAGATGAAGATTTTATATTTTTTACCAGAAATTTTTATGCAGTAGAGTGACAAGGCGTTTGCATAGTGCCCTTTTTCTATAGACTTTTTTTTATGAATTTTCTTTTGCATCTTTGATACTAATTTTGTTTTTTCTAGAAATGGAATGAGGTTGCAGTATGTTCATAACTTTGGCATATACAAAGACAATTTTATTTGCAAGCAACTTTATAGATGAAAACTTCCAAAAATTATTAAAGGAAAAGTGGTAAAATTTTTGGATACATGTTCTCATGTTATGGTAGATCATAAGCTTTTTTGGGTATGTAGAAGTGTGTAAAATGGGATTTATAAGTATTTTATAATGATGATATCGGATGAATTATTTATAAAATTAAAAATAACAAATTTTTATTATATTTTTTAATTTAAAAGTTTTACCATTAGTAAGTATTTTTAAAATTTTGTAAGTTTTGGTGGAGCAATGTTGGAGAGGGGTTTAGTTTGCATGGAGGCCCAAGATCAACTATACTAGATGCCTCTCAATTTTGGTTTCTCAGACCGAAGGCTCGACCAGCCAGTCACAGGGCATCTCAACAAACAAAAAAAAATTAAATTTTTATTTTTAATATATGAATTTAAAAAAAAAATTAATGAATTTTTATTATATTTTTTAATTGAAAATTCTTTTTTATTAAAGTTTGATTCTATATTTAACTTAAAAAAAATAAAACTTTAATAGAATCAGAAACATCAAAGAAAGTTATGACTTCCATGGTATGAAGTAACTCTCTATTCATCATGAGAAACATGAAAAGTAGGATAACAAGTTTCTTGATCAGAACATGAGTCAAATGGGAGTCCGTTTATAGGTAATGTCCATAGGCCATGTGTGTAGCTGAAGAGTGTGCTAGGGTGTCATTGTTCAAGTACATTCTTTTGATGTCCATTTCTAGGGTATCAAGCTTGGAATTGATATTTTCATCTGATGTGACCTGATTTCAGGAAAGCCCTCTCATGTCACCTTCCAATTAATCAAGCCTAGCACCCAACACAACCTCCCCCCAAAATCTCATGCATGTTTCCCACCGTGCAATCTTCCATGGTCAAGCTAAAAAGTGCATTCATGCTCTAGAGAATACTCAGAATATGAGTATAACAAGTCTCCTGAGTTCTGGTGGAACCCTGATCCTCCACCATACCCCCAAGCTTGAATGCTTAAGTTTCCCTACATTTGGGCATGGTTTTTCATTGCTCACCCTTCTTTCCATATGTTCGAGGTGTTCTCAAGACTTTTAACTCTTTTCTTGAAGAAACCTCTGGCATTGTCCATTTACCTTATGGCCCTTGACATGTAGGACCTTTAAGGGCCATTTTTTGTTTTCTATGAGGTGGTTTTGTTCCACACCATCGTGAGAGAGGTCTTACCGAATAACCATAACAAATTGTGTTGACGGGCACGAAGGAGGGAATTCAAATGCCAATCCTAATAAGATGAAGGCATGCACATAGAGACAACAAAGAGCTTTCTTGGCGTATGTCGTCGGGAAGCCGACTATGCTTTTCGCAAATACTGACCATTGAGTTGCAAAATCAACTGAGCAAGTGTGCCAAGGACCACCATGAGAAGCCATAAAATCTTACACGAGGGAGAGGATGGGATTGCAGGTATGAGATCTATGCATATTTATGTTAGGGTACCTAGCTCGTAAATGAGCAATGTTATTGGGGTGGGAGCCATGACGTTTAACAATCGGAGACTGAACACATGTCTCTGTACATCAGTCGACCTCCCTTAACATGTGATAAAGATGCCATGATCAATTCTTCTAAGTTGGGAATGATTGCACTCATAATAAAAATTTTAATTAAAAAACCTCGTTCTTTAAAGTATTCTTTTGTATTTTTATTTTTAATATATATATTTTTAATTTATTTATATATAAAAATTTAAAAAGAAAACAAAATTTATAATTTGTTTTATTAAATTTTGCTTTTCATCACACATAATTAAATTAAAATAAAAATCCAAATACCTTTGTACATAAATATAGTACAATAATTCATTTTAAAAAAATTCTAAAAAAATTATATGAGCCATTATTAAATAAAAATTAAATGTATTCGAGAATTGCTTATTATTTTCTGACCTCAAGTTCAAATCTTATAGTATTTCTATGTATACCTTGATTTTTGAGAATATCATAAATTGACATTCTTCCATAAATGTAGCTATTCACAATTGTAATATTTTCTATAATAAAAAATAATATTAATAAACTGATAGTATTAATTATTAGAAAAATTTGCATTAATAAACTAATAATATTAAAAGGAGAGTTTATGGAAAAAAAACATTGTCATCAGAAAAATAAAACCACTTAAAATATTGTTAAACAAAATCCACCAATAATAAGTAGCATCGACATCTTGACCTGGACCAACCGATGGACTTAACTACTTCTACAGGTCGTTAACAAATAGTGACTCGCTCCGCTTCCCTGGTACCACTTTGACAGACCTAGTTAACTAGCACTCATCCCGCTCCGGTCCCTCGGTGACCGTTTCCACCAGTCGGTACCTCGTCATTTGCTCATCCGCTCCCTGGGTGACCGTTTCCACCACTCGGTACCTCGTGAGTCGCTCCACCACCTTGATATGGAAACTTCGATATGTTGTCTTCGCAACCAAGCCTAATTTTGGCATATTATCGTTTCAATTTTTAAATATTTACTTACTACAGCTTTTTGCAGCTGTTTTGTTTTTCGGTACTGAAGCTTAAAAATGAACATGGAGGGTTTGGCTTGGGCATTCGACATAGGTAGAACCAGAGGAAAAAGATAATAAGAAGATAAACACCAATAAATCACCCTTGGTGTCTGATAAAATTTGTGAAAGCAAGAGTAATGGAGCTACACAGTGTTGCAAATAATTAGATAGCAGGAAGTGGAATTTATATCAATTCTAATCACCAACAGAAGAAGCTAAGGGACATTATAGAATCTCATAGAATTCTTCCAAATAATTTCACTTTCTCTTAGCTTGATGGAACCATACATGAAAATATTAAGACACACTGCAGAAATTACAAGCCCATTTTTCCATCAGGCAATATGAATCATGACTGTAGATTCATATACATTGATAATGCATCGGTTTGCAAAATATTGCAGCCAGGATATGAGTGCAAAACATGCAACCAGACATTTACCCTATTCGGTAGGTCTTATTTGGGTGGTTCCACCAAGATATTGTTAGATGAATTAGACTATGATCATAAGTGCAGAAGCAACAGGAAGAAAATTAAGAATACCAAGGAGTTGGGTGCTTCCCGCTATGCAGATACTAGCGGTCATGCTGAAGAATTCTTAATACCGTAGCCACAAACACAAAAGACAATTTTTACCAGATGTATCACAGGCTTAGCTATTTGTTGCAATAGCCAAAATCAATCATATGCATCTCCATCTCAATGGCCACTGTATGTTCAACGGTTGCATGTGTAACAACATAATATCTTATCTTGTTTTGCTAGGTCTGATTCTCAGTCATTTCATCCAACTTTAAATTTGTTGCAGCAGGACATGAAGGAAGCCAACACTGGATTCCCTTCTATTAGTACTCTTCTTACACAAAGAAGTTACAAGCCATTTGAATGAGTAAATGAAATTGGGATACCATCATTATAAGAAAACTATGTAATTGAGAGTGGGGATGACATGGATATAACTATGAGCAATGTATTGGTAAAACAAGCCAATAATTATGAGTATTCATCCCATGATGCCTCTGTGTTTCCCACTTTTCTGAGCACAAGAAGAAACTATTGTGAGATTCCTAGTGCTTTATCTCCACCACCATATCTACAAACTCAATTTCAAGGTCAAGGTCCAGAAGAAGAAGGACTAGGAAGATATTCAATACAAACACAATGTTGCGATCAATTTGAAATCCAACCTAGAAACTACAGTACCAGTTGTCAAAACGGTAATACTAACTAACTCCTCAGCTTGTATGCATTTTTCTGGTTCTCCTCCTTGTTGTTCTAATGTTAATTCTGTAGTGCAAACGAAAAATATTTTTAAAATATATATATACTACAGTGGTTGTAGGTTATCTGATTCATCCAAATAGAAATAACTATTATTACCAGAGCCATGAAGCTGCTTATATTGGAGAAGGGGGTGAAGAACCGATTAGGGAATATTTTATGGAAGAAGCTAAATATGGATCGAACTATGCCGACAATGAGACTCGAGAAATGTGCGTTTCAATCTTCGACTTCGACCAGACCAAGCTGCTGGATGAAATTCCCTCAAATAGCATTAAATCAATGAATGACAATAGTCGTTGCGTCTGCTTAGATGAATTAATTGATATTGATGACATTATATTTGATCCTCCCGTTGATGCCTCTATTGCCAACAGGAACAATATTGAAGCTCCCAACGATGAAATTCTCTCAAAAATCATGGAATTATCAATGAATGACAACAGGCACTATGTCTGCTTAGATGAATTAATTGATATGGATGACATTATATTTGATCCTCTCGTTGATGCCTCTACCACCAGCAACAACAATATTGAAGCTCCCAATGATGGCAATTCACATGAGTTTAAGAAGAATCTGAACGATGAGATGTTAATCCTGGAAGGCAAGGGATCTAAACAGATGGTAGGAGTGAGGAAAGCCGACGAGATTGACATTTCCATGTCTTCAATCATGGAAATGGACCTTCGTCTCTGTCTTGAGAAACATGACAGTTTATATGATCAAGAATCCACAAAAATCTCTCTATACAAAAAGTAAATTTTGATTGGGATGATGTAAGAGCTTTACTTCCACTTTGGGAAAAATGTAGCAAACGAATGGAGAGAAATGTTAAAAGAGGCACTCCCCCAAGCTCTGTTGGATGCAAAACATGGAAGTGCATGCCCTCGTTGGGTCGCCCCTCCAAGGCTATTTTGTCTATGTAATTGGGCAGCTGGTCATATTTGAGTTTATTTTCATTTTACAATATCTTATTAGAATAAAGGCTTGGCTTATTACTACAAAATCCAAGATTTAAAAATATTATTTATCCAATAGTCTCCTTCTTACAACTCTAATGAGTTCCTCTTTTCCTGTCAGGAACAAGTCATCGACATGTAACAGGAGCATCACTAGTCTTCCGCCTTCAACCTTGAAGCAAAAGTAAATCCTAGAGTCATTAGTAATCTGTCCATCCTGTCATACCATGTCAAACCTCAGGATCTTCTACAGTCACTCCCTCTGAAGTGGAGCATCATTCTCCCTCTATCTTTCGTACTCTATGAACTGAAACATTCTATACTGGAGTGATAAGTAGCTTCCTCTACTAATAATATTATATGTGTCCATCTAGGGTCACTGGATACCAAGATCCTTTATCTTGAAAACATTCTTCTCGTACTCATCTATGAGCTTGTCATCCTCTATAGGATTTCATCTTCAACCTTGTAGAAAAGGTTGAGATCTTCATCACTCTAGGTGATCTTTAAGCTCCTCATGTATGTTTTATCCCATGGGTGTCTTCTGAGATCGTACAAGGCCTTCTTTAATTTGCACACATGAGTCTTCCTATTATGTGTCTTAACTTCTAGTGGCTGTAAATGTCTCTTCGTAGTCTATGCCTTCTTTCCATGAGAAGCCTCGTGCTACGAATCCTTCCCTGTATCCCATGATGTTTCCATCTACTGCATGATGGAACTATGAACTTCCCTTCAGGTCTCGATACTGCATCATAGACATCATTCTTCATTTTGGATTATTAGAGTGAATCTTGAACTCTCGTCACTTGTTCTTTGGAACAAGTCTCGTCCTTCTTTTCTTGTAGGTGATTGTACACGATCTTTCCTACAAGTCAAATGCACCAGTTGTATGATTAGAAACATTTAATAATGCATATTCATAATGGTAAATTCTTATGCATAAAGATATAATCATGCAACTATTTTAGCCAATACAACATTCATCCATATCTCACAGAAACTTTCTAGATTCCTTCCATCTCTACTAGGACAACATTGAGATTGTGCACTAATCCAATATGTCAGCAAAGAGGTTTCATTCCAGATAAGTAGCAATGGAAAGTTGTATAGCACCATGAGCTACTTACCCATTCCAGTATATTGTCATTAATTCAAACATTCTATCATGCATAATACATCAACTGAATATAAACAAATGCATAACAAAATAATATCATGAAATGACAATTGAATACTTATCTTTATTTGTTTCATGGGTAGACTCTTTCTTGAGCTTCATAATCTTCTTCATTCATAACAACATCATTTCTTATCCAAATGCTCAAGATGGATAAGAGGCTCTTCAATAATTGAGTTCTTCATATTCCTCATTGCTTGAGGTATCTTCATTGAATCGTGAAATCTTGATCTTTAGTTGCTCCCATCTTCTTATCTCTTATTATGAGTTGAGCTTCTTCTTGTGTGTGCAACTTTCCAGAGCTTGCTGAAAGTAATCACTTCCTTCTCACGTGCATTCCTTGAATGAATGAATCCCATGATCCCGGGAGGCCATTCAAGGTGGTTATCACAACTTCTACATTCTCCATTTCTTCTTCTACCACTTCAAGTTGTTCTTTAATTTGAGAGACTCTTGTAAATTATGAGTGTATGGTCTCTGCATTCGATTTGAGGTGTCCATCCTGGTTCCAGAGCTGGCTGATCTAGGGTTTGTTAGAGAAACCCTAATTTTCAAAACTTAGAATCTGATCTGGATCTTAGGGGCTGAGACCCGGGAAGCATGGATGCTGAGAGAGGAGGGGAAGAGATAACATAATGAGCCACTTGTGAGAAATACATGGCAACAAGATCTGGACTTTGAATAGACTAAACAAATAAACATAGAGTAAATATGTGACATGGAGGGATGAGGCTCAAAGAGAGTTATTTGAGCCTCGCCTCTCAAACCATACTAAGAAAGACACTTAGAATAGTAACTCAATAACACAATAGAATAAGAGAAGTAGAGGATGTCAAAAATCCTTGAATGCTTTATTGAGAAGGCATAGAGCATTTTTATAGCATTATTACAATGTGCCTTGGGGCAATACCATGGGTTGTGAAATACCATGGATGGAGAGGTGTAATGTTCCTTGAAGCCATACCATGGAACAAAACCATGGATTGTCAATTACCATGGCTGAGAGAGGGTGGCCTCTCCATTGCTTTTATAATGACCGAGAGAGGGTGGCCTCTCCATTTAATGCTTTTATGACAAATAGATCTGAATTTAGACCATATACCCCCTAAATTTGGATCAGAATCTTTCAGATATGATTGGATAGAAATATAGACCTCTTCAATTAGAGCTGTTGAATGTACTCCTTTTTTGAAAATAGTGGAGGGAAACTCCCGAAACAGGAATCCCTAGTTTACAAATTTCTTCTGTAGAAATTCCTGATACTGTTTCTATAGTATCACTTAAAGTACTGCTCCTCTATGTTTGAAATTTAGTAATGAGTTAACCTTGTCTATCCTTGTTCCAACACCATAGATTTCATCATATTTGGTTTCACCAATTGGGACTTATGAGCGTTTTCCCAAGGTGACCTGTTTCAAGACTGTTCAACATAGCGAAGTTGTACAGACTGCCACGTGTCACTATTTCATCTTCTGGGTCTGAAAATTTTACAATGGAAATTAAAGTGTGTGCCCTTTCTGGAACATGTTGAGAAATTTCATGTGGACCTTCTTATCCTGAGATATAGCAATTCTCCCTAGGTGTCTTGTTTGGAGAGGAATTATGGGAGAGGCTAGAACCCTAACTTGGAGGAATCATATCTTCTAGAATATAGTGAATATGAGGCTGAAACATAGAAACAGTGTACATCAGGAATTTATCTTCGGTCTATGAAAGTTTAAGCTTCTGAGCCTTCTCCAATCTTGAGATATATCGAATCTACCAAAAAATATCAATTTCAGTATTTTAGGGTTTTTTAGGCACGGATTCAAACTAGGGTTTGACTTTCTCGAAGTTTCACCCAACCAAAAATCTTGAACCAGGTCTCTAAACTTTGATTTTTATGAGGAAAGTAATCTTATGCCATTCTCACTCAAAAATTCCTCTTCTGTGAAAATCCCTAATTTCCCGCACCAAAAACTGAAAATGCTCGAAATCAAATTATGCTTCAACAGAAAGATGCGCCCTTCAATGGAGAGTTATCCTAGCCTTCTTTTGTTGATGGATTGTGGAGGGAGACCCAAAAATTAAGAAGCCCTTTTGCAGCTGCACAGTGTCTTCTTCTTAGGTTAGCTCTGATACCATGTTAGATTTTTATCATTTAAGCAATATGATCTTAGGATCTTATCTGAGAGAATAACATGCACAACAATAAACACAAGAGACAAGAGACACAAATCATTTTTGTCGAGGAAACCATAGAGGAGAAAACCCTGCAACTTCCTTAGAGATAGAATGAGCACCAATGGAATCAGTAAAACCCGAAAACATAAAGATGATCTCCAACAGCTTGTTCTCTCTCTCTCACTTGAGAGAGTTTCTCGTTTCTCACTCATGTGCCCCGGTGAGTGAGTATGTGTGTGATAAATAGAGAGGCTCACTCTCTATTTATATTCTTTTGTTTAATTAATTTCCACTTCAACATGTCGGCCCCACTTAACAATGACTTACTAGGGCCAACATCTCTAGTAGAGTCTAGTAACCCTAGTGCCCCACAACTCTGGGGACTTTTCCCTCCGATCAACAAGGAGGGTTAACCTTAAATCAATTCTGGGGACTATTGCCCTGACTTAGAATGGAGGGTTAACCTCAATGACTTTACATGACTTGTTTACATTATTGAATCTTCTGATCGAAACATCGGGGCATGACATGACTCAATTACATTACAGATACTTCCTGGAATAAACATCGGGGTACAATACATAAGATATACAAGTGAATACATTTCAAAGTTACAAATACATCAACACGAGTCACATCTCAATGGCTAGTGTCTCGTAGTCATCAATGATTAATGGTCATGTTGCACAACTAAGTAGTGAGTGCATGGCATGAGTGAGTGAGTGATTATAATTTATCATATTTCCAATACTTTGAATGATGAGTTGAACTTTATAGTATAGAAATTTTAACATCTTGAGAAATTTATATGGATGGGTAATTTCAAATGTTTCCCTTCTTTTGAAATGTTGATATAAAGTATGCCCTTCTTAATTTGAAGAGTAAAATTCAGATTTTAATTATTTTTTTAAGGGCAATTTTAACTTTACACTTCTTGGAAGGGCTAGAACCCTTTACAAAGGCTAGGAAGGATTTAATTTCGAACCTTGGACGAAGGTAATATGTGATAGGGGACAAGGGGCAACTCCTCATAGGTTGTGGACGACAAAGAAATGGCCAAAAGAACCAAACCCTTGAATAACACCTTTGACATACTAAATAATAATATCTTTATTTCTACATATATTTTAACGCATGTAATTTTATATACACATATACAAAATTGATTGGAACTTTCAAGAACAATAAAAGTTAATTGTTGTTTACAAAGTAGGTAGAAAACATCCCTTTACATTTACTTACATTTTAAGTCATGTAATTTTATATGCATACATTTATGATTGGATTATGTAGTTATGCAATATAACTCGTCAAGAACTTTCAACTTACATTTTATATGCATACATTTATGATTGGATTTTGTAGGTATGCAATATTACTCGTCAAGAACTTTCAACAATAGAAGAATAATGAAATTATTATTGTTTAAGAACTTTAATAAGTTAATTGGTCAAAACATTGTTTTTATTAGATTATTCAATGTTTTTATTAAGATTATTCAATATTTTTAGAAAATCATGGTAGAGGGGATAGTTGGAAAAAAAATGGCATGGTTTATTAAGATCTGGTTTATATTATATTGATATTAATGTTATATTATAGTGTTGAGGGGTGTTTGTGTTTCGTTGCACATATAGGTTCAATAAATATAATAATAATAAAAGCAAAAATAAATAAATAACTTATAACATGCCAGCTTATAAATAAAATAATAAAAAGATAAAAAATATTATACTTATATCAATATACAACCATATTAGGAAAATACTCATAATCTTATAAACTTAGTTGTAAAATATTAGTAGTAAAATTCAATTGACTTTCACATAGTCAAAAGAAAAATTATAAAACAAAGAACATATAAAATTTAATTTTAAATTAGCTAAATTGTAAAACACATTTAGTTGACTTTTCAAAATAATAGCTATTACAATAACAACACTAGATTTACCTCAATGGAATATTACAATAACAACACTAGATTTACCTCAATGGAATATTACAACCATATTTATAAGCTTCTTCAAATGCAAATGCAAATACAACTAACAAGAAACCACATGCCACTAAAACCATGTGCTTTAAACCACTTACATCCTTGCTCATTTCTAAGTAAGGTTAACACTAACATGTGAATGTTCATTTTTAGTTATACAGAAAAACAAATCAAAAGCATTTGGATAAATGTTTAAAATCTTCATTTGGTGGTAAAATGTTTTTCAAATTCCAATTTATTTTGGAAATCTAGATTTTAAAATTTTATATGGATTATTTTAATCATTAACTACTCTTAATATTCATTATTAGTTTTAAAGAAAGACAAGTAAAATATTTTTTCAAAAACTAAATGATTATATGATTATTAATGTTACTCAACTCATTTTCTTATATTGATATTACCTTATTTTGAAATTACTTGAGCAAGTTGACCAAGTAGGAATACTTATTAGACATTTTTGTAAATTATAAAGGGTTTGCACCTCAAGAAAACTTGATCCCTCTAAGGGCTTGGTAGAGTCATAGTTAAGATGGATCTGGTTTTACTATAATGCATTTTTTAATCTATATTTATTAATTTTCATTTAAGATATTGGATTCTTTTTGTTAAAAATTAATGTTATATTATGTTAATGTATTTTAGTTTTCAATTAAAATAATGATTTTTTTAGTAATTATTAATAAAAATAAAAGAATTCAGTATTGAAAGTAATGGATTAAAGTTATGAAAGTTAATTTATTAATTGTGTTTTGTCAGCTAGTTGGTAGTTATGGAATGAAAAAATATGACATAATAAAAAAGAGTTGTCACGTCCCCATGCCTCTGACCGGCATAGAGGACGCGACTACTAGCTTTATCAGACCGGGCTAACCGCCCATGAACATGTACAGGCTTAAAAATTACATAAACAGAATGCTTAAACGTATGCATTGAACTTAAATATGCACATATGAGAATTTGTCAGGCACAGATGCGATTGTCTAGCAGACACAGCTACAATTGTATATTATGCACAGCTATGATTATTTATCCTTGCACAGCGGAATCAACATGCATTTAAACAAGCATTCATTCACATGTTCATCAATTTCCTAAACAGTAAATTAAGATTTCAGAGGCAAAATAAACAAGATCACTTATCTTATGAAGAACTTCTTCCGCAACCAGCTACGTCGCTGCAACGTTCCACCCAACCATAGGCCAGCGTGCTCCTTAATCTCTCAGCAGCGCTGCCACCCCCGAGCCGGGCATGATTCTCCAAGGAATAAGGGAACTAGCAGGATTACACATAGCCAGGATACACAAAACACATAGCCAAGACAACAAAGTTGGGTTTATCAGGCCATTAAGGAGTTGATGGAGGCAATTTGCTAAGCTGGTGAGCTCATTACAGAGCCAAGAACACCTACACTAGAACTAGCCTGACCTCTAAGACACCCATCCACACCCAACACAAGGAATCAGTCCCTTCTCTGCTACACAGTCCCTCAGGCCCTGCATTCCCTTCCCGTGCTATTCAGGGGTGATGGAGAAGAAGGCCAGCCCTCTAGCTCTGTCTATGTGGTTTCCAGCCACCAGGTTTATCAAGCAAATCTAATCCAACATCTCTGCTCCTCTCACAGTCTGAAGACCAACCATTGCACTCCGGCAATTAATTTAGCTATTACAGCTTAAACCAGGGAAAAACGAATTGCACAGCCCCAAACGTAACAGCAAAAACAGCTCACAACATGGGGGAAAACACACAGTCCTGAAGCTTATCAGTGAGCACAACTCACAGCAGGGAAAAACATCCAAAATAGCCTGTGCGTGAGACCAATAGTCAGTGAGACAGCCAAAAACGTGAATGGCCCTTCACAGCCATGGTAAAAACACATGAAACTACAAAAACGTGAATGGAAAAATGCACCAGCAGCTCCCAAAATGTGAGGAAGACAACCCAATCCCTGGCACTACAAAAACGACCTCCAGTCCATGGGAAAAAATGAAGCCAACAACCAAAAACGTGGAATGAAAGACACAGGAAAAAAACTCTAGCTGCTCCCAAAAGTCCCAATGTGAAGGAGAATGGTGAGGAAAAATGGAAAACGTGAATGCATGGCAGAATGGCATACGTTTTTGGGCATTTTCCTTGCCAAGGAAGTCAGAACACGTTTTTCAAAAATGGGTCTCTGCCCAATTCGAATTTTTTCCCATACTCTTCCCATTCCATGCAATAACTAACTCAACCACATTCTGGCAGAAATAAATGATTGGGGAAAAAGACAAGAAAGGTAGTTGACAGTTTGATGGGTTTTCTCATAGACATTTGGCTTTTCCCCATTGGCCCATAGGTTAAATATTTCACCTCCCCTTATCCTTAGGAAATCATGCCCCATTCGATTTAGTTGCCACGACCGTAGCTGGTTGTTTCCATTAATTAATTATGATGCATATTTACATGATGGCCAACATAATATATGCCGCATGCCCCGATATACCATCGGTCACAAATTTAGATCCAAAACATAGCATTACCGATCAATGGTGGGGCTTTGGCCTTTAGCTCCGCACCATGATCATTACAATATATATACATCATATACATCTAGTGCAACGGGGTCAAAACCGGGGCATTACATTCCCCTCCCCCTTCAATAGCACTGTCCTCAGTGCTTACAAAATTGAACAAAATGCTACACTGGCATCGCCTCAGAGTTCCGCAGAATTGAACAAAAATGGATGTGCCAATCGCATGGCATCCTCCAGCTCCCATGTAGCCTCTTCAGGTCCGAAGTGCTCCCATTGCACCTTTACCTGACCTATGGCTCGGTTCCGGAGCATTGTGACCTTCCTGTCGAGGATGCGCATTGGCTCGATTCGGAACTCTCCCTCGGGTTCCACCTGAATCACATCCCAATTTATCACATGGTTAGGATCATGTACATATCTCTTAAGCAAAGAAACATGAAAAACATTATGAGCTTTAGTGCTAGCAGGCAATGCAAGTCTATATGCAACGGGCCCTATTCTTTCAAGCACTTCAAACGGCCCACAGTATCTTGGTGACAACTTAGCACAACTGCCAAGCTTCAAGGAACTCTTCCTTGCCCTCACTCTGAGGTAAACATCGTCCCCAACACTAAACTCTCTGTTCACCCTATGCTTATCTGCATAGCTTTTCTGCCTGTCCTGTGCTGCTTTCAGCTTTTTCCTGATCTTTACAACCTCTTGCTCCATTTCCTTGAGCAATTCTGGTCCAAGCACAATCCTGTTCACTGGATTATCCCAAGTCACTGGTGTTCTACACCTTCTTCCATACAAAGCTTCATACGGACTCATCCCCAAGAATGTCTGCTGTCCATTGTTATAAGCAAACTCTACCAAGTGCAAGTAATCTTCCCACTTGGTTGGTTTGTCCATCACATACATGCGAAGCATATCTTCAAGCACTTGATTAACTCTCTCTGTATGACCATCTGTCTGAGGATGGTATGTAGTGCTGAAGTTTATCTTTGTACCCAAATCTGCAAACAACCCCTTCCAAAAGTTGGAAGTGAACTTGACATCTCTGTCAAATACTATTGCCTTTGGCAATCCATGCAACTTGAAAATCTCCTTCATGAAGATCTTTGCAATGTCACCAGTCTCATATGTAGACTTAACCGGTATAAAATGTGCTGCCTTTGTCAACTTGTCTACCACAACCATGATGGAATCATGTTGTCTCCAAGTCATCGGCAATCCTGTAATAAAATCCATGGAAATAACTTCCCATTTCCATTCTGGGACTGGCAAAGGCTGCAACAAACCTGCTAGATGTTGATGCTCAACCTTTACCTGTTGACATTTCATACACCTTGAAATGTACTCAGCCATGTCCTTTTTCATACCTGGCCAAAAGTACTGCTTCCTGGCTGTAGCAATTGTCTTCTGATATCCTGGGTGACCAGAATACGGAGCTTGATGGATCTCATCCATGACAACTCTCCTCAAATCCGCTACATTTGGAATATAAATTCTACCTTTATAAGTAAGAAGACCATCTTCTTCCAATTTATATCCCTCATACCTCTTCTCAAGACTTTGCTGCTGCAATTTGTCTTTTACCTGCTCATACAATTCATCTCCAGCAACATGATTAGCAATCTGCTGCCTCAAATCTGATTGGCAAATACTAAGAGATGCCACATGCATTTCCTGCATCTTCCTGCTGAGTGCATCAGCTACCTTATTCTCTTTTCCCTTTATGTGCTTGATTTCAAAATCAAACTCACATAAAATTCCAGCCATCTTGCTTGCCTAGCATTCAACGTAGGCTAATCAAACAAATACTTTAATCCACAATGATCCGTTATGAGCTCAAATATTCTACCCATCAAGTAATGTCTCCACATCTTGAGAGCATGTACTATGGCTGCAAGCTCTAGATCATGAGTGGCATAGTTCTTCTCATGTTCCTTCAGCTTTCTTGACTCATAACATATCACGTGGTTGTCTTGCATAAGGACTCCTCCAAGCCCTTGTCCGCATGCATCGGTACATACCACAAAATCTTTCTCTGGATCCGCAACTTTCAATATTGGTGCACTGGTGAGAAGATTCTTTAATTGCTGGAAGCTTTCTTCACACCTCAATGTCCATTCGAACTTCATCCCCTTCTTTTGCAAAGAAGTGATAGCATGTGCAAATTTGGAGAATCCCTCAATGAATCTCCTATAGTATCCTGCAAGTCCCATGAAAGACCTTACATCTGTCACATTTCTAGGGGTAGGCCAATTCATGATGGCTTCAATCTTTTCAGGGTCCACAGATATACCCTCCTCTGAGATAATGTGACCCAAATACTGAATTCTATCTCTATAGAAGTCACACTTGCTCAGTTTTGCATACAACTGATGCTCCCTGAGCAATTGCAATGTCAATCTCAAATGCTCTTCATGCTCTTTCTCATTCTTAGAATAAACAAGAATGTCATCAAGGAAAACAAGAACAAAATTGTCCAAATACTTGCTGAAGACACTATTCATAAGGCACATAAATGTAGCTGGCGCATTTGTGAGACCAAATGGTACCACTACAAACTCATAGTGCCCATACCTTGTCCTAAAGGCTGTCTTATGAATGTCTTCATCCTTGATCCTTACTTGATGGTAACCAGACCTCAAGTCAATTTTAGAAAATACCTTTGCTCCTCTCATTTGATCAAAGAGGTCATCAATCCTAGGCAAAGCATATTTATTCTTCACAGTAACTTTGTTCAACTGTCTGTAATCAATACATAACCTGAGCGTACCATCTTTCTTCTTTACAAATAGAACTGGTGCTCCCCAAGGAGATACACTCGGTCGGATATACTTCTTGTCCAACAACTCTTGCAGCTGCATCTTCAATTCTAGTATCTCTGGTGTACTCATCCTGTAGGGTGCCTTGGACACTGGTGCTACTCCTGGCACAAGTTCAATAGTGAAATCAATGTCCCTCTTTGGAGGAAGCCCTGGAATCTCATCAGGAAACACATCCCTGAATTCCTGTAACACCGGATAGTCCTCCAACCTAGGGGTTTCATCTCTCGTTTCCTCCAAAATCTGAGCTACATACAACTGGAAACCCTTCCTACAGAACTTCTTTAACTGCATTACTGAAACCTGCCTCACTGAAATCACCTTTGGAATGCCTTTCACTACTACTAGGTTCCCTTCTTCATTCAGGCATTCAAAAGTCTTATTGTAGCAATCAAGCTTCACCCTGTGAGCTTCTAACCAATCCATTCCAATGAGAACATCATAGGAACCAAGCGGTAGAACATTCAGATCTACACATGTGACCAATCCATCCATGACCAATGGACATTTCTCTACCACTTCACTGACTTTCCTCTTGGTTCTGGTGGCTAGCTGGACTAACCAAGACTTCCTATGCTTTACCTTCTTAAAAGCACAAATATCCACTACTCTAGGAGTAATGTAACTATGAGTAGAACCAGGGTCAATCAAAATAGAAACAGATTGCTCAGCAATCTTACCTGCTACTTCAACCACAGCTGACTGGTGATCTGCTTGACGGTCCTCCAGTGCTGCATAAATCCTAGGAACTACCCTTGCTACTTGACCCACTGTTTCTGCTTCTTGAACGTTATAAGCTGGCCTTGCACTCTCATTCTCGAGTGGACAATTCCTGCGCATGTGGGGTCCTCCACATTTCCAACATTGAAGTGGCCCTCTATTCTGTTGTGGATCCTTAGTCTTTTCTCCAGTCACTCCAACTGGCTTACTCGCAGCTTGAGACGGCTGCTTCTGCTGATTCCTGAAGTTAGAAGGTTTGAAACCTTTCTTTCTTTGGTCAAACTTCTCGTTCTTCTTGTCCTTCCATGCCTTATGGAAATCTGGCT
>LPNX010705938.1:163279-192083 GCA_001517045.1 Pseudotsuga menziesii | reverse complement strand
CCTTTGCTTTGCTCATAGCAATACTTAGCTTTCCTTATTGCTTCTTCAAGAGTTCTAGGCTCATAAAACTCAATTCTATCTTTGTAAGACTGAGGTAATCCACTTAGAAAACACTGGACCTTCACTTTTTCATCTCTGATGTACCGGACATACCTCAACAGCTCCAAAAAATTATTTGCATACTCTTCCATGGTCTGCTGTCCCAATCTCAGCTGATGGAATTCCTTAATCTTGTCATCATAATACCTGTCAGATAGGTATTTCTGCTTGAAATACTTCTTGAACTGTTTCCACTTTAGTCTCCTTTCACTGATCCTCTTCACTTGCTTGAAATGTTCCCACCAAATGGATGCCCTTCCATTCATATTGAATATGGCAACTCTTGCCTTCATGTTTCCTAAATAATCATGCACTTGAAAGTACTTTTTAATCCCAAGAAGCCAAGCTTCAGCCTCTTGTCCAGTCTTTACCTCACCATCAAATGTAGGAGGTTTTGCCTTTTTAAACTCATCACGAGAGCGATCCCTAGGGTGTCTCTTTCTTTTTATTTTATGAGAAGAGAAGCTCGAATCCCCACTGGATTCTTCTGAATCAGATGATCCACTAGAAGTCCTTCTCCTTCTCCTAGTACTGCTCTTACTGTCTTCTGGTCTTGCTGTACCTCGTCCAGAGTCTATCTTCCTTTGCAAGTCTGTCAAGCTCTGTAACATTGCAGCATTCAACTGATGCTGCTCTTCCTGGGCTTTAATCAAGCTTCTCATGGTAGCTGCAACATCTGACGAGGTCTCTTGGAATCTCCTTCCATTAGACTCTATGTCATCATTTTTATTACGTACATTTTCTCCCATGGCATCTCGGGCATGCTCTTCAGAATCCCGAGCATCATATCCGTCATGGGTTCTCATACTGAACCACCGCTTACTTACCAAACTGCACTACCTCGAATACTTCCCTGGAAGGTGACTATGATTCTGCAAACGTGTTCATGACAACACAATTGTTAGATGCATAATATTGATATAAATCATAATCATTTACCTTTTCCGGAAATAATCATAAAATTACAAATGCCCAACCACACAAAATTTTCTTCATCCAAGAACGTCTATCTGAGGGGGACGATGGGGGTCAAGGGGGCTTGCCCCCTTGGCAGCGCCCTCGTTTTTTTTTTTTTTTTGTAAAACATTGGTTTTCGCGCAATCTGGCGCATTAGATCACTGCCAATTTCTATTTTTCAGCCCTGAAAATTCCCCTGGAAAAACAGTCAAAAACCCCACTGGAAAACAGTTAAATTCTGCAGGGAAAATCCCACTGAAAATGCAAATTTTCCTTGTGCAGAATCGGTTGTCGCCTGTCTCTCTGATCGGCTGTCGGAAGCCTTTGTGCTTTGGGTGGTTTAGTCATTTAGGGAGCCGCAACGGCGGCTCTCGGAAGCTTCAAACCTTCCGAAACGGCGGCTCTCAAAAGCTCCAAACCTTTCGACGTTCGTCCTTACTTAGAGGAATATCAACGTCGGGCGTCGGCTGACTCTGTCATCAAAAATCGAATGACTCTCCACATCGGAAGTCGGAAGCATTCTCTCTTCCGCAGAATCGGCTCCCGGAACCATTCCTTCCTTCAGCCGAATCGGCTCCCGGACCATTCTTTCTTCAGCCTTGGCACTTACGTCGGACGTCGGCGGACTTTCACATCGGAAGGAAAATGGATTTGGCTTTCGCAACGGCGGACGAAAAACTTCACCAATTCGTCCGCAACAGCGAACGTCCACTTCACCATCTCTTCCGATTTAGTACTTAGAACCACTTGACAGTCGGACATCGGCGGACTCTCGTAACGTCGGACGTTGGACCACTTTCCCTTCCGATTTCTCCAACACTTAGACGAATTTTCAATTTTGTCTTTCTCGATTGCATCGGCGATCGGAGGGATCTCCCATCGGAAGACTTGATGGTTTGGTCTTCTGCATCGGCGGACGGGAACTTCGCGGAACCTTCCGCAACGGCAAACGGGGACTTCGCGGAACCTTCCGCAACGGCAGACGGGAACTTCGCGGAACCTTCCGCAACGGCGGACGGGAATTCTGCCAATGGCCCGACTGTTCCATACTTAGCCGAATTTTGAAATTTTACAGTCATTCATATTATGACTTCTGCTGGGCAGAATGAAATACAAGCTCTGTCAGTTGTTCCTCCTTGGCCCATAGAGGCCCTTTGCTGCAACGAAGCTCTGATACCAACATAATATATGCCGCATGCCCCAATATACCATCGGTGACAAATTTAGATCCAAAACATAGCATTACCGATCAATGGTGGGGATTTGGCCTTTAGCTCTGCACCATGATCATTACAATATATATACATCATATACATCTAGTGCAACTGGGTCAAAACCGGGGCATTACAAGAGTAATTTCAAGATATTTGTTATAATGTTATATTTTTAACTTTCTAACTCATCGTAATTACGATGATGATTTAGAAATGCTTTTGTTAGAGCCTTTTTAACATTAAAAAAATCAAATTTTAAAGAAAATCAAGATATTTTTTTTTGCTTTTTAAGTTCCCATACAATCAATTTGGTTTTAGTAAACATTAATAATCACCATTATCATCTTTATAATAATGTTTGTAAAACGTATATATATATAATAAAAAATTTAAAATAATAACTTAATAAAAACTAATCAACATCTCCAATTAAAAATATTAATTAATTGATTTTAAAAATAAAAATAAAAACATAATATAACTTTAAAAACTTACAATAACTTAAAATAATTTCTTGTTTCCGTGCCATATGTTTAGTAAATTTGGAAGACCAAAGTCTTCCTTAAACACTAAACAACGAAAAGATTGATATAAAAGAGAAGTAGCATTAAAACTTTATCTCAATTTTTATTGTTAATTTTATAAAAGGTAATTAATTCTAGTTAGTTCATTCTTTGTTAAAATATAGATTTCTTAATCACTAAAAAATCTAATATGACAAATATTTCTAACAAACAATGGTTTTATAAAAAATAAACATAATAATATTGTTTTTAATTTTTATTATACATAAACTTATAACTTTCAAAAGTTATAAATTTGATATATAATCATTTTAACAATAAAAAATACAAAAACTAAATTAAAAGTTATAATCATTAAAACTATCCAAAATAGTAAATAATAATATTTTTGTGAGATGTTATAATGGTTAAAATTATAGTAGCATAATTCCAGTAGGAATTTAGTACAGAAAAAATACAAGAGTAGGTTTCTTATAGATTTAAAAAACTTTTCTTTCAAATTTTAGAAAATTTTAAATCATATATAAACCATTCAATATTTACATGTAGTATTGGAGTTTGGCAGAAAAAATGCCTTGTCATGGACCATTTTGCTTGTCAAATTTTTGGCAAGACTTATGCTAGATCATAAGCATTTTTTGTGGCAAGACTTATCTAGAAGTGTGTAAAATTAGAATGGCAATTATAAGTAGGTTATAACGCTGATATAAAGTGAATTATTTAAGAAATTAAAAATAACAATTTTTTATTATATTTTTTTAATTTAAAAGTTTTACTATTAGTAAGTATTTTTTTTAATTTTTATTTTTAATATATAAATTTATATATATGAATTAAAAAAATGATTTTTTATTATATTTTTTAATTGAATTTATTTTTATATTAAAGTTTGATTTTATGTTAAACTTAAAAAAATTGTATAAGGATAATGCTCATCATAGATAACCCAAATAACATAGACCTAGAATCAGAAAATAAAAATTCATATAGCCTATGGTGGATCACAAGTCACCCCATAAGCTACTAGTTTGAAAATGTTTTATCAAAATGTCTTTCACAGGCCAAGGGTTATGACTGCCTCGCATGTCTCTCACAGGCCAGGGGTTATGTCTCGCACGTGCACAAGCCATGTGCGTAGCCAAAGAGTGTGCCAGGATGTCATTGCACAATGACATTATTTTGATGCCAATTGCCAGGGTATCAAGTTAGGAATTAATATTTTCATTTGTTGTGACCTAATTTTGGGCAAGCCCTCTCCTGTCACCTTTAAGTCGATCAAGCCTAGTAGCCATCACAACCTCCCAGTCATGATGAGATGAATGCCCACACATAGAAACAACAAAGAGCTCACTTGTCTTAAAAGTCTCACTTTTAGTAAGTATTTTTTATAATTTTATAATTTTTATTTTTAATATATAAATTTATAGATCTATATGAATTTCAAAAAATTATTCTTAAAAAATTATTAACAATTATTTATTATATTTTTTATTTGAAAACTATTTTTTCTTTAAGGTTTGATTCTATACTAAACTTAATTCATATAAGGTGTGGTGGACCACAAGAACTCCATAAGCTACTAGTTTGAAAATGTTTTTATTAAAATGGCCCTCATTGGCTAGGGGTTATGACTACCATTTGCAAAAAAGAGAGTAAAAAAAAAACTTAAATGTAATTTTCCAACCAAAAGCTAAATTTTATTGCAAGTCCATGGTATGAAGGAGCTCTCTATTCATCATCAAAAACATGAAAGATAGGATAACCAGTTTCTTAATCAGAACATAAGTCAAATGGGAGTCTGACTGCAGGTAATGTCCACGAGCCATGTTCTTAGTCGAAGAGTGTGCTAGGGTGTCATTGCTCAAGTACATTATTTTGATGTCGATTGCTAGAGTATCAAGCTTGGCATTGATATTTTCATCTGTTGTGACCTGATTTGGGAAAGCCCTTTCGCGTCGCCTTCCAATTAATCAAGCCTAGCACCCAACACAACCTCCCTCCAAATATCAGGCATGTTTCCCACTGCGCAATCATCCATGGTCAAGCTAACAAGTTCCTATGATGCTCTAGAGCAAACTGAGAATGTGAGTATAACAAGTCTCATGAGTTCTAGTGGAATCCTGATCCTCCACCATACCCCCAAGCTCTTGCATAAGTTTCCTTGCATTTGGACATGGTTTGTCATTGCTTACCCTTTTTTCCATGTGTTCAAGGTGTTCTTGACCCTTCATTTTAACTCTTTTCTTGAAGAAACCATTGGCATTCTCTATTTACCTTATGGCCCTTGACATGTGGGTCCTTTAAGGGCCATTTGTTGTTTTTAGTGAGGTGGTTTTGTTGTGCACCATCGCGAGAGAGGTCTTACCGAATAACTAGAAAAAATTGTGCTGATGGGCATGAGGGAGTAAATTCAAATGCCAATCCTAATGAGATTAAGGCATGCACATAGACACAACAAATAGCTTCGTTGTAGTAGGCTGCTGAAGAAGCCGACTATGCCTTTTTGCAAATACCAACCATCAAGTTGAGAAATTAACTGAGCAAGTGTGGCCACGACCACCACGAGAAGCCATAAAATCTTACACGAGGGAGAGGATGGGATTGTAGGAATGGGTTCTATGCATCTTTATGTTAGGGTACCTAGCTTGTAAATGAACAATGTTGTAGGGTTAAGAGCCATGGTGTTTAACAATTTGAGACTGGACGCATGTCTCCCTACATCAGTCAACCTTCCTTAACATGTGATAAAGACACCCGATCAATTCTTCTAAGTTGAGAATTTTTGCACCCATCATAGCGACTTTAATTTAAAAATATCACTTTTTAAAGTATATTTTGTATTTTTTATCATTTTTATTTTTAGTATATAAATGTTAATATATATATTTTAAATTAAATTATATATAAATATTTAATAAGAGAACAAAATTTATAACTTGTTTTATTAATTTTTTTTCATAGGATCTTTATAGACAATTAAATTAAAATAAATATCTTATTATCTTATAGTATTTCTATGTATAACTTGATTTTTGAGAATATCATAAATTGACATTATTTTATATGTATGCTCAGACAACCTGTCTCACTCGCTATGTTAGAACTCCCTCTTTCAAGATATATCAATCTGGATCATTGCTCCTTTCTACATCATACAAAGATGCAAGTCAAATCAACCAAATCAAATAGTAGCTTTCAAAAAAAACATACTACCTCCCAAATATCAAGTGGCAACATCTTTTGCCTCGGTTGTACTCAGTTCCACGCAGGAATGCTTCTTGCTACACCAAGAATTGCTCTTCCTATCAATGGAACTTCCTGCCCAATCCGAATCCACATTACCCTTTAGGTTAATGTTATGATTCGCCTCATACTTGAGCCCATACTCAACTTTACCCTTCAGGTAACTTACTACATTCTTTGCAACCATCAGGTGAACATGTCTCAATGTGTTCACAACAAAGCAAATATCTGGTCTCCTATTCGTCAGGTACATCAAGGAACAAATCATCTGATGATACATCGTGGCATCAATCGTCTCTGATGAAGTAACACTCAATAGGTTCAAGTTCGATTCCATAGGTGTGGTCATGGCCTTGTAGTCCATCATCCTAAAACTCTTCAGGATCTCTACTGCATACTTCCCTTGTCTCAGGGAGATTCCATCTGCATTCTGCCACACCTCCATGCTCAGAAGTAGTGCATCATATCCAAGTCGTTCATCTAGAACTTGGCAACAAGTCTCCTTCTTGCAACTCTAACGAGTTCCTCTTTTCCTGTCAGGAACAAGTCATCGACATGTAACAGGAGCATCACTAGTCTTCTGCCTTCATCCTTGAAGCAAAAGTAAAGCCTAGAGTCATCAATAATCTATCCATCCTGTCGTACCATGTCAAACCTCAGGATATTTTGCAGTCACTCCCTCTGAAGCGAAGCATCATTCTCCTGCTGTCTTTCCTCTAATACTAATATTCTATGTATCCATCTATGGTCACTAGATACCAAGATCCTTTATCTTGAAAGCATTCTTCTCGCACCCATCTGTGAGCTTGTCATCCTCTATAGGCTTTCATCTTCAACCTTGTAGAAAAGGTTAAGATATTCACCACTCTAGGTGATCTTCAAGCTCCTCATGTATGTGTTATCCCATGGGTGTCTTCTAATCTCATACAAGGCCTTCTTTAATTTGCACACATGAGTCTTCCTGTTATGTATCTTAACTTCTAGTGGCTGCAAATGTCTCTTCATAGTCTATGGCTTCTTTCCATGAGAATCCTCGTGCTATGAATTCTTCCCTGTATCCCACGATGTTTCCATCTACTACATGATGGAACTATGAACTTCCCTTTAGGTCTCGATACTACATCTTAGACATCATTCTTCATTTTGGATTATTAGAGTGAATCTTGAACTCTCATCACTTGTTCTTTGGAACAAGTCTCATCCTTCTTTTCTTGTAGGCGATTGTACACGATCTTTCCTACAAGTCAAATGCACCAGTTGTATGATTAGAAACATTTCATAATGCATATTCATAATGGTAAATTCTTATGCATAAAGATATAATCATGCAACTATTTTAGCCAATGCAACAGTCATCCATATCTCACAGAAACTTTCTAGATGCCTTCCATCTCTACCAGGACAACATTGAGATTGTGCACTAATCCAATATGTCAGCAAGGAGGTTTCATTCTAGATAATTAGCAATGGAGAGTTGTACAGCACCATGTGCTACTTACCCATCACATGCATATTAGTAGTATACTGTCATTAATGCAAACATTCTATCATGCATAATACATCAACTGAATATAAACAAATGCATAACAAAATAATATCATGGAATGACAATTGAATACTTATATTTATTTGTTTTGTGGGTAGACTATTTCTTGAGCTTCATCATCTTCTTCATTCATAACAGCATCATTTCTTATCCAAATGCTCAACATGGATAAGAGGCTCTTCAAGAATTGAGTTCTTCATATTCCTCATTGCTTGAGGTATCTTCATTGAATCGTGAAATCTTGATCTTCAGTTGCTCCCATCTTCTTACCTCTTATTATGAGTCGAGCTTCTTCTTGTGTGCGCTCTTCCCAGAGCTTGCTGAAAGTAATCACTTCCTTCTAGCCACATTCCTTGAATGAATGAATCCCATGATCTTGGGAGGCCATTCAAGGTGGTTATCACAACTTCTGCTTTCTCCACTTCTTCTTCTACGCTTCAAGTTGTTCTTTGATTTGAGAGACTCTTGT
Source organism: Pseudotsuga menziesii (assembly GCA_001517045.1). Taxonomy (NCBI): domain Eukaryota; kingdom Viridiplantae; phylum Streptophyta; class Pinopsida; order Pinales; family Pinaceae; genus Pseudotsuga; species Pseudotsuga menziesii. Next base: position 184,031 of record LPNX010705938.1, on the reverse strand, counting down.
AAAGTATGACTGTATGGTCTTAGCATTCGATTTGAGGTGTCCATCCTAGTTTCAGAGTTAGCTGATCTAGGGTTTGTCATAGAAACCCTAATTTTCAAAACTTGAAATATTTCAGATCTGATTGAATAAAAATATAGACGTCTTCAAGGAGATCTATTGAATGTACTCCTTTTCTGAAAATAGTGGAGGGAAGCTCCCAGAACAGGAATCCCTAGTTTACCAATTTCTTCTGCAGAAATTCCTGATACTGTTTCTGTGATATCGCCGAAAGTTCTACTCCTCTATGTCTAAAATTTTGTATTGAGGTAACCTCATCTGTCCTTGTTCCAAAACCATAGGTTTCATGATATTTTGTTTAACAAATTGGGATTTATGAGCATTTTCCCAAGGTGACCTGTTTCAAGACTTTTCAGCATAGCCAAGTTGTACGCACTACCACGTGTCACTGTTTCATCTTCTAGGTATGAAAATGTTACCACAGAAATTACAGTCCATGCCCTTTCTCGAAAATCTTGAGAAATTTCATTTGGAGCTTATTATCCCGAGATATTGCAATTCTCCCCAGGTACCTTGTTTGGGGAGGAATCCTGGGAGAGGCTGGAACCCTAACTTAGAGGAATCCTATCTCCTAGAATATAGCGAATTTATCTTCGGTCTATGAAATTTTCAGCTTCTAATCCTTCTCCAATCTCGAGATATAGCGAATCTACCAAAACTTATCAGTTTCAGTATTTTAGGGTTTTTCAGGCAGGGGGTCAAACTAGGGTTTGAATTTCCCGGAGTTTCACCCAACCAAAAATATCGACCCAGGTCTCTAAAATTCGATTTTGATGAGGAGAGTAATCCTATTCCATTCCCACTCAAAAATTCCTCTTCTGTGAAAAGCCCTAATTTCCTGCACCAAAAAATGAAAATGCGTGGAATCAAATTATGCTTCGACATAAAGATGCACCCTTCAATGGAGAGTTAGCCTAGCCTTCTTTTCCTAATGGACTGTGGAGGGAGACCCAAAAAGTAAGAAGCCCTAGTTTCTATAGCTGCACAGTGTCTTCTTCTTAGGTTAGCTCTGATACCATGTTAGATTTTTATCATTTAAGCAATATGATCTTAGGATCTTATGTGAGAGAATAACATGCACAACAATAAACACAAGAGACAAGAGACACAAAGAATTTTCCTCAGGGAAACGATAAAGGAGAAACTCCCACAACTTCCTCAGAGATAGAGTGAGCACCAATGGAAGCAGTAAAACCCGAAAACATAAAGATGATCTCCAACAGCTTTTTCTCTCTCTCTCACTCATGCGCCCCAGTGAGTGAGTGTGTGTGTGATAAATAGAGAGGCTCCCTCTCTATTTATATTCTTTCGTTCACTTAATTTCTACTTCAACATGTCGGCCTCACTTAACAATGGCTTACTAGGGCCGACATCTCTAGGAGAGTCTAATAACTCTAGTGCCCCACAACTATGGGGACTTTTCCCTCCGATCAACAAGGAGGGTTAACCTTTACTCAATTATGGGGACTATTTCCCCGACTTATAATGGAGAGTTAACCTCAATGACTTTACATGACTTGTTTACATTATTGAATCTCTCGATTGGAACATCGGGGCATGACATGACTCAATTACATTACAGATACTTCCCGGAATAAACATCGGGGTACAATACATAATATATACAAGTGAATGCATTCCAAAGTTACAAATACATCAACACGAGTCACATATCAATGGCTAGTGTCTCATAGTCATCAATGATTAATGGTCATCTTGCACAACTAAGTAGTGAGTGCATGGCATGAGTGAGTGAGTGATTATAATTTATCATATTTCCAATACTTTGAATGATGAGTTGAACTTTATAGTATAGAAATTTTAACATATTGAGAAATTTATATGGATGGGTAATTTCAAATGTTTCCCTTCTTTTGAAATGTTGATATAAATTATGCCCTTCTTAATTGGAAGGGTAAAATTCAAATTTTAATTTTTTTTTAAGGGCAATTTTAACTGTACACTTCTGGGAAGGGCTAGAACCCTTTGGAAAGGCTAGGAAGGATTCAATTTTGAACGTTGCACATGGGTAATATGTGGCAGGGGACAAGGGGCAACTCCTCATAAGTTGTGGACAGACAAAAAATGACCAAAAGAACCAAACCCTTAAATAACACCTTCAACATAATAAATAATAATATTTTTATTTCTACATATAACGCATGTAATTTTATATACACATATACAAAATTGATTGGAACTTTCAAGAACAATAAAATTTAATTGTTGTTTATAAAGTAGGTAGGAAACATCCTTTTACATTTACTTACATTTTAAGTCATGTAATTTTATATGCATACATTTATGATTGGATTATGTAGTTATGCAATATAACTCGTATACATTTATGATTGGATTATGTAGGTATGCAATATAACTCGTGAAAAACTTTCAACAATAATAGAAGAATAATGAAATTATTATTGTTTAGGAAGTTTAATAAGTTAATTGGTGAAAACATTGTTCTTATTAAGATTATTCAATGTTTTTAATCAAGATTATTCAATGTTTTTAGAAAATCATGATAGAGGCGATAGTTGAAAAAAAATGGTACGGTTTATTAAGATCTGGTTTATAATGTATTGATATTAATGTTATATTATATTTCCTTGTTGGTAAATATAGTTTCAATAAATAATAATAATAATAAATTAAAAATAAAAAAACTTATAACATGCAGACTTATAATTAAAATAATAAAAAAATAAAAAATATTATACTCATATAAATATACAATCATATTAGGGAAGTACTCATAATCTTCCAAACTTAGTTGTAAAATATTAGTAGTAAAATTCAATTGACTTTTAAATAGTAAAAAGAAAAATTATAAAATCAAGAACATATAAAATTTAATTTTAAATTAGCTGAATTGTAAAACACATTTAGTTGACTTTTCAAAATAATATCTATTACAATAACAACACTAGATTTATCTTAATGGAATATTACAACCATATTTATAAGCTTCTTCAAATGCAAATACAACTAACAAGAAACCACATGCCACCAAAACCATGTGCTTTAAACCTCTTACATCCTCGCTCATTTCTAAGTCAAGGTTAACCCTAACATGTGAATGTTCATTTTTAGTTATACAGAAAAACAAGTCATTTCTCAAAAACATTTGGATAAATTTTTAAAATCTTAATTTGATGGTAAAATGTTTTTCAAATTCCAATTTATTCTGGAAATCTAGATTTTAAAATTTTATATGGATTATTTTAATCATTAATTACTCTTAATATTCATTATTAGTTTTAAAGAAAGACAAGTAAAATAATTTTTTTTAAACCATTTGATTATATGATTATTAATGTGACTCAAGTCATTTTCTTCTATTAATATTACCCTATTTTGAAATTACTTAAGCAAGTTGACCAAGTAGGAATACTTATTAGACATTTTTGTAAATTAAAAAAGGGTTTGTACCTCAAGAAAATGTGATCCCTCTAGGGGCTTGGTAGAGTCATAGTTAAGATAGATCTATGCTGGTTTTACTATAATGCATTTTTTAATCTATATTTATTAATCTTTAATTAAGAAATTGGATTCTCTTTGTTAAAAATCAATGGTATATTAATCTTTAATTAAGTTAATGTATTTTAGTTTTCAGTTAAAATAATGAATTTTTTTTAGTAATTATTAATAAAAATAAAAGAATGAAGTATTGAAAGTAATGGATATAAGTTATGAAAGTTAATTTATTAATTGTGTTTTGTCAGTTAGTTGGTAGTTATGGAATGAAAAAATATGACATAATAAAAAAGAGTAATTTCAAAATATTTGTTATAATGTTATATTTCTAACTTTCTAACTCATCGATGATGATTTAGAAATGGTTTTGTTAGAGCCTTTTTAACATAAAAAATCAAATTTTAAAGAAAATCAAACTATTTTTTCTCCTTTTTAAGTTCCCATACAATCAATTTGGTCTTAGTAAACATTAATAATCACCATTGTCATCTTTAGAATAATGTTTGTAATATATATAAGAAGAGCCACGTGGTGGGGAAGAGCTAGTTGTATGCAACTTTTGACAATTGATGTAATTGAATATAATGGTTTAATTGTTATTTTGGTAAAAGAGTAGATATAATGATGCATACATTTCAATCCTCTTGATATAAGGCAATGTTCATGTCCATTAAAAAATGTTAAAGATATATCATTTTAGTTTCATCTTTTATATATTTTAATACCTAATATTTTCATTATGAACTCTTTATATGACAAGCACTTACATGTGAAATAAAATCATGTGTCAAAATTTATAGAGTAAATAAAATAACATGAAACTTTAATTTTAAATTGTTACTTATATCAGGTATCATGATAGTTTCAATATCATGTACAATTACGGAAGATAGTTTCCAATATCATATATGCTTTTCCTTATTTAACATTAATTATAAACAAATATTTGTTGCTAGCTAACAATGCAATTAGCATGAGATCATAAATATTATAATATGCCTAACCTTAATAAATATGCGTTGCCATTTTTCTATCAAATACAATGCATATTTTATATTTCCTCTCACAAAAAATCAAATAAACCATTAAAATGTCTATATATATAGTCTCCAAAAAAAGGTAGTCTTTATCTTATAATGTATTTATAAATTTAATTATAAAAAATATTAAATAATTAAAATACCAAAAATAGGTTATAAAACCATAAACCAATTTCTGAAAATATATTTGAAAAAATATCACCCTAAGGGAAATCTAATAGTATAACTAGTTACTAAACTTTATATTTATATTATAAAATAAACCCAACATAAATCTAATTTAATATTTAATATTTATAACTAAAGTATAATTTTTTTTATAAATACTAAGTTTTAAACTTTTAAAATCTAAAACTAATTCTAAACTTATAAGCAAAATTAAACATAAAATAATAAATAATAAATAATTTTTATTTTATAATATTTGTTCAAAATATTAACAAATTTATCGTATTAATAATATGCTGAATATTCTAAAATTTTCAAACTCACTCCTAATTTCCGTACAAGAAAATCCAATACTATCAAATTATTGATTAACCATTTTTTGTTCGAAAACTCTTTGGATGAATATCCATATATTTGTCTGAATACCTTTATGTGAAAAGCAAGGCAGATAAAACCAAACATAGCAATGTTTATGATTTGTATGATAGGAAAGTACAATAGTCTATAGCCAATCATTCACAAAGAATCCGATGTCGTCTTTGTTGTCTTGGAAGATGCTGCGTCTCGGTCGATGCACTTCTGTCTCCACAATGATCGTCAATTTTGGGCTCATGGGTGCAGGAAGTCTCTTATGTCACACTATGTAGTTGTCAAAAGTTCAGAAGAGTATTTATCTGGTAACATAGTATTTAATGTTACTATGGTTGAAGTTTAAATGATTGTATTTAATGTAACAATTTATGTTTATTCAATCTTATTATCTCATCTTATAATAACATTATATATTAAAGGCTACTTAAATTCTAACAGAAGACATGTCTACTATCTTGGTATTAAAAGACCCACAACAAATTGGTTATTGTTCACCAATATTGTTTACCCAAACGATTCTCATTTATTTAACCATGGGAACATCAACCTCCCAAGAGTATATCCAACAGCCTACAAGCCCGACCAGTTTTGAACCTGTGAACTTCCAAGGAGATAACACATGTTCTTAACCATTAAACCCACTGTGAACCTCCAAGGAGATAACACATGTTCTTAACCATTAAACCCACTCAAGTGCTCTCTACCCAGACAATTCTCATTAATAAATTGAAACCTACAATTTTAATGGTACCATTTTACTGTAAGATGCTACAAGAGGCCGAGTTCTATGCCCCATTATCTGTAGGGAATCGCTTTTGGGAAGCAGGTTGCCACACGCAATGCTTCCAAGGAAGTTCGCCTTACTCGCCTTTGGATGTCTATTTGTTTTTCTTTTCAAGGATTCTGGCATTTACTTTTCTATTCTGCTCCGAGAGCAATTAATTTTGTATTATGATCTCTTAGCATTGCTTTGTTTACGCCACTGTGGATTTGTGTAAGGATGTTAATAATGAAATTTAATTTTAATAACAATTGTGAGTAGACAAGTTGGACGTTTATGGGAATTGAGAAAGAGATGGCCAATAAGTTTGGATTTTTAAGTCAGTCTTACTGGGTTTTGAAATAGGAATCTGCAATTGGGTAATTATATATCAATTAATAAATGGTATTTATTCAAAGTTTGTGCAGTGTAAGAATTTGAAAATTGGATCTAACGGTGAAAAGTGTTTACTAAAATTTCCAAAATTTTAGTGTTTACTGAAATTATTTCTACTATTATATACAAGGAGCTTGTTTTTAAGAGTAAAAAAGCACTAGTATGCTGGCCATTCCTAATTTGTATCAGCCATCATGGTCTATGCTGCTCCCCTTCTCACAGTTCCAATAGTCTATACTAAGTAGCGGTTCCAACGGTTGACTCTTCTTATTTACGAGATTAAGCCGTTGATGTAGCAAATGCAGCTCCATAGTGCCAAGCACTAGCAACATACTTTCCACTGCCACTTCGTCCTACATTCCTTCCTCCCATCCCAGCTAATTTCCACCCAACACCCTTTTTGGATTGATATCTTGTTTATCCCTCTCTATCGTTTTTAGTCTCCTATCATATTCTATTATTATTAACTCAAATTATTGTTTATTGTTTATTTTATTTTTAAGTAGTTTTCTATTTCAGAAAGAAATCAAAGGTATATATGCAACTTCCAAAGAAAATAAAAATAACTTATACTTGGTAGCGTAAACTATGGATTTAAATTTATAAAAATAACTTTATGCTTCTCATCCAAATAGGCTTACCATAGAAAACTCTAATTAGATAGTATAATGCATGTTGAAAATAGTTATATTTATGTTATTAGTTCCACTTAATTATGAAAATACTTGTAGTAGTGTAAACTATGAATTTAAATTCATAAAAATAACTTTATGCTTCTCATCCAAATAGACTTACCATAGAAAACTCTAATTCGATAGTGTAATGCATGTTGACAATAGTTATATTTATGTTATTAGTTCCACTTAATTATGAAAATGGTGCATAAAATTAGCTTTAAATTTATTTATGTGTTTTATAACCATGTACTATTGTGCATGCCTTGAAAAAACAATTAAAACTTTGATCAACCGTACATATATTCTTCTGATTTCAAATTCCCTAGTTTTCAAACACACTTCCTTTCATATTTTATTTCTATTTTATTTCTAAACTTCAATAGTCATATTATCAATTTGTCATTATATCCCTGGTTATTTCAATGCCTGCAATAGAGTTTCCTTTCTCTTTAAAATGGCATAATGCAGTAGCATTACGATAAGTTTCATATGATCAAATTATATGAGAGGATCTGGAATGATAGATTGTTGTTGGGCTATTTCAATACTGATGGTATCATATTTGCCAATGATAGTATAATTGAATATTTTCTATTTTGAATACTAGTTTTATATGTAATCAAAGACAGTTTGAACAGTTTTTAGTAGGGTCAAGATTTATTATCTTTAATGAATTGTGATATTCTTAGTATCTTTAGCACTGTCAAGATTTATCTTTATGAAGTTTTACAAGCTGTAAAGAAAGCAGTTTATTATCTTTAATGAATTGTCATATTTTTTTTGGAAATTGTTTTTAAATTTTTGGCATTAAAGTCAATATCAAATGACAAAGTAAAAGCAATAATGTCACTCATAATTGTATTGTACTAAATCAAACAAATAGAAAAAAATGGTGGACAATGAGATCAATTAAACGACGAGAGTCGGGAGTCGGGACTTATCTAAAATTATAGCAAACTTTATGCACACTCATTCACCTTGGGCAATGGTGAAAGTGCTCGAATTTCTCTACTCATATTTTTGATAGGGTTTTTTACTGAAGTGATTTGCTTTAGTGAGCCCTATGCTTTGCTCTTTTAAAAATAATGCATTCTACACTAGCTCTATGAAATGTTTGAGTGAGAGTTTTTGACGTTTGTAGCGGGGCCGCCATTAATTTCCTTGTAAAAGGGATATATTTTCAAGGATGTGTTAGCTAGTGCTAGAGTGCTTTTCTAGCCCATAAAATCCTGCAATTTTCTATGCAAACCTAGAAGGATATATACAGTAATCTGGATGTGTAAGCTACTCCAAGAGTTGCACGGGGGAGGTTGTAGAACTTGCTAAGGAAGAAACCCTCGACGTGAACCCCTGGTTCATACCGTTGGTTCATAGAAATGCGATGAAGGGCCATTGTAATAATGAGCGCATGCAACAATCACCACGGCAACAGAATGCAAAGTGATGTTTCCTTTATCCAATGTCCAAGAAAACGTAAGCAATTTTAGCTCTAGTGGGCTAAACATAACAAATCTTTAAGGTATATATGACTATTGCTTTCCATTGTTTCCATAACAACAATGTATGATTGTTAATAGTAGTCTTGTATAGGCATCTTGAGCAGAAAGGTGGGAATCGATGTGAGAAGTATGCCCAATGTGCTAGTGACAGGAGATTGGATTAAAATGCAATGAAAAAGAGATTTGGAGCAGTTGTTGGGTGGAGTTACCTGATTGTTGTATCATGAAGCACTTGCATTCCTGCAACATTGGCTTGGTGGATAGCTTTGTGGGTAGTGATTATTTGTAGAGAAAAGAGATGTGCAGAAGAATATTCGAGGCAGCCACAATCTATTGATTATACAACTGAAATGTGGTAACAAGATTCAATTCAATAACTGGATGATCATCCCCTTCAGCTTGAGCTGCCTGAGAGATATGTGCAAAGAAATATTTGTTTTTCTTTGCTTTAGTGTCTAAATCCAACGCAACAATCTATGTCTTCAGGTGAGATGATTAAGGCTCCTCCATTTAGTTCGTTTTAGCAACTCATATTACTCAGTGATCCCGTCTCAAATTCTGTTTAATTGTCCATAAATAAGCACCCACAACAAAAGGTCTAGTAACCATCTCAAAATATGCCCTTTACAATCAATCTCACTACACTGAACACTTAGTGTCCCAGCAATCTCTACCAACTAGCCAGTTGTTACAATAACTCTTTGTCAGTGTCATTAAAAAATTTGTCCATGGGAATACTGAAAGCACAAGGAAATAGCTGGCCAGTTGTTACAATAACTCTTTGTGAGTGCATTGCCATAGTAGAGCTCCCTCAAGGCAAATGTTGGAGGCACTTCACATACCGAGAAATGCATGTTTTTATGGGGCACTTGTTGCCACCTTTCACACACCTGGGTTACATGGCAGAAATCTTCAAGCCACTCAGTGTGTCCTTGGGGGAAAGTCTCGAGTCAAGGCTGTCACCTTCTTCTTGACTCCTTCGTTTAGGCTCAACTCCTAACGAAGCCAAGGGGGGTAGACCCTATTAAGTTACTAAGGATAATTACTTAGTATGGTGATGTTAAACTGAATGAGTTACTTAGGAGTTTGAAATTTAACTATAGAAAATAAAAAATGACAAGATACAAAAATGAACACACGAAAGCACAATGTTGAGACACAATATATATATAAAGCAAGAAAATGACCAGTGCCTTAGAATGGAGTCAAAAAATAAAATCAATGTACTTGCATGTGCTTGGAGTAAATGTTTTGCAATTGCCTCTTGGTATGTTTTAAGTTAAATTTGAGGTGTGAGTTGATTAAAATTAGGTGAAGGGGTGGGCTCCATATATACTCGACAGTACTTGGAGTATGTCTAAAACTAAACCTTCACGGTTGCCCGCAAGGAATATGTGGGTTGAATGGAGTATCTAGGGCTATTGTTCATAACGCACCCATTAGGCTGTGATAGAGATTGGCGTCCAGAGGTCACTTTTCAGAAGTTCCCGCTTCCTTTGGGTATTTTTCCACCGTGATGGTTTGATATAGGTGTTGGATTTTCACCTGATGGTTTGTCAATTTGGGAGAGTGAGTCCTAATTATACTAGTCACCCAAGTGCTTTTGATACAGCTTGAATGATCGGACAAACCGTATCCAAGTGCAGAGCATACACACCGGAGTCTTGTCAATTTTAGTAAATTTTAAAATTGGGTGTTCTTGTTAAAAAGAAAACTCTCCAAGAACCTCTTTCGATCCAAGTGGATCTCAATCGGGGAATCAAGGAGGGGTTAATTTTATAATAGCTGAAAAAACGAATGATAGAAAATAAAACAAATACACAATTCCAATTTTCTAATTAGTCCTACCACGCATCTCTTTCCCCTTTCGGGTCAATCGGGAAGTCGTGGGGTAAGTATTAAGATTACTTTGAAATATCAAATAGGGAAAATAAAAATTTTACTGAATCAAAGTATACTATCCTGCAAATTAGAGCTACGCTAGTTTGAAAAGATATGAGCAAAAGGTAAAAAATTGACACTGACGCAAATCCCCCCAGGGGGGATGGTGAATAGGCTCGAAAGAGCCTATTCGAAAGGAAATTTTCTTTTTATTAGCAGCAATTTACAATATCATAAAATTAAAATTGATTCACTTTGGTCCTTGTTATCTGGGATCCAAAGGCTTACAACAAGCTTGTAACAAGCTAGAATTAAACAAGGTGGTGGGGGGAGCTTCCAGGAAGCTCCAGTTCATCCAAGAGTTGGAATTTTGGCAGAGTATCCTTCTCTTTTTTATTAGACATGCTAAAAAACAATGATCAATCAATATCAAACATGCCCAAACACACTTTGAAAGTGTTTTGGGTTACTACACTAACTACCAAAAAAACTTAAGTAAAATTTTGTTAAGTTGGAGTAATCTAGTTTTGCAAAAAGGAACCAAGGAAAGCAAGCTTTCCTTGGGATCTTGGCTTGCTGTTTGGGAAGCCAATAAGATGTGCATTTTTATTGCAGAATATGAAACTTTAAAGTACAACAAAGGAAACTACCTTGAAAGCAAGCTACAAATTTTCATTAAAATGCTTGCAAAAGGATGATAATTTCCGCTAGATCTCTTAAAATACAACTTTATATGCAAAACGAAACTGAGATATAAACTTAAGAAGGGATCTTACTATCTATATCTATATGTAATTTTCTTAATGAGACAAATCTAAGCAATAAGACTCTTTTAAAGTAACCAATTTGAAGAGAAATTAAGATTTTGAAGGAGGAAGAGAGAGAAACAGTGTTTGAAGCCTTGCAGATCGACAGTGGAGCTTTCAGGTGGAATGTCGATGGAATATGCCTTTTTAAGGTTTTGGAGAGAGTGAAGAAGTAAACTAGATCAGCATCCTCTCCAATCCAGGAACCTGCAGCTCAGCTGAAATAAAAAAACTTGCCGAAAAACTTGTGAGATCGGATTAATACATACACAGAGATTCAGAATAACATGCATATAAGCTTATAGAACATGCTGAATCTAGATATGTAAACATGCATCAAAGGAAAGAGATGGCCAATAAACCTATTTAAAAGCACCTTTCCTATCAAGATTATAATAAGCTTATTATCAATCTTAACAACGGATCTACAAGCAATTAGCAAATCATGAACACGGATATAGGTTACCTCAGTAAAACAATGGCAATGATCATCCACACATACAATGGCACAACACCATCTTGCCTCCAAAGATTCTCTTTATTTCAAATGAACAATAACAACAGTACAATAGCAGCAATACCTCAATCCCAGTTCTAACTCCCTGGAAGAGGAGGCTTATGCTTGGATATATACAAAAACTAGGAGATCCATCCCACGGGGGGCGCAAATCCGAAGGAGACAAATCAAATTAGCTGATGGAGATTCAATCAATGCCTTATCTGTGTCTAACTGAGCCAGATCTGAGTCTCACTAAGTGCAATTGTCAATCGGAGAGCTGATTTGATTGACACCTCAACCTGTTGATTGAAACATCCACCAAAACTCATCCAAATGAGCCAAAACGTGTGGAGGAGAGAGGGAGGATGAAATTCCCCATAAAGGATGTTGAAGATCAACTATGGATCTGATTTGATCACCTCCTTCAGTCAAGGATTTGTCATATCCAGTCAATCTGGTTCAGATCTGACTGATTTCAATCAAATCGGCTGAGAATCCACTGATCTATGATTTTGGATTTGCTCCATTATTCATCAATGTATTAATTAAAATAATCAATAATTGATTTTTGGGGCTTTCTGACCTGAGTGATTGTTGGGAAATAGGGCAGACCCGGGTTTAAACCTTTTGTGTCGCACCAACAAAAGACCCACAGTGTTGGCCCTTTCGACAACAACCTGCGCGCAGGTTGCAGTCTCACCCGAAACAGCTATGGGGTGCCGCAGAATCAGGTTTCTGCAAGCCGAGAGGGGGATTACTGTACCTTAGCCTTAATAATCTTATTAATCAATACTATAAAAGCTTTACCATTCATTCACATACAACTTCGCGGATAAATAAACAGTCGTTACTCGCTCAACCCACTACAGGGAATTCACAGCGAAGCTAAATATTAGCAGCGATCTAACTTATCAGATGTATACAATTATTAATGCATAAAAGAAACAGAAACAGAAACAACACAAGAAACCACAACACTGGATATAACGTGGTTCACCCCCAGTGTAGGGGCTACGTCCACAAACTGTGTTCTATTCAACTTGCTACAAAACCACAGTTTGATCTGCACACTCAGCTGCAAATCCTTTCATTCCTCAAAAGCCGCGCACACAGCAGCAGGCCCCTGCGCACACAGCTGCAGGTCATTCCTTAATATTCCTTACAAAAACCCTCTGCGCACACAGCTGCAGAGGTCGTCCACACACACAGCTGGGACTTAACCTTTTCTTACAAAAACCAATATTAGCTTCGCCTTAATATTTCTTTCATCATAAAACCTAACCTATCTTCTTTACACAAGCGCTTATTTATACTGCGCATTTTTACAAAACCATGGTCTTAAACCATGGGCACCCAACAAACCCTAAACCCTGGATTTAAACCACGGGTTTATTACAAAAAAGAGGGATTTGACTTACCCTGACACCCCTAAGACTATCTTGACCCATAACTCCGCTTACCAACAGCCGCGAAGTTACCACAACTAGTAATCCTTAGGGTACGCGCCCTAATAGGCCCCTAAGACTCACTAGTCGCCCGTCCCGGGACACTCTTCAGCTTCTCTGGTGGCAGAATTTTGCTGATGAGCCATAGTGTACTGCTTGCTGAAGCTCTCCATGCTGCTATCGGCTACGTACTTCTGTCCTTTGCAGAAGTTTTACTGATGAAAGCCGTCGCGACCACCTGCAACACCATCCTTCATGGCGATGGCCGATACCTGACCATCCACGACTTTGGGGTCCCCTGGGATTGCGTGTCCCACTGCGGGAGGAGTATAGCTGGCATGGTTCTGTTATGCCAAAAGACTGCTTGGTGGGATTCCCCAGAGTCTTTCTGCGAGGCCTCAAGCCCTTGGTTGCTCTACGTTAGAGCAAACTCCTGGCCGTCTTTGCAAATTTAGAGCAAACTCCTACCTGTCGATGTACTTAGCCAAGTAGATTTGTGCTGGCGGGGTACTTAGAAGGTGCTACAGACCTCTGTCCCTTACTTCCCGTACTAGCTCCTGAACGTTACAGTCGTTCGACATAGTTCGGGCTGAATATGTCACAGATGTGCTTTAGGCAGAAAACACAGGTCGAGATGGCTCCTTATAGAATCCTGAGGTGGAATTTGGCATCATGGTGCAGTAATGATGCCAAATCTGACGAAGTTCCGGAAATCTGCTCCACACAGCGCCGGATTTTCCCAAAATCTCATTATGACCAGTAATGAGAGCAACTCTCGTGCTAGTGCCGCCGAATGCAGTATGTCCCATCCGTCACATTTTGGGCTGCGACACACCTTGACAACCTTCGACTTCGACACAACCTAACCCTGTGACCTACGACCAACTTGTAGCTTCGCATCCTGTAGACAAAACAGACTACAATAATCCATAGGGCGACAAGCATCTTACTTATTTGGTTGGTGCTACCTCCTGTTCTGAGTACCTGGCCTGTTCGTGTACTTTTTTAAACGGCTCCCATTTATCATAGAGGGGAAAATCTCACCATTTAACTTGGATAGCTGGACTGCGCCCCCGTTAGTAACTTTCTGTACTACATACGGTCCTTTCCAATGTGTCTTAAACTTTCTAGGGAACTTCATGAATTTGCTGTCATAAAGGAGCACAAGATCACCCTGCTGAAAATGTTTCTTCTTGATGTTTCTGTCATGCCATGCTTTTTCTCGAGCTTTCTGCACCTGTTGTTGGAAGACTGCGACAAATCTATCCTCTTCAAGTTCTAATATCTGTTTCAGTCTCTCTGTGATTATGGCTAGGTCATCCATCTCGGTGAAAGCAGATATCCGGAGGCTGGGAACAATGTATTCCATGGGCATGACAGCTTCTTGCCCATAAACTAGTCGAAAGGGTGTATGGCCTGTCAACTTCTTGCAAGTAGTTCTGTAAGCCCATAGCACCGCTGGAATTCGAAGATCCCAATCATTCCTGTTAGCGTTACAAACATTTGTCAAGGCATGCTCAAGGATTTTGTTAAAAGCTTCGACAGTCCCATTTGCTTGTGGGTGATACGCGGTACTCTTTTGATGATACACCTGAAATTCTTCAGTCAATACTTCAATAGTTCTGTTCAGGAAATGTGATCCCTGATCACTCATAAGAACTTTGGGACACCCAAATCTGGATAAGATGTTGTCGAAGATGAACTTCGCAGCAGTAGCAGCGCTACAGGTCTTGACTGGTTGAGCTTCGGCCCAATGGGTAAGATAATCAGTTGCTGTAATGATGTATCTAGCTCCTGACTTTTTCGTAGGGGGGTTGATAGGACCAACAAAGTCAATGGCCCAATGTTACTTGCGGAGCTAGGGGCATTTCATCCCTCCTAGATGGTTTACCTGTCCTCTGACATATGTCGCAGCTGTGGCAATATTCTCTTGCATCTTTGTGAAGTGTGGGCCACCATAAACCGGCTGTCAAAATCTTCTGCGCTGTGGCTTTTCCTACATAGTGACCTCCTGCTGCACCAGAGTGTGCTTCCGCCAATATTAGAGGTTTTTCGTGTTCCAAAACACATCTGCGCAATATCTCATCTGGTCCCATTTTATACAGCTGCCCTGCTATTAAAGTGAAGTCCGCGGCTCGAACCACCAACTGCTTCTTCTGCTGTGTGGTCATCTCTGAAGGGGGGATACCTGTAGACAAATACCGAGCAATATCCTGGAAATATTCATCAACTATCTGTATAGTAAATAATTGTGCATCGGGGAGGCCTTCGTCCATATTGGTAGGTTCTTCACCTGACTCGAGCCTCGACAAGTGGTCAGGTCCTAGGTTAAGTCTTCCAGGCTTAACAATGATCTCAAAATCATATTCTTGAAATAAAATTAACCATCTGCATATTCTTCCTCCTAGCACAGGTTTGTTAACTAAGTACTTCAAAGCAGAGTAGTCATTAAACATCTTAAAATGAGATCCTAGAAGATAATGCCGAAATTTTTGTAATGCATATACCATAGCAAGACCTTCGCGTTTTGTCGTAGTATAATTTTTCTCCGCTGTAGACAAGTTCCTGCTGGCAAAAGAGATAGGGTGATCGATATTACCTGCGCCTGGCTGAGCGAGCACAGTACCTAAAGAAATAGAGGATGCATCCACATGCACATGAAATTCCTTGTTCCAGTCAGGGAATACTAGGATAGGGGCAGTGACCATTTTTTCTTTCAGAATGTCGAGGCTTGCTTGGCATTCTGGAGTCCATTCGAACTTAATGTCTTTCTTTAGCTGTCTTTCCATTGGGGCGGTAATCTTGGCATATCCTTGGATAAATTTCCTATAGTAACCGGTGTGACCAAGCGTTGTTCGAAGTTGTTTGATGGATTTTGGAGGTGGCAGGTTCACAATAATAGCAATCTTCGCAGGGTCCATCATTAATCCCTGCTTGCATATCACATGACCAAGTAGAATGCCAAAAGGCGCACAGAAGATGCACTTTTTTAAATTCAAGGAGATTTGGTGTTGTCTGCATTTGTCCAACATAAGTCTCAAACTAGTTATATGGTCTTTTACTAGCCCAAAAATAGTCCAGTCATCAAAGTAAACTTCTAAAAATTTATGTATGTATTCCTTAAAGGCGGAGATGACTACTCGGGAAAATATGGCAGGTGCATTCTTCAACCCGAAGGGCATGACAGTATACTGGAAGGATCCCATTTCGGTAGCAAAGGTTGTCTTGTGTCGGTCTTTTGGAGCAATTTGGATCTGATGGTAGCCTGAAAAACCATCGGTAAAAGAGTATATTTCTTGACCTCCGACATTGTCGAGCACTTCATCTGTAAAGGGAGCGGGGAAAGGGTCATGCAGACAGGCATCATTGAGTTTCCTTAGATCGACACAGATTCGGATTTCACCCTTAGTCTTCTTCTCCTGGACGACCATAGGGCTGACCCACTCAGATTCTTCAACAGGTTCAATTATTCCTGCAGCAAGCATCTTTTCCAACTCTAGCTTAACCTTTGCCTTGTATTTTGGATTCAATCTATAAGGGCGCTGCTTCACAGGCTTGGCATCAGGCTTCAGGGGGATCTTCATTACTCCGATATCTCCCAAGATACCTTTCATTTCAAAGAACTTTGTCGGAAACAGATCTTGGTATTCGTGGAGCAGTTGAGTTACCTTGCTTACCATCTCATCATCCCAATAGTCGCCAATGGTAGCAAACTTAGGCTGTGCCTCGGATCCAATGTCAACTGTGCGCGTCTTCAAGGGCTGCGTCACTTCGGGAACTTCGACCGCCGGTCCATGCACGTCACAATATCCTTCTAACTCAGGGATATCAAGACGACACAGATCCTCTTCTTTGTCGACTGTGAAGTTATAACATTCAACTGCGAAGGCTTCTTGTGTGGCCCAATCAGGGTGATTTTCTGTCACTTCTTGATCGTTAAATACCTTAGTATTGATGATCCTGATAGCTGCGTCTAGGGCTGGACAGACATCATTAGTAGAAAAAGTATTGACAAAGCTATGAACAAGACAATCCCAACTTACAGTATCTTGGCGAAGTTCAGCCTCCGCGTACCAGTTCTTCGCCAATGGTCCCAGTGTGTGCACAAATCTATGTACCCACTCATCCTGAGGGACATACTTCCATGCCTCGTAGCATTTGCTTAAGTGGTCCTGGGGGCAAGTTTTTCCATCAAACTTACTTCGCACCGTTGCCAACTGGTCTGAGAACCGCAGGCGAAGGAGCTTCTGACATGCTTCCCAGGTAGGGATCTGCTTCTTATGGCTCATCCACCATCTGACTACTGTGGCTCTGAATGCTGACTCTAGGGCCTCCATTTTCTGTAGGTCAGGTATCTGATCCGAGAATTGTGCAATAAACGGTTCAGGATCTATCGAACCATCATACACAGGTATATTTCGGGTTTGTGAGTTGACCCATCTGAGAGACTTGGTAAGGCAGGCATTGCTGCCCCTATGGTGCTCAGATAATCGGTGTTGCCAACTTTCTAATTCATCTTCAGAGTCTGTCATACAGGAGCTACCAGACTCCCACCCTGCAGCCGGAGGATCCGCATAGCCTTCTTCCTGCGCCGTGATAGTAGATATAGGTTCCACATCAGCTTGATCCTCATGGTGGAGTGGCTCGGTGTACCGTTCCCCTTATGAAGGATCCAGGGGCAGGATGACCCTGAATTCTTTCCCTTCAAAGACCATCTGTCTCTTCTTAAGGGTTGCTGTCATCAATGATCTCAATTACTTCGAAGTCCGCGAAGTTACTGACTCCGTCAATATCTATTTGGAGATCCAGGAATCTTCCTAAAGGTACAATCTTTTGCTGGTTGGATAGCCTCAACTGTATAGGGGACCAGGCAAGGGTAGGTTTCCCCATTTGTTCCCAGGTTTGTTTGGTTAAGACATTTACATCAGACCCTAAGTCCAGAATAAAATCGGTCATATCATATGCCCCTATCTGAGCATTCAAGCGCATTTCCCTACCGGTCCTGCTGACTCGATGAACAGTTTTTTCCTGACCACAACTCTGCAGAGATTTGCAGGAAGTGATGACGTTCTGCAGCTCATTCAGAGCAGCTTGATTTCTTAAAAGTTTGAGGCAACTTTGCAAAAAGGTAGATAGTATACTTACTTTATCCAGCTATGCGTTGCAGGGTGGCGACTGAGGCTGCGCAGGCGCGCTGGGTGGGCTAGGGCCAGCAAAATATTTCTTGGCCTCCATGAATGTCTCTTTCTCTCTGATGATATCAAATGCAGGAATTTTCTCGGGAGCCTTACGAACTAGAGCTTCGACAGGTCGGTTTGGCGTCTTTTGGATGTGTGTCGTAACTCCACTTCGTGTAATGACATTGATGGTTGCCGCAGGGCGGGGCTCCACAGAAATCATCTGGAGGCTCTGAGTAGGGGTAGTCTGTCATGCCTGAATCTTAGTGATCAACTGGGGGCACTGCTCATTCACATGATCTACAGCGCGGCAATACCGACACATCGTAGTGGGGTTCCGACAGTCGCGAGCCAAATGCCCAGCTTGGTTACAATTGTAACACACAAATTGGCTTCGGCCTCGCCCGGCCATGCCTCCAGAAGTACCTCGTCTAGAGGCACCCCCCTTGTAACCATAACTATCATTATTTGGGCCTTCAGTGTGCACCCGATAGGCATCATAGGTGCGGCACTCATCCTCATTATGACCTACAGATTTACAAAATTTACAGTAGGAGTTCTTAGGTCCCTGCCCATACCTTTGCAGCAGGTAACAGTTCTCAGGTCGGTGTTGACCTGTCATTCTGCAGAGCTCACAATAGAGAACTTGTGGTGGAAAGGGGTTCAGCGCACCGGTATGCAGGTACTTGTTTACCAGAGGGCACCGTTCCTTGTCGTGACCTTCGGTCCGACATTGCGTACACCAAACCTCTTCGCAATCAGGTTTTCCCTTTTTCATCTCGCGAAGTTCTAGGGCCATCGCAGCTAGCTGCGCTTAGATTTGAGCAATCCCAGAGTCATCTCCGACAGGGGCAGTCTCTAGTTTCATTGCAATTTCCAGAGCCTCTTGCTGCTCAGCAACCTTCTGTTGCATGAGTGGAGTTCGGATATGTGGTAACAATGCTGCAATAAACCATTCCTTATGCTGCGCAGGACTAATGGTAAAGCTGACTTGGTCCAGTAGAACTTTGAATCTCTGATCAAAGTCCCAGACTGATTTGCCGCGCCGCTGTTGAATCTCCTTGAGTTCAGTGATGCTATGTGACTCCGATTTAGGCTTCTTAAATTCTTTGATTATGGCCGCCTTGATCTCGCCTAAAGTAGGGCTCTGAGTGCTGGAAAATTTCATGAACCATGTCAGAGCCCGGTCCTGAAAAGAAGTAATGAGCTGCGCAGCTCGCACATCCGGGTCTGTAATTTTCTTCACGTTCCATACCGCTTCGCAGAGAAACCAGAACTGTTCTGGGTCTTCTGATCCCGTGCCTTTAAAGATGGGGAGTTTAATGTCATCAACGAGGTGGGCCATGGAGTTTCTGGGGGGGTTGGGAGGGGGACAGGATGTGGATGGGGGGGGGGGATTTACGGGGGCAGACTGGCCTGTGGCCGAAATACTTGGGCCTGGTTGACTCTCATACTGCAATGGAATTTCAGGGGTAGCGAAGCGACATTGCGGGGTGACCGGAGGGTTTCCAACCGAAGGGTCGTCTTCGAGATCTGACTCATCAGGGTTTACAGGGGTGGACGCGGTAAACTGACCTAAGGAAGAGGGGTCAAAATCTTGCTTATACCTTTTTCCGTTTTGCAGCAACCCACTTTGCTCGTCGAAGGGAGTGTCACTTGCAAACATATGTTAGTACGACTAAACTAACAGTCCGATTCAAACAACAATATACCCTTTTCGGCCAATAGTATTTTAATCCTTAAGCTTAATAAATTCAAAAACTTACCACGGGGACCTTTGAAAAACTGTCATTCGGCTTCGCTGAAAGAGGTGCTCGTGTCAATGGCAAACTCTGTTACAAAGGCTTCCAACGTTCGCGTCATCCAGAAGTCAACAACGCGGGATATCTCGTTGTTCACGTGTTGCACAAGATTGACCCTTGCGGGGGTCCACACAGGAATCCGCCGAGCTTGAAACTTCGTCCTCCTCTCTGTTAACCTAGACAACCACTGGTGCAACTCTATGTGGATACTACCAAAAAAAATTTCATAAGCATCACAAAAAACATACCTTTGTAAAAATTCTCTTGCACTACACCGCGGATTAGTGTTCTCTTGCTGCGCAAATTGCAAACAGATCTCAGCAAACCAATCACTTATTTCCTTGACAGAGGGCCTCCAGAACATAGCCCTTGTGGTACAAGGTAAACCCCTCTTGAGCAGGTACTGAGTTCAACCGGCAATGGAACCAATTTGTTGGGAAATAGGGCAGACCCGGGTTTAAACCTTTTGTGTCGCACCAACAAAAGACCCACAGTGTTGGCCCTTTCGGCAACAACCTGCGCGCATGTTGCAGTCTCACCCGAAACAGCTATGGGGTGCCGCAGAATCAGGTTTCTGCAAGCCGAGAGGGGGATTACTGTACCTTAGCCTTAATAATCTTATTAATCAATACTATAAAAGCTTTACCATTCATTCACATACAACTTCGCGAATAAATAAACAGTCGTTACTTGCTT
>LPNX010705938.1:135048-162798 GCA_001517045.1 Pseudotsuga menziesii | reverse complement strand
ACCTACATGACTAAAACTGATTATTTGGCCCACTTTTATTACAAAATCAATTTTTCCAATTAAATTATTAAAAAATAGCCTAGGTTTTGGAAAAATTAAATTTTTAATCAAAAACACTGAAAAAACTAAAAAATTGAAAAATTGAAAAAACCTAGGGGGACTTAGTCATGTTCATATGACTCGACCATGATGTCTAGCATGCTTATAAATTGACACATAGACTCTAATAACATCAATAGGCCTAAATGCCAAGCCGACCACCCCAATTTTGGAGGTATGGAGTGAAAAACTCAGAAATTATCAGTCGTTTATTCAACAACCAATAATAACCAAGGGAAAAAACACCCTGGGCTGATCGGATTGACAAATAAAGTCTAAGAGACTGAGTCTTTTACATACACTATCATGCTAGAACATTTATTACAATTCCCCCATGGGGCATGAACATGTGATATAGTACAATAAGCACTTCCCAAAAGTACTTCCAAAGGTCTTCTGAAGTCTGAACAAGTTATCCTTGTCCGGTTCACTAGGCTTTCTTGATAAAAAACCACTAAGTACAACTTAGATGGTAACATTTTGGCTCCAACTGTGGGACGTGTGCTCGATCTAGTCTTTAAGGAAAGGAGAGGATACGAGAACACAAGAATCTATGGTTTATATACCATGTAAAAACATCTCAACTTGACAAGAAAAACCTCAGTAGCACAAGTTTTATAAAAAACTAAATGAACCATTAAGCTAATTTATTTAAACAAAATAAATGTAACTAACTAAAAGAAGCAAAGTTTTATTATAGCTAAGTATAAAATAGAAATGCAGAAAGTAAATGCTCTCTTTTTGGAGCTTATTTTCCTACTCTAAGCGTGATATAACCAGGTTAGGTGTAGTCAAAACTCCAATGTAACCACCTAAGTATTTTATTAACATAAAAAAAAAAATCCTTGTCTTTGGTTACCAGCCAAAGTAAGGATACCTTATTCAGAAAATGCAAACCTGCGTGAGGATTCAGAATGGGTGGGATGGATGGGAGATCATAGGCATGAATAATGTCATAAAAATTATTCCCCAACTTGTATGTGATCATGCAGGCTACTTCTATCCATGATTGGATAGGACTGATATACCAATCAACATGATGAGGATGACTGACTTCATCATCATACTGATCACCGGGGCTTATCAAATGATGACTCGTTGCACAAGCCCCAAGTAGCGCCAAATCATAAGGAACCTCTATATGTGAAAAAGATCGCTGAGACTGATATTCCACTGACTGCATCACATCTGAATTTTCACAATACTGCTTCTCAATGTCTTCATTACTGATACCCTTGTGCTGCTCTGCATGATATGAACCTGAATGATCACATGAAAATTCTGAATGCTCCTCTTTCATACTAAAGTTTTCCCAGACATCCAGATCCATGCTCCCCTCTATGGATGTATCGTAGATTGGACTTCCACAAATTTTTGAATAGACACTCCCCTTGTTGGACATATCCTGGATGGGATTCTCCATAAGATTTTCACAAGTTGGATTATCTATGAAATTCCAATAGTCATCACTCCCATCCATGTCATATGTGGGGGACTCTTCATCCATGGCATCATGCTCCTGCCTATCCATGTCCTCCTTATACTCATAACAATCTTCTTTAGAGAAAAAAATTACAAGGCAATAAACTTTCCAAACCTTCATCAACATGAGGAGAACATGGTCTAGCGTCACCACACACCATACTGATCTTATCATAAGTTTCTTTATAGGCTTCTGTTATGATATCATCAAGAGGATCTTCAATATTATCTTCAATCAAGGAAACTCTTTGGACATATTCAATGGGATCACTTGGTATGTGTTGCTTAGGGGACTTCTCTAGAGAGCTTTCTGGAAAGATATCAGCATTGAAACACACATAAGAATACACCAAATCTTCAATGTCTTCAGCTATGGTGACATGAGGAGGGTCTTCAACAATGTGTTCCATCATGGGCTCCTCCTGAAGCTCTTCAATAGGATCATCTTGGATTTTCCCTTCCTCAGAATCTTGCAGTGTATTGGGAGATACCTCATATTCTTTAAGAAGATGCTTAATTGCTTCCTTTCTTAAATAACTACTAGGATGCTTTTTGATGGGAGTATCATGAACCTCCTCTTCACTTAAATGTTCAAGATGTGATTCCAAGTCTTCAATACTTTGTATCATGGAAAAAGGTCCATCATATGTTTCCATGTGATAATCAAATCGGCTGAGAATCCACTGATCTATGATTTTGGATTTGCTACATTATTCATCAATTTATTAATTAAAATACTCAATATTGATTTTTGGGGCTTTCTGACCTGAGTGATGGAAAATCACTCAAAACTAGGAAATAGTGGGTCCATGGGTTTACATGGTGCTCTTAGCTTGAAAATGAGCACTTACATGACTAAAACTGATTATTTGGCCCACTTTTATTACAAAATCAATTTTTCCAATTAAACTATTAAAAAATAGCCTAAGTTTTGGAAAAAATAAATTTTTAATAAAAAACACTAAAAAAACTAAAGAATTGAAAAATTGAAAAAACCTAGGGGGACTTAGACATGTTCATATGACTCGACCATGATGTCTAGCATGCTTATAAATTGACACATAGACTCTAATAACATCAATAGGCCTAAATGCCAAGCCGACCACCCCAACTTTGGAGGTATGGAGTGAAAAACTCAGAAATTATCAGTCGTTTATTCAACAACCAATAATAACCAAGGGAAAAAACACCCTGGGCTGATCGGATTGACAAATAAAGTCTAAGAGACCGAGTCTTTTATAGACTCTATCATGCTAGAACATTTATTACAATTCCCCCATGGGTTATGAACATGTGATATAGTACAACAAGCACTTCCCAGAAGTACTTCCAAAGGTCTTCTGAAGTCCGAACAAGTTATCCTTGTCTGGTTCACCGGGCTCACTTGATAAAAAACCACTAAGTACAACTTAGATGGTAACAACACTCAGTTTAATATCTTGATACGAAATGGATGGTTGATAGGGAATTGATACCAGATGGATGGGTAGGATATAATTACTTCACCTACTCACTTTGTACGGGGGCTCCTATCTCATTGCCTTGAAACCCTAAAATTTTAATGTGTATAAAAAATGACAAGATGAAGTAACAGACATATATAATTGTGTCCTACTTGAAGTGTGTCTTGGGCCTGGGGTAAGGAATTCTCTTCCCCCCAAAAAAAATGAAAACCATTTTCCAATACATGCGAGTGTTACTGCTTAGGCCATTACTATTCCTTACGCCATCACGCCGTCGGGTCTTGGGGTACAAAGACCCAAGCAAACGTCACCTGCAAAAGACCAATAGAAATTAAGTTAAATCAATATTTAAATAATTAAAAAATAAAATTTAATCAAACTATATTAAAAACATTTAAAAACTAAAAAATTTAAATATACATGTTGAATTAATTGACCTAAAGGATTCATATATATTCCATGTCAAGAACATAATAAATTTTTTAAATAATAACTTAATAAAAACTAATCAACATCTCCAATTAAAAATATTAATTAATTGACTTAAAATAAAGAAAACATAATATAACTTAAAAAATTTACAATAACTTAAAAGAATTTATTGTTTTCGTGGCACATGTTTAGTAAATTTGGAAGACCAAAGTCTTCCTTAAACACTAAACAACGAAAACAAAAGATTGATATAAAAGAGAAGTCGCATTAAAACTTTATCTCAATTTTTATTGTTAATTTTATAAAAGGTAATTAATTCTGGTTAGTTTATTCTTAGTTAAAGTATAAATTTCTTAATCACAGATATTTCTAACAAACTTTTTTTTTTATAAAAAATAAACATAATAATATTGTTTTTAATTTTTATTATACATAAACTTATAACTTTGAAAACTTATAAATTTGATATATAAAAATTTTAACAATAAAATATACCATTTCATATATAATAATTTTAACAATAAAAAGTACAAAAACTATATTAAAAGTTATAATTATTAAAACTATCAAAAATAGTAAATAATAATGTTTTTGTGAGATGTTATAATGGTTAAAACTATAGTAACATAATTTCAATAGGAATCTAGTATAGAAAAAATACTCGAGTAGGTTTCTTATAGATTTAAAAACACTTTTCTTTTAAATTTTAGAAAATTTTAAATCATATATAAACCATTCAATATTTACACGCAGTATTGGAATTTGGTAGAAAAAATGCCATGTCATGGGCCACTATCAAATTTTTTACAAGACTTATGCTAGATCATAAGCATTTTTTGTGGCAAGACTTATCTAGAAGTATGTAAAATGATAATTAACAATTATAAGTATGTTATAATGTTGATATAAAGTGAATTATTTAAGAAATTAAAAATAACAATTTTTTATTATATTTTTTAATTTAAAAGTTTTACTATTAGTATTATTTTTTTTAATTTTTATTTTAATATATAAATTTATATATATGAATTTTAAAAAAAAATTATTATATTTTTTAATTGAATTTATTTTTAGATTAAAGTTTGATTTTATATTAAACTTTTAAAAAAATTGTATAAGGATAATGCTTATCATAGATAGCTCAAATAACATAGACCTAGAATCAGAACCTATACTCATATAGCCTATGGTGGATCACAAGAACCCCATAAGCTACTAGTTTGAAAATGTTTTATCAAAATGTCTCTCAGAGGCCAGGGGTTATGACCGCATGGCCTGTCTCTCACAGGCCAGGGGTTATGTCTCACATGTGCACAAGCCATGTGCGTAGCCAAAGAGTGTGCGAGGATGTCATTGCACAATGACATTCTTTTGATGTCCATTGCCACGGTATCAAGTTTGGCATTAATATTTTCATTTGTTGTGACCTAATTTTGGGCAAGCCCTCTCCTATCACCTTCAAGTCGATCAAGCCTAGTAGCCATCACAACCTCCCCTGAATATTAGGCATGTTTCCTGTCGTGCAATCTTCCATGGTTAGGTTAATAAGTTCCTTCATGTTCTAGATCATACCTAAAATGCGAGTATAATGTGTCTCTCGAGCTCTGGTGGAACATTCATCCTCCACCATACCCCCTAATTCTTCCTTAAGTTTCCTTGCATTTGGACATGGCTTGTTGTTTCTCAACCTTCTTTCCATGCATTGAAGGTGTTCCCTAGCCTTCCATTTAACTCTTTTCTTGAAGAAATCTCTGGCATTCTCAATTTTCCTTATGGCCCTCAACATGTGGGTCCTTTGAGGGCCATTTAATGTTTTCCATGAGGTGGTTTTGTTGTGCACCATTGTGAGAGAGGTATTACCGAAGAACGAGAGCAAAATTTGTTGATCGCTGTTAGGGAGGGAATTCAAATGCCAGTCATGATGAGATGAATGCCCACACATAGAAACAACAAAGAGCTCACTTGTCTAAAAAGTCTCACTTTTAGTAAGTATTTTTTATAATTTTATAGTTTTTATTTTTAATATATAAATTTATAGATCTATATGAATTTCAAAAAATTATTAACAATTTTTTATTATATTTTTGAATTGAAAAATATTTTTTCTTTAAGGTTCGATTCTATATTAAACTTAATTCATATAGGGTGTGGTGGACCACAAGAACTCCATAAGCTACTAGTTTGAAAATGTTTTTATCAAAATGGCCCTCATTGGCTAGGGGTTATGACTACCATTTGCAAAAAGAGAGTAAAAAAAAAACTTGACTGTAATTTTCCAACCAAATGCTAAATTTTATTGCAAGTCCATGGTATGAAGGAGCTCTCTATTCATCATCAAAAACATGAAAGATAGGATAACCAGTGTCTTAATCAGAACATAAGTCAAATGGGAGTCTCACTGCAGGTAATGTCCACGAGCCATGTGCTTAGTCAAAGAGTGTGCTAGGGTGTCATTGCTCAAGTACATTCTTTTGATGTCAATTGCTAGAGTATCAAGCTTGGCATTGATATTTTCATTTGATGTGACCTGATTTTGGGAAAGCCCTCTCGTGTCGCCTTCCAATTAATCAAGCCTAGCACCCAACACAACCTCCCTCCAAATCTCAGGTATGTTTCCTACTGCGCAATCATCCATGGTCAAGCTAACAAGTGCCTATGATGCTCTAGAGCAGACCCAGAATGTGAGTATAACAAGTCACCCGAGTTTTGGTGGAACCCTGATCCTCCACCATACTCGCAAGTTTCTGCATAATTTTCCTTGCATTTGCACATGGTTTGCCATTGCTCACCCTTTTTTCCATGTGTTCGAGGTGTTCTTGAGCCTTCATTTTAACTCTTTTCTTGAAGAAACCTTTGGCATTCTCTATTTACCTTATGGCCCTCGACATGTGGGTCCTTTAAGGGCCATTTGTTGTTTTTAGTGAGGTGGTTTTGTTGCGCACCATCGTGAGAGAGGTCTTACCGAATAACCAGAACAAATTGCACTGATGGGCACGAGGGAGGGAATTCAAATGCCAATCGTAATGAGATGAAGGCATGCACATAGACACAACAAAGAGCTTGCTTGTCGTAAGCCGTTGAAGAAGCCGACTATGCCTTTTTGCAAATATCGACCATCAAGTTGTGAAATTAACTTAGCAAGTGTGGCCACGAACACCACAAGAAGCCATAAAATATTACGCGAGGGAGAGGAAGGGATTGTAGGCATGAGTTCTATGCATATTTATGTTAGGGTACCTATCTTGTAAATGAACAATGTTGTAGGGGTAGGAGCCATGACGTTTAACAATTTGAGACCAGATGCATGTCTCCCTACATGAGTCGACCTTCCTTAACATGTGATAAAGACACCCCATCAATTCTTCTAAGTTGAGATTTTTTGCACCAATCATAGCGATTTTAATTTAAAAATATCACTTTTTAAAGTATTTTTTGTATTTTTTATAGTCATTACTTTTAGTATATAAATGTTAATATATATATTTTTAATTAATTTATATATAAAGATTTAAGAAGAGAACAAAATTTATAACTTGTTTTATTAAATTTTTTTTCATAGGATCTTTAGACATAATTAAATTAAAAAAAATATCTTATTATCTTATAGTATTTCTATGTATAACTTGATTTTTGAGAATATCATAAATTGACATTATTTTATAAATGTCGCTATTCACAATTGTAATATTTTCTCCAATGAAAAATAATATTAATAAAGTTATAATACTAATTAATATTAATAAACTAATAATATTAAAAGGAGAGAAAAATTAATAGTTTAATAAACTGATAATAAAATAATATTAATAAAGTAATAATACTAATTAATATTGATAAACTAATAATATTAAAAGGAGAGAAAAATTAATAGTTTAATAAACCGATAATATTAGAAGGAAATTTTATGTAAAAAAAAAACACTTGTCACCAGAAAAAGAAAACCACTTCAAAATTTGTCAAAACAAAATCCACTAATAATAAACATCGTCGAACATCTTGACCTGGACTAACCAGTGGACGTAACTGCTTCCGCAGGTCGTTAACAACTAGTCACTCGCTCCGCTACCCTGGTCACGGCTTCGGCAGGTCGTTAACTAGAACTCGCCCCGCTAAGCTCCCTCGGTGACCGTTTCCACCAGTCGGTACCTTGTCAGTCACGCATCCGCTTCCTCGGTGACCGTTTCAACCAGTCGGTACCTCGTCAGTCGCTCCACCACCTTGATATGGAAACTTCCGGATGTTGTCTTGGCGGGCAAGCCTCATTTTGGCATATTTATCATTTCATTTTTTAAATATTTACTTACTAAAGCTTTTTGGGGGCTGTTTTGTTTTTCGGTAACTGAAAGCTTAAAAACGGATTTGGAGGGTTTGGCTTGGCATTCGAGACAGGTAGAACCAGAGGCAAAAGAGAATAAGGAGACATACGTCAATCAATCACCCTTGGTATCTGATAAAAGCTGTGAAAGCAAGAGTAATGGAGCTACGCAGTGATGCAAATAATGAGATAGGAGGAAGTGGAATTTATATCAATTCTGATCACCAACAGAAGCAGCTAAGGGATATTATAGAATGTCACAGAATTCTTCCAAATAATTGCACTTTCTCTCAGCTTGATGAAACAATACAGGAAAATATTAAGACACACTGCAGAAATTACAAGCCCATTTGTCCATCAGGCAATCTGAATCATAACTGCAGATTCAGATACATTGATAATGCATCGGTTTGCAGAACATTGCAGCCAAGATATGAATGCAAAACATGCAACCGAACATTTACCCTGTTCGGTAGGTCTTATTTGGGTGTTTCCAGCAAGAGATTGTTGGATGAATCAGACGATGATCATCAGTGCAGAAGCAACAGGAAGAAAGTTAAGAAGACCAAGGAGTTGGCTGCTGCCCGCTATGCAGCTACTAGCGGTCATGCTGAAGAATTCATAATACTGCAGCCACAAACACAAAAGACAATCTGTAACAGATGTATTACAGGCTTAGCTAGTTGTTGCAGCAACCAAAATCAATCATATGCATCTCAATCTGAATGGCCATTGGATGTTCAACGGTTGCCTATGCAACAACATAATATCTTATCTTCTTTTTGTAGGTCTTATTCTGAGTCATTTCTTCCAATTTTCATTCCTGTTTCCAATGAAAATTATGATGAGCATCTGTTGCAGCAGGGCATGAAGGAATCCCACGTCAGCTGCCCTTCTATTAGTACTCTTCTTACACAAAGAAGATACAAGCCATTTGAATCAGTAAATGAATTTGGGATACCATCGTTGCAAGAAATCTATGTAACTGACAGTGGGGATGACAGGGGGATAGCTATGAGCAATGTATTGGTAAAACAAGCCGATAATTATGATTATTCATCTCATGATGCCTCTGTGTTTCCAACTTTTCTGAGCACAGGAGGAAATTATTGTGAGATTCCCAGTGCTTCATCTCCACCATCATATCTACAAACTCAATTTCAAGGTCAAGGTCGAGAAGAAGAAGAAGGACTAGGTGGAAGATATTCAATACAAATGCAATGTTGCGATCAATTTGAAATCCAACCCAGCAACTACAGTACCAGTTGTCAAAAAGGTAATACTAACTACCTCCTCAGCTTGTATGCATTTTTCTGGTTCTCCTCCTTGTTGTTCTAATGTTAATTCTGTAGTGCAAATGCCAAATATTTTTAAAAAAATATACACTACTGTAGGTTATCCGATTCATCCAAACAGCAATAACAATTATTACCAGAATCATGAAGCTGCTTATATTGGAGAAGGGTGTGAAGAAAAGATTGGGGAACATTTTACAGAAGATGCTAAATATGGATCGTACTATGCCGACAATGAGACTCGGGAAACGTGCGTTTCAATCTTCGACTTCGACCAAACTGAGCTGCTGGATGAAATTCTCTCAAAAAGCATGGAATCAACGAATGACAACAGCGGCTGCGTCTACTTAGATGAATTAATCGATATTGATGACATTATATTTGATCCTCCCATTCATGCCTCTACGGCCAACATGAACAATATTGAATCTCCCAACGATGGCAATTCAGATGAGTTGAAGAAGAACCTGAGCGATGAGATATTGTTAATCCTGGAAGGAAAGGGATCTCAACAGATGGTAGGAGCAAGAAAAGCCAACGAGATTGAGATTGCCATGTCTTCAATCATGGACGCCGACCTTAGTCTCTCTCTTGAGAAATTTAACAGTTTATATGATCAAGAATCCACAAAAAGCTCTCTATACAGAAAGTAAATTTTGATTGGGATGATGTAAGAGCTTTACTTCCAGGTTGGGCAAAACGTAGCAAACGAATGGAGAGAAATGTTAAAAGAGGCACTACTCCAAGCTCCACTGGACGCAGAACATGGAAGTGCATGCCCTCATTGGGTCGCCCCCCCCAATCCAAGGCTATTTTGTCTGTGTAATTGGGCAGCTTGTCATATTTTAGTTCGATCTTCATTTGCAAGATCTGATTAGAATAAATCTTGGCTTATTACTATAAGCCAAGATTTAAAAATATTATTTATCCAATCAGTTTTTAAAGAGTTATGATATTTGAAGTTCGTATGATCGATTGCTCGTACTGTATTTTTTATTTAAATCTGAGATTTAAATGACAATCTAGCATTTTAGTAGACTTTATTTTTTGGGATTAACTTATGAAAGTTTACAAAATCCCTAGGGAACAGATCACATTTATCCCACAACATAATCCATTACTGTTAATGGAGGGACGAGTTTTAAGTTTGTATATGGTTGTCTTTCTAAAATATATAACCATGAATATCAAAGTTAAAAATCTTCTACATTATATCAGAGTTTACACTCGAAAATGCAGGTTGGTTCTCAGCTATTTATGCCAAGTTTGGTATCAGCCTTAAAACTGAAAATGCTTTTATATTTATAGAGGATTGTAGTATCATACTACCAGGGTTTTCATTTAGATTTTAGTTTTCATTCAATTCATATATACAATTATTACACCAAAAATTTCATAGTTGGTAATCAACAGCAAGAAACTAAGGGTTTTTTTTGTAACGGCTAGCCGCCTGTTGATTAGAAAACTGAAAATGGTAATCTGCTTATTGATTTTCTCTTAAGCTTTTTATCTCACACGTTTGTGGAAGCCATGGACGGCCTGTCGTTCACATTTTCAAAAATGGAAATACACAAACGCGGTGGGTGGTTAACGAAGGAATACGGGCAGTAAACATTTAGTATGCGAAAAAGAGGTGACCTAAATGAGCGATCAGGTTAAAAGTGGAAAAAAAAAATTGACTCGTAAATCCTATAGCAGTCGGTGGTAACCAAGAAGCTACGGTACAAGCGATGCGATGCGATGCGATGCAATGGTTTTGAGACAGATGCAAGTCGTCAAGATCAAAGCCATGTGTTCATTTTCTTCTAGGTGCACAACCTATCACCAATCTTATCATCATAAATATTTGCGTCGTATACCCGCGTTAACATATGGAATGTTTTGGGCGTGGGCTAACCTCCCTCCATCGGACGGAGGAGGAGCAAAGTTGACTTTGCTCCTCCTCCGTCCGATGGAGGGAGGTTTGCTTCATAACTAGCTTATTCCAATGTTTTGTGGTTAAAATAATATTGATAAACTTTGTGTATGGTAATAATTTGGCATCCGAAATAGGTCTATGTTTTGATACTTTAAATAACCATTTGTTATGCCTTTAGGATGGGTGGAGAACCCGCGTTAATATATGTTTGTTTAATATAATTATAATTATAATAATAAAATTTTAAAATTATAACTTACAAAAACTAATAACATGTCCAGTTAAAAATGTTAATTGATTGATTTAAAAAAAACATATCACAACTTAAAAAAAAATTACCATGACTTAAATTTGGAAGACCAAAGTCTTTCTTAAGGTGTAGATTTTGTAATCATTGACAAATTTAACACATTGGCTTTGAGTAATAATTAATAAAAAACTATTGAAAATAATAATGTTATTTTTAATTTCTAATAAAAAAAGTAGTAGTACTCTATTTTTAAGGTCATTTGTCAAGTTAGACACCAATTTGGTGTATGAGATGTCCTTGTTTGTGGGAAGGGACCCCTCTAAGTAGTGATTTAACTACTAAAGTTTAGAGAGGTGTACATACACCACTCCCTCTGGTTGAACCAATAACTTCTTAAAAAAAACACATGCTCTTAAGCATTAACTTAAAATTTTATAAATTTAATAAATAATAATTTTAACAATAAAAAAAATGTTAAAAACAAAATGAAATGAGATGTTATAATGCTTAAAACTATCCAAAATAATAAACAATAATATTTTGTTATTTCTACATATATTTTAACGCATGTAATATACACATAAACATAATTAATTGAATTATGTAAGTATGCATTCTAAGCCATCATCCTTAAAACTTTAAAAATAATAAACAATAAAATTTAACTTGTTGTTTTATACCATAGGAAGAAAACATCATTTACATTTACTTATATTATATTTTAATACATGTAATTTTATATGCATACATTCATGATTCGATTATGTAGGCATGCAATCTAACCAGCATTCGAACTTTTAAGAATAATCGAAAAATAATGAAATTACCACTATTTAGGATATTCAAGAACTTAATTGGTAAAAACATTATTATTAAGATTACTTAATGTTTTTTTGCAAAGCATTGTAGAGGCTATAGTTTAAAAAAATTGACATTGTTATTAAAATTTTATTTACAAGCAGCTTTATAGGCTTTTATTTACAAGCAGCTCTGACTTTTATTTACAAGCAGCTCTGTTGCGCAAACTTCCAAAAAGTATTATAGAAAAAGTGTTCTCATGTTAAGCTAGATCATAAGCATTTTTTTTTGGCAAGACTTAGCTATTAGGCTGTAAAATAGAAATTATAAGCATGTTATAATGATAATAAAAAATAATTATTATATTTTCTAATTGTGAGTTATTTAAAGAATTAAAAAAAAATTAAAATAACAAATTTTTATTATATTATTTAATTTAATTTTTTTACTTTTATTAAGTATTTTTTTAGTTTTTATTTTTAATATATAAATTTATATATAT
The DNA here is from genome assembly GCA_001517045.1 of Pseudotsuga menziesii. NCBI lineage: Eukaryota > Viridiplantae > Streptophyta > Pinopsida > Pinales > Pinaceae > Pseudotsuga > Pseudotsuga menziesii. The sequence goes on along the minus strand of LPNX010705938.1, from coordinate 150,244 downwards.
GGAGTTTAAAAAAATCATTAAAAAATTAAAGATTTTTATTATATTTTTTAATTGAAAAATCTTTTTTCATTAAGGTTTTATTATATATTAAACTTCAAAAAAAATTGTACAAGGATAATGTTCATCATACAGACCACATAACATAGATCTAGACTTTGAACATATACCCATATAGCTTAGGGTCGACCACAAGAACCCCATAAGCTACTAGTTTGAAATTGTTTTATCAAAATGTCCCTCACAAACCATGGGTTATGACCGCCTAGGAGTCCTCCTGTGGGTCACGTCCACGATCCATGTGCATAGCCCCAGAGTGATCCGTGATGTCATTGCAAAATGATATTCTTTTGATGTCCATTGCTAGGGTATCAAGTTTGTGTTGATATTTTCATTTGTTGTGACCTGATTTTCGGCAAGCCCTCTCATGTCACCTTCAAGCCTTTCAAGCCTAGTAGCCAACATAGCCTCCCCTAGATCTCAGGCATGTTTCCTATCATGTAATCTTCCATGGTCAGGTTAATAACTGACTTCATGTTCTAGAGCATACCCAAAATGCGAGTATAACGAATCTCCTAAGATCTGGTGGAACCCTGATCCTCCACCATACCCCGAGTTCCTCCTTAAGTTTCCTTGCATTTGGACATGGTTTGTTATTGCTCACCCTTCTTTCCATGCATTCAAGGTGTTCCCAAGCCTGTATTTTAACTCTTTTCTTAAAGAAATCTCTAGCATTCTCAATTTCCATTATGGCCATCAACAAGTCGGTCCTTTGAGGGCTATTCATTGTTTTCGATGAGGTGATTTTGTTGTGTACTATTGTGAGAGAGGTCTTACTGAAGAACCAAAACAAAATGCATTAATGGTCATGAGGGAGGGAATTCAAATGCCAATCCTGATGAGATGAAGGCTCTCACATAGAAACAACGTGGAAACAACAAAGAACCCACTTGTCTAAAAGTCTCACTTTTAGTAAGTGTTTTTTATAATTTAATAATTTTTATTTTTAATATATAAATATATATATATGAATTTAAAAAAAAATTAACTATTTTTTATTATATTTTTTAATTGAAAAATATGTTCTCTTTAAGGTTCGATTCTATATTGAAATTAAGAAAAAAAATGTACAAGGATAATGTTCATACTCATATAGCTTGTGGTGGACCACAAGAACCCCTTAAGCTACTAGTTTGAAAATGTTTTATCAAAATGTCCTTCACATGCTAGGGGTTATGACTACCATTTGCAAAAAGAGAGTAAAAAGAAACCTTGTCTATAAGTTTCCAACCAAAATCTAAATTTTATTACAAGTAGATGGTATGAAGCAACTCTCTATTCATAATCAGAAACATGAAAGATAGGATAACCAGTTTCTTAATCAGAACATGAGTCAACTGGGAGTCTGTAATACCCCCTGAATTAATAATTATTATTAATTATGCTAGAAAAATACCTTATTTATTATTTTATTATTTTTGACAGAAAATTCAAGAATAAAACATTTTGTAATAAAAAAAATTGTATTTAATAAAATATGTTGAAGGGGGACAAAAGTGGATATAGTTGTTGAAGAGTGTTTGCTGACCCACTAGAGGAAAGGACAAGTGGCAGAAGACACTGATTGAGAACTCAGGATGCATGATGCATCATCCCCAAAAATCATGTCACAACTCCTAGTTGAGTGTTAAAGAGAAGGAGGCTCATAAATGACCAAGTCCTAGGAAAAATACTATAAATTAGTATGTCCATAAGAAGCAAGAGGCTAGAATTGGACGGGGATTAACATCTATGAAATGCAAGAGATGGAGCATTGAAGGATTTTTCTCTCGTGGTTCAACGAACATGCTTGGGGGTTCTGGAGCAAGTAACTTGGCTGCTCTGGGTGTTGGTTGGGAGGAACAACTTCTCCACTTTTGTTTTCCCCAGCGTTGGTGTCAGGTTCATACTTTGTATTTTAAATGTTGTAGAATATGTTTAAATCCTAGATCTGCAGTAGATTAATGTAAATTTTAATTGTTTTCAATTAGTTTAGTGATGTTATACTTGTATCCTATACCTAATGGAATGAAATCGTCTATTTCTAATATGTATAGCATAATCCTATATTCAACTGTATAATTATTAATTTGCATCGTTTTCCTAAATATGTTCTTAATCAGCATTAGTAAATATAAGCGAATGGAATCCACTTTCATAGTAATTATCCAAATTTATTTCACAGGTTCATATTTTAATCTACTATTATATATAGATCTGTATTATTTAGTATAATTATAGACAGAATTCATTAAAATAATAATAAAATTAATGTAGCTCATAAGATTTAATTTGAGGTATTAGAATCGAATGAGATTTATATAGGAATGTTACTATCGTAAATACTTACATAGGAATACCTTAATCAAACTATACAGATCCCATAACTAACTCAACACAGTTGTAGATATATGATTATCAAATCATGTACACAGACGATGAAATCAAGAAAAAAGTTACTAGTATTAAGATATCCTCCAGATCTATTTATTTTACAGTAAACCCCAAATCAAACCAAACCATTTCTCCACATTAAATGGAACTGTAAAGGTCACAGGATCGAATCCCTTCGAGTATTTAATTAATTATAAATAGTCAAAGGAAGGATGGCTAAAAAACATACTATCATTTCTCTACCAAGATCGTGGATCAAATCTTCTTGAGATATTTATTCCACAGTCCTATGAGAATTTTACTTATCACTCTATACTAATACAACCTTGAAATCATCAAAAGGAAATTAACTTACGGATCGAGGATCCTATTAACATCCACTAGAAGGTTTTAGATAACAGATAAATGATCTAAATAAAATCTCCAACTGATCAATAAACTAGCTATCACATCTAACATCTTGGCAGTATAATCGGTATCATATGTATGTCCACATCATGGCTACCTTAAGTCATACAGATATATGGTATCATTACAACATTTCGTTATAACTTCAAGCACTCCCAAGTATTTTATATAAAGGTGCAATCCATATAATACTCTACCCTATTATACAGAGGCAGAGACTCGATAAAATATACGCTAGTTCTCATTACTTGCAGAGATCGTGGGATCGTGTCCTGTAATGATATTTCACTTGAACACATAAAAACTAATATAAACACATACATAATCGCAGGTGTAAACCATTATCTTTATTCTAGAATAAAAACACATAAGACAGTTGTAAGCCTATCCCATAGCTACCATGACAATTTTTATGACAGGATGTATTATTATATAAAGATATTATAAAACGAAGGAAATGCATTCTTCCATGACCGTACGACCATCCACGATGGAAGCTGAGGGTTTAAACATAATCCACATAAATAATTACACATAGTGAGATACGAAACATCATTGGGTTAATACCCAGCCAAGGTTGTCTTTCAACCATCAGAAGAATATATCAAAGTATATATACATAGTGGCTATAACACCATCGATGATGGATTCCACTATAAAATCCAAACATCTGTTTTATAAACTACATGGGAGTAAGACCCGTCAAGGGAAACCCAAACCCTACCAGTGTTTTAACTAAACGAAAGTATTTTTTTACATTACAGTGCCCAATAATGGCTATAAGTCAACACAACTTGAAAAGGGTTTTTAAACACAACCATTGACTAGTTTAAACCAACAAAGAAAAACCACTTATCTTAATCGTTGCGGCTACCAAGAAGCCCTCACAACTTCTTCCCAATGAGACCTGCAACACAAAGTGGTTGGGTCAACATGGATATTGCAGGTTAAAAAAAATTGTAAAATAAAATTGATTTTAACCAGGGTTGATCACAGCCTTACCCGGGCATTTGGAAATGCGGGTGTGGGAGGAGGTGACCTTGTCTCCTTCCTCTCCAATTCCAAAACCTGTGAGTGAAACCGGTTACAGTTAGTTTAAGTACATTGTATTTATCTTTTAAGAACTAGAATAAGTCTTACAGCATTTTGGAATTCTTACCTTGGTGTTGGGTAACGAAGGCCAAGGTTTGGCTCCTCTGAGCACCCTTATCCCTCCACATCCCGCAGAAACAAAAACATACCAGTCAAATAAAGAAACTAAACTATTGAACAAACCTTTTAAGTTTCAGAAAGAAGTTTAAGTTAAGCTTACCTTGGGAGAAGACTGTTCATGGTGTTGGAAGCTTCGATCGGTTGTTAGAGCTCAGGTTTGGTCAAAAACCAGTGAGGGTAGATGGAGAAACTTTTCCTACCACAGAGGAACTAGATAAAAACACCATTAACCCTGTGAAAAATGAGTTAAACAACACAGAGAGCAGAGCTCGTCCCTTGACTGACCTCCGACAGGTAAAAAAAATCAAATGCAAAACTCAGACATAGTAAATAACTTTCAAAACCCTATTCGAACCTTAAAAATCCCACCATTTAGGTGTAGGGCATGGATTACATCCCGTACTACCTAATGGTCTTGGCTACACTACCAACTCACATCCAAGATAGGTTTAAATGTAAACCAAAGGTCCAAACTTAATTGCATGGCTGAAATAATTACCACTTAAATCATTGTGAATCCAATCATGGACATCGTTTAATGGCCAGCATATAACCTATGCATTGGATGTTTGTAATACATCACATCTTATGTTATAACCATACCTTACAACATGTTAATCAAACCTTGCATCGAACCACACCATGTATAGTAGGAACTTGCTAGAACCTTCGTGAAATTGGGTTAAGGGATATAATGTCATCGCGGGATATGGCTAATACCCCTTCCATGGTAAAGTATAACATGTGCTCTTTACAAATTCTTATACCTTAGCGCTGGGTTAAGCTAAGGTATTGGGAAATATTTTAATCATATCATAGAACTAGAAATAAAACCTCAAAACCATATAATCATGTTAAAACCATATTGCATAGTATAGGTTATGCATTATAAGTTATAAACCATGGCTAATATCATATGAAATAGTATTTACTCATGTGCATAAAGGACTGTAAAGAGATGCATCTAAACCAACACATGTAGGATCATAAAGAATTACATTAAGGCCAAAAACATGTGGTTTCATGCCATTTCATAAGTAACTAAACCCTCACTTTTTATTCATATTAAGAGGTTTCCCTATGGAGGACCATACGCTTACAAACTGTAAGCTTCTCACACTTAAGGGTAGGTCTTTATATACATAGTGTAAACTATTTTAAGGTCAATCCTTGAAAGTAAGATAAATAACTACAGAGCAGGGAAACAAAGTACATCACCTGCGTGAACATGGTTGAAGGTTCCAGCAGGAACTAGACATCGTAAGCTTCAACAAACTTATCATAACCAATAGGACCAAGACGTTAAAAACTAACAGCAGTAAGACGTAGGATTTTTCTAAGTAAATGTAAAAGTAATGCATGTAATTTTATTTTTTTTTATGATTTTTAGGTGTGTCACAAAGTCCTCCTGCAAGTAATGTCCACGATCCATGCGCGTAGCCGAAGAGTGTGCTAGGGTGTCATTGCTCAAGTACATTCTTTTGATGTCCATTTCTAGGGTATCAAGCTTGGCATTGATATTTTCATCTGATGTGACCTGATTTTGGGAAAGCCCTCTCATGTCACCTTCCAATTAATCAAGCCTAGTAGCCAACATAGCCTCCCCCCAGATCTCAAGCATGTTTTCCACCTCGCAATCTTGCATGGTCAAGCTAACAAGTGCCTTCATGCTCTAGAACATACCTAGAATTTAAGTATAATGAGTCTCCCGAGTTCTGGTGGAACCTTGATACCCCACCATACCGCCAACCTAGTGCTTAAGTTTCCTTGCATTTGGACATGGTTTTCCATTTCTCACCCTTCTTTCCATGTGTTCCAAGTGTTCTAGAGCCTTCATTTTAACTCTTTTATTAAAGAAACCTCTAGTATTCTCCATTTCTCATATGGCCCTCGACATGTGGGTCCTTTAAGGGCCATTTGTTGTTTTTTGTGAGGTGGTTTTGTTATGTACCATCGTAAGAGAGGTCTTACCGAATAACCATATCAAACTGTGTTGATGGGAACGAGGGAGGGAATTCAAATTCCAATCCTAATGAGATGAAGGCCTACACATAGAGACAACAAAAAGCTTGCTTGTCGTCACGGGGACTTCACTTAGTGAACATCTCACATAGCACATGCGATCATGGGATATTAAAGAATACCCTTAATTTCGAGAGATATTGACCCAAACACTTTTTGTTGAAACCCCCTCCCAATACTTAAAACCTCCTCCCCACCCCTTTTTATACCTCAATCCTTATAAACCACCGTACCCAACCCCACCTTAAGCCCCTCATCCCCCCAATACCCTGCAATATATTGGTTCAATTTTTGATAATTTTAAAACCCACAATATGAACTGACGTGATAGGATATTGGTCAACAAGTGAAGCCCCCATGCTTGTCGTAGGCCACTGAAGAAGCCGACTATGCCTTTTCGCAAATACCGGCCATCGAGTTGCGAAATCAGCTAAGCAAGTGTGGCTAGGACCACCATGACAAGCCATAAAATATTACACGAGGGAGAGGATGCAATTGCAAGCATGATATCTATGCATCTTTGTGTTAGGATACTGTAATGACCAATGATGTTGGGGTAGGAGCCATGGCGTTTAACAATCTAAGACAGTACGCATGTCTCCCTGCATGGGTCGATCTCCCTTAACATGTGATAAAGACGTCGCATGAATTCTTCTAAGTTGGGAATAATTACACCCATAATAGGGATTTTAATTAAAAAATCTCATTTTTTAAAATATTTTTTTAATATTTTTTATAATTTTTATTTTTAATATATATATTTTAAATTTGTTTATTTATAAAGATTTGAGAAGAGAATAAAATTTATAATTTGTTTTATTAATTTATTTTTTTCACTACATCTTTATACATAATTAAATTAAAATAAAAGTCCCAATACCTTTGTACATAAATACAGTACAATAATTCATTTTTAAAAAATTGTATTAGCAATTATTAAATAATTTTTTTAACTAAAACTTAAATGAAGTGGCTAGGAGAATTGCTTATTATTTTCTAAGCTCAAGTTCAAATCTTATGGTATTTCTATGTATACCTTGATTTTCGAGAATATCATAAATTGACATTCTTCCATAAATGTAATTGTAATATTTTCTCTAATGAAAAATAATATTAATACACTAATCATATTAATTACAGAAAAAATTGTAATATTTTTTATAATGAAAGTAATATTAATAAACTAATAATATTAAAAGGAGAGCTAATGAAAAAAAAACACTCCCTAGATTCCCCAGAGATGATCCACCAAATTCATACCAACACCCCAAACAAAGGGGTGAGAAAAAGAAAACCGAGTTGTCTAAACAAGGGACTTTTTACCTCTATTTCCCGCTGGTTTTTATCAGTTTTTTGTCATGAATCTTCACTGAATTTTCAAAATGCCCCTAAAAAACTGCTAGATATTGCAAAGTGTGGGTGTTGGGGGTTTTCCTGTTACTTGATTTCATTTCTAAGCTTTAAAACACCCAACAAACAACATAAATTACAGATTTTGTGGATTAAATTCACCGGATTTCGGCAAAAAAACAACGTGAAAGTCAAAACTTCCTCTAGTTAGATAGCTCCAAAGAAAACTGCTTAAAAATTTGTCAAAACAAATGCACCAATAATAAGCACCATCGACATCTTGACCTGGACCAACCAGTCGACGTAACTGCTTCTGCGGGTCGTTAAAGTGACTTTCTAAAAGACAAGTTGAATTGGCAAGGCCAAATTCGCCAAGCATGGAGGGTGGGTAAACCCAGTGATGAACGAGCTAGGCCCATCAAATTCATCATGGAAAGTGCACGTGACAAGAAAACTCTTCTAATTAAGAAACATCTTTTAAAGGGCTCTCGCTTTTTTCTAGAAAAAGACTTAACTATCATGCAGTAAGAGGAAAGAAGAAAAGAGTTGTCAAAGGTCAGAGCAGCAAGAGATGAGGGAAAAAGAGCATGGTTATACAAAGGAAAAGTTTTTATTGTTGTTTTTGGTCCTCCTTCTAAAGCAAGACATCAAAACAATAGTCAAGAAGTGATAGCAAATCCCTTAGCAGAAAATATCGCAGCAAGGTTAGGATGGGCAAATAGGGGGTTAGACTGAACTTTGAGTCTTGTATGCCAAAGAAAATAGCAATCAAGGTCTACCAAGGTTCCTTTAATCTTAGTATGTTGGAGCTGCAGAGGATACCCATGGAGGTGTGGACCTGGGCTAGGACCTATTGCGGAAGATGGGGACATAATATGTCTCGTGGAAACACATGAACATGAAGGGTGCAAGACATTCCTTTTTGAAAAATATATGAAGTTGGAAGTATGGAACAAGGGAGCAGATAATGGAAAAGGTCATGGTGGTATCATGGTCTTAGTGAAGAAAAAGGTAGATCGTTGCATTCAATTAGAAAAAGAAGACTCAAATAAACAATTGATATGGTTTAAAATATTAGAAAATGGAAATGTCATGAGAATTGTAGCATGCTACTCCGCCCCACAAGTTTCAAAAATTTACAAAAGGAGGGGGCTCGACCATAAAGACCCTTTTGTAGCATTAAAAAACGATATTGTGAAGTATTCTCAAGTAGGTGAAATCCTTCTAGTAGGAGATTTCAACACCAGGACCACAAGTGAACAAGCTAGCATTCTTTGTCATAGGGAAGATTAAAATCCTATTTGTCTTGCAGAAGAAAGAAATCATCAATGGGAACCAATTTCGAAAGACAACAAAAGCTGCAATATCTTTGGAGAACAGTTGCTTACCTTATGTGGAACTTTCAATTTAGTAATCTGCAATGGTTTTCCTAGATGGACAAACTCTGGTAATTTCACTTGTAATACCTACAATGGAGCAAGTGTGGTGGATAATGCAATTTGTTCGCATGGCCTATGCGAGAAAATGGAGGAAGTTATGATTGGAGAATAGATCTGGGATTTAAAATATGATCACAAATCGATCTATATAAGTCTTTCTTGGACTAATAAGTAGCAAGTGGGGACAAAAAATCAGCACATTCAACAACCTTTTGCAAAGGGAAGAATTATTTTGACTCAAGAGAACTGTAATATCTTTAGGAAGGCTTTAGAGAGACTTTGTAAGAGGGAAGAAATTTTGTCCCAAGGCCTTAATAATCAACAACTAACTAATTTAATTCAAAGGGAACTCACAAAATGAAAAAGAGCAAAGAATAGGAAACGTGAAAGAAATTGCTTTCTTGTTAATGCTTGGTTCAATGAGGAGTGCAAAAAATCAAGGAGAATGTGGAGAGAGTCAAACTAAAAAGAAAGAGACTTAAAAAGCTACAAGTGGATTATAAGAAAGAAAAAAATTGGTTTCATGGTCTCAAGGAGGGAAGAGCTAATATTCCTTGGGAAAAACAACCCCAAACTTTTTTGGAAGGAACTTCAAGTGAGCGAAAAGAAAACTGAAAACAATATTACAGCGGACCAGTGGCTTGAGTATGCAAGGCAACTCTATGAGAGGAATCCTAATGTTGAACCCCCCTCCCTTAGTCAACACCACCACCATTACTAGGATTTTCACCATGCAATATATTGAGGTGGGTATTAAGAAGTTGGGTGTTGGAAAATCCAAAGATTTAGTATAACTTCAAGCTGAATATCTAAAGTGGGGTTCAAAAAATATTGCACCTGACATTATGGGAATCTTCAACAACATCATTCAGCAGGGATTCCCTACAGATTGGACAACTAGCCTCACAATTCCTCTTTTCAAGAGCGTATATGTCAACGATCCCTCCAATTATAGGACCATAATGATAAACCCCTTGTTTGCAAAGCTATTTGGAAGCATGTTAGAAAATAGAATTAGCAAGTGGGTGGAAGAAAGGGACAAGTGTGCTAAAGGGAAAGCATGTTTTAGACCTAAACATTCCATGGTGGACCATGGTGTTACTGGTGTTACTTTAAGTCACATCATTAAAAAAGTGTGGGAGGAAAAAGAGGAAGCATTTTGTTGCTTTATCGATTTCAAAAAAAAAATTGACACGGTTCCCAAGGATAAGCTATGGCACAGAATGGAGGAATTTGGGGTTCCTATACATTTTAGAGCAGTTGTTCACAAGATATATGAGGAGGTCAAAGTCAAAATTAGAACATCAGATGGTATCTCCGAAAGTTTCAGAAGCAATATCAGGGTCAAGTAAGGGTGCCCATTATCCCCTACCCTTTTTGGCTTATATATTGACAAACTTGAAGAGTGGTTAAACTTAGAGGGAGGGGATGGTGTTTTCATGGGAGAGTATGTGATAAGGCTTCTTTTGTATGCAGATGACCTTATTTTGATTGCTAAGTAAGCTCTTGGCTTGCAAGAGCACTTGATTTCCCTTGAGCACTTTTGTAGAACACTTGGGATGCAAGTAAATACTAGCAGGATGAAAGTGGTAGTTTTCTCTAGCAAAAGAAAACATAAACAACATAAGTTCTACTTTGAAGACAATACCCTTGAAGTAGTCAAAGATTACAAGTACCTCGGAATCGACTTCAACAAAATTTTGAGTTGGGAAGGCTACAGCAAAAAAAGAACTCTAGGAGGTTGGAAAGCATTTTATGCTTTCCAAAATAGGTGCAGAGAGGCACAGTTATGGGACTGAAAAACTATGCAAGCCATTTTTGGGCTCTTAGTGATCGTGGTTGTTCTCTGTGGTTGTGAATTTTGGGCCAGTAGTACCTCTAACTTACAGTGGAAGCAAATAGAAAAGATTCAAAAACACATGATCACAAGCAAGTTCAAAATTAAGAGTTCAGTGCCATACAAGATCTTGCTAAGTGAAATGGGGGTGGCTTCTATTGAAGAAATCGCTATGGTGAGACTCATAAGATGTCTAAAAAGAGTTGAGAAAATGGAAGAAGGTAGATGGCCTAAGGTTGTCTTCAATGACATATTGTGCAAAAGAAAGAAGACTTGGATGTGGCAAAATATTAAATGGCTTAGCAAGTGGGATATGTGCTTAAGCACGTGCCCTATGTATAGTAAAGAAACAAAGGATTTTGTTATCAATAAGTTCCATAAGCGAACTTGGGATATAGAGCTAGGGAGAAAGAGAAAGTATTATATTGAAGAGTTTAACCCTACCTACAATCAACATCAAAAGGCATACATAGGGGCCAATATATGTTGGAATACCAAAATTCTCATTGCTCAACTAAGAACTAATTCCCATCAACTTCGTTGTGAGGCCGGGCACTGGAAAAGGCCAAAAGAAAAGTTGGGCAGAAAGAGTATGTATTTTTTGCACCGTTGGTAAGGTGGAGACAGAAAAACATTTCATTCTAGAGTGTGAAGCCTTTAAGGACAATAGGGACAGGTACGCAAACGTCTTGATGGATAAATCTTGGGATGATTTATTTAACGAGGGGATGGTGGAAAAATTGGAGGCGCTCATCATCAAGTTGAACAAACAAAGGATTGGATTGCAGAAAACAGCGTGCGAGTTGGTGTGTCCCATAGGTTATTCTTATCCTCGCGGACGTTAAAATATTTTCTTCCTTTCCTTCCTTCCTTCCTCACTCCGCTTCCCTGGTCACAGCTTCGGCAGGTCATTAACTGGCACTCACCCCGCTTTGATCCCTTGGTGACCATTTCCACTAGTCGGTACCTCTCTAGTCACTCATCCGCTCCCTCGGTGACCGTTTCCACTAGTAGGTACCTCATCACTCAATCCACCACCTTGATATGGAAACTTTTGGATGTTGTCTTGGCGGCCAAGCCTAATTTTGGCATATTTATCATTTCATTTTTTAAATATTTACTTACTACAACCTTTTGGGGGTTGTTTTGTTTTTCAGTACCGAGGCTTTAAAACGTATTTGGAGGGTTTGGATTCAGCATTAGAGATAGGTAGAACTAGAGGCCAAAGAGAATAAGGAGACAAACATCAATCAATCAAGGCTTGGTGTCTAATAAAAGCTATGAAAGAAAGAGTAATGGAGCTACATAGTGATGCAAATAATGAGATCGGAGGAAGTGGAATTTATAACAATTCTGATCTCCAACAGAAGCAACTAAGGGATATTATAGAATCTCACATAATTCTTCCAAATAACTGCACTTTCTTTCAGCTTGATGGAACCATATAGTAAAATATTAAGACACACTATAGAAATTACAAGACCATTTGTCCATTAAGAAATCTGAATCATAACTACAGATTCAGATACATTGATAATGCATCGGTTTTAGAATATTGCAGACACGATATGAATGCAAAACATGCAACCAAACATTTACCCTGTTCGGCAGGTCTTATTTTGGTGGTGCCAGCAAGAAATTTTTGGATGAATTAGACTATGATCATAAGTGCAGAAGTAATAGGAAGAAAATTAAGAAGACCAAGGAGTTGGTTGTTGCCCGCTATGAATCTACCAGCGGTCATGCTGAAGAATTTTTAATACTGCAGCCACAAACACAAAAAACAATCTGTACCAGATGTATTACAGGCTTAGCTAGTTGTTGTAGCAGCCAAAAGCAATCATATGCATCTCCATCTCAATGGCCACTAAATGTTGAACGGTTTCTTGTGCAACAACATAATATCTTATCGTATTTTTCTAGGTCTAATTCTCAATCATTAATTCCAACTCTGCATTTGTTGTAGCAGGACATGAAGGAAGCCCACACCGGCTGCCCTTCTATTAGTACTCTTCTTACACAAAGAAGTTAAAATCCGTTTGAATCTGTAAATGAATTTGGGATACCATCATTGCATGAAAACTATGTAATTGACAGTGGGGATGACATGGGGATAGCTATGAACAATGTATTGATAAAACAAACCAATAATTATGAGTATTCATCTCATGATTATTTTGTGTTTCCCACTTTTCTGAGCACAAGAAGAAATTATTGTGAGATTCCTAGTGCTTTATCTCCACCGCCATATCTACAAAGTCAATTTCAAGGTCAAGGTTTAGAAGAAGAAGCAAGACTAGGAAGATATTCAATACAAACGCAATGTTGCAATCAATTTGAAATCCAACCCAAAAACTACAGCACCAGTTGTCAAAATGGTAATGCTTATAACTAACTCCTCAACTTGTATGCATTTTTTTGGTTCTCCTTCGTTTGTTCTAATGTTAAATTTGTAGTGCAAATGTAAAAGATTTTAAATATATATATATATATACTACAGTGGCTGTAGGTTATCCAATTCATCCAAACAACAATAACAATTATTACTAGAGCCATGAAGTTGCTTATATTGGAGAAGGGTGTGAAGAAAAAATTGGCGAATATTTTACAGAAGATGCTAAATATGGATCAAACTATGCTGAGAATGAGACTCGGGAAATGTGCGTTTCAATCTTCGACTTCGACCAAAATGAGCTGCTGGATAAAATTCTCTCAAATGGCATTGAATCAACGAACGACAATAGCCGCTATGTTTTCTTAGATGAATTAATTGATATTGATGACATTATATTTGATCCTCCCGTTGATGCCTCTACCAAACAGAAACAATATTGAAGTTCCCAATCGTGGCAATTCAGATGAGTCGAAGAAGAACCTGAACGATGATATATTGTTAATCTTGGAAGGTAAGGGATCTCAATATATGGTAGGAGCAACGAAAGCAGACGTTGACCTTAGTCTCTCTATTGAGAAATTTGACAGTTATGATCAAGAATCCACAAAAAAGTTGTCTACAGAAAGTAAGTTTTGATTGTGATGATGTAAGAGCTTTACTTCCAAGTTGGGAAAAACGTAGCAAATGAATGGAGAGAAATGTTAAAAGAGGCACTCCCCCAAGCTCCATTGGACGCAGAACATGGAAGTGCATGCCCTCATTGGGTTTTCCCTCCAAGGCTATTTTGTCACTGTAATTGGGCAACTTGTCATATTTTAGTTTGATCTTCATTTTACAAAATATTATTAGAATAAATCTTGGCTGATTACTATAAGCCAAGATTAAAAAATATTATTTATCCAATCAAATTTTAAAGAGTTATGATCTTTGAAGCTCGTATGATCAATTGCTGGTACTGTATTTTTTCTTGCATCGCCACTAGAATAGTCTTAAATCTGAGATTTAAATGACAAGCTAGCATTTTATTAGACTTTATTTTTTTGGGATTAACTTAAATGAAAGTTTACAAATCCCTAGGGAATAGAACACATTTATCCCACAACACAGGTCATTACTGTTAATGGAGGGCCGAGATTTAATTTTGTATATTGTTGTCTTTTTAAAATATATAACCATGAATATGAGTTAAAAACATTCTAGATTATATCAGAGTTTACACTCGAAAATGCAAGTTGGTTCTCATCTATTTATGCCAAGTTTGGTATCAACCTTAAAACTGAAAATGCTTTTATATTTATAGTTGCAAGAGTGTATTATCATGCTACTAGTGTTTTCCTTTAGATTTTAGTTTTCATTTAATTCCTATACATTTGTTCCACCAAAAATTTCATAGTTGGTAATCAATAGTAAGAAAATAAGGTTTTTTTTTTGTAACATCTAGCCGCCTGTTGATTAAAAAGATAAAAATGGTAATATGCTCGTTGATTTTCTCTTAATATTTTTATTTCACACGTTTGTGGAAGCCATGGATGACTTGTCGTTCACACGTTGCTCTGAGAGATTTGAGTTTTTGCTGCATAGTGACCATTTTGGAATTTCCCACTAGTTGTATCTCGGACCACCAGAGGCTGATGAAGTCTATGAAGGTCGGATGAGAGAGCCATAATTTCTCAAAAAGGAAGGCACGGTGGAGATGTTCCCCAATACTTTGTCAGTTTAGGTCAATGGGCCATTTATCGAACCCAGTCGTCATGAGAGCCGAGGAGGTTGGTTATCCAAAACCGAGCCGACTAAACTTGAGTTTGTCGCTCAGTTATATTAAAATAAAAAATTTAATTTCACTTTCACACCGACCTCTTTTTCTTTTTTTACTTGTCGCGTGAAACTTGTCTCACTCCCAACTAGACAAGTTTATAAAATTTGTTCAGCATTTTAGACTTGACTAATTTACTTCAACAATTTCTTACTTGTCGGTTCTACCGACTGTTACTTCGACCACTTGTCGGTAACTTCACTTCGACCACTAGTCAGTTGACCTCTTCGACCACTAGTTGATTACTTCACTTCGACCACTAGTTGGTTGACCTCTTCGAGCACTAGTCA
>LPNX010705938.1:101763-130167 GCA_001517045.1 Pseudotsuga menziesii | reverse complement strand
AAAGGTAATCCTTTCACCATATTATTTGTGAGCAGTAACTTCATCCCACCAAAATTCATATATCCAAATCTGAAATGCCATAGCGAAGATTCATCTTGAACTTCTGTTTGAAATGCATCATGCAAATTAGCGCTCCCATTTTCTTTCTTGTCGAGGGGCTTGACTGTTTCTTTACTTTCTTCCTTGAATGCAACTCTTGTATTTGTATTCCCTTTCATGTTGGGAACTATCGTCAATGGAAACAAGCGGTTGCTTTTCATTGACACTTTTGCTATTAGCTGGTCGCTTGGACGCTTGTAATCACACAATGATCATCTTCTATGTAGACTCTGTAGCCTTTTTTATAAGCTATCCAATGCTAAACAAATTATGTTTCAAAACTTCAACATGATAGACATCAAGGATATACTTACTCTCCCCCTGTTTGGTTATAAAATCAAGAGTGCCTTTTCCTAAAAAAGTAACTTGGACATTGTTTCCAAGTGTAACATCAGTTTGAAATGAATTATCTAGACTGGAAAACAAATTTAAATTACCAATCATATGATTGCTGCAACCTGAATCTAACTACCATATGTCATGTGGACTTTCTTGAACAACATTGCATTCAATTGGAGATGTGTATGCCATTAACATTGCACTTGTTGGAGTGTTGGTGTTGGTTGATTGATTTGGGATTTGCCTTCCTTGGTCATATTGTTTCTTCCCGCATTCATACGCATAATGACCAAATTTATTACAGTAATGACATTGAATTTTTTATTTATCAAACCTCTATCCACTTAGCTGACTTGGATTCTAATACTCTCCTCTACCACCGACATTTGCAGGACTTTTTCCTCATCCTCCTCTTGAAGAACTTCTTCCTCTGCCTCTAGAGTTGTTTCTCCCCCTCCCTCTACCACGGCTTATGGATGATTGTGCTATGAATGCATCTTCCAATGATGTTTGTGTTCTGCTGAGTCTGTCTTCATTAATTGATGAGTGAAGCTTGCAACTCATCAATGGTAAATGTCGACATGTCTGTGTGTTCTTCTAAGGTCACAACCAAGTTTTCAAATATTGGGGGAATACTTCTGAGAATTTTTTCAACAACCATTTGGTCTTCTATGTCTTCTCCATGATATTTCAGTTGGTTTATAAAACCAACAACTCTGGTGTAGAATGTGTCTATAGTCTCTGAATCTTTCATGGACAGAGATTCAAAATCTCTTCTGAGAATTTACAGATTGGATGTCCTTACCTTATCCAAACCTTGAGAGGTGGTCTCCAATGTATCCCATTCCTGCTTAGAATTAATTTTTTCTGCTACTCTTGGGAGTATGCTTTCATGCATGGCTTGATGTATGTAGAACAAAACTTTTCCATATTTCTTCCTCTTTTTCCTCAGGATATCTTTCTCAACTTGTGTGAGATTGTTATATGCTATCATGTCTGATGGTTCTTCATAACCATGCTGGACTATCTCCCAGACATATTGACCTCTGAACAAAGCCTTCATAGTTAGAGACCAATATTCATAATTCTTTCCCGTAAAAATTGGATTTTGCAATGAAGCAGAAGTGGAAGCCATTTTTAATTTTTAATTAACTTTCCTTAGAAAATTACGTTTCCACTTTTTAAGACAAGATTTTTTTTATAAAACTTGCTCTGATACCAGTTAGCCAAAACCAAGCCGACTAAACTTGATTTTACCACTCAATTATATTAAAATAAAGATTTTAATTTCACTTTCACAACGACCTATTTTTATATTTTTTTACTTGTCGGGTGAAACTTGTCTAACTCCCAACTAGACAGGTTTATAAAATTTGGTCGGCCTTTTAGACCCGACTAATTTACTTCAACAACTTCTTACTTGTCGGTTCTACCGACAGTTACTTCTACCACTTGTCGGTAACTTCACTTCGACCACTCCTCCATTGAACTCTTCGACCACTATTTGGTTACTTCACTTTGACCACTAGTAGGCTGACCTCTTTGACCACTAGCCAGTTTTACTCGACCGGTTTACTTGGACTCACTTACTCTAGTTTGGTTTTAGTCAGAGTTTACAGAGTATGTTTCTTAGTCTAAAAGACTTAAGAAATTACAAATATTTTTCACCTATGAGTAAGATGAAGTAAAAACCGACATATTAACAATTCAACATAACTTATAAAAACATATACCCAAATATTTAGGAAGACTTGAGTCGACCACTTTCCCATAAACCTGGAACTTTCATGTAGTGAGAAATTTATGGGTTCTTGTTCTTTCACTCAATTGTAATTATAAACAACATTTACACAAGTAAATCTGGAAAGAATGTGCGGCCAAATAAACATACATTCAACCATAAACTATTTCATATATATATTATCCGAAAATAACAAAGGTACTGCAAACTTGTCGATCCAAACTTGTTGTCTCACTGACTGATCCTTTTACAGAGCTTCGTGACTGAATCACACACACAGAAGCTTGAGCTTCGACACAATTATTTCTTCACTCTCTACTATCCTCTGTGCTCTCTCTTGCTCTCTATTGTGTCTAACTTGATTTACATTTTTCTTCTTTTATTTAGAGGAAACCTAGAAATTGCTTCTATGTGAATCGACTGACTTACCATTAAAGTCTGTAATAACTATCTACCTAACAACTTAGCTTCATAAATCAATTTGACTAGTTTAGATTGCCAAATCGTGGAATCTTCCCTCTTGTCAGAATGACCGACAAGATCTGGACTGATACTGACTCTGACAGAGTCGGCTGAGATCAGATACGGATTTGCAAGCAATAACTTTTTCCAACAATAATCCCGCCGACATGGAGGATGTCCTTCGATATCAAGAAGCGATCTAGTAACTTGGCTATATGATGAATCCCTCCTCTATGATTGTTTTCGGTGAAAAATCCAAAGGAAGGATGGAAATCCACAAGTCTGGAGCCATTGATAGTAGCCTTAAAGAGTTGGTCCTCGGCTGAAATGAATTTCAATCCTCCTTTATTTTCACCAAGAGAGGTGATCATGTTGAAATCGCCTCCTAGGATGAGAGGGAAGTCTTGATGCCGCAAGGAGAACTAGTTCATGAAGTGCAAAAGCTTTAGCTTGAGATATGGAGGTTAGGGGCTGTAGACGTTGAGAAGGTGTCCATGGATATGGGATCCAAGAATGTGGAAGGAAGCAACGATTGCATGGTCACACGTTGATGAGTCACTGAGAGAAATATTAGCTGGGTTACAGGCAATGGTGATACCTCCAACCGCCCTAGTGGCATCAATCGCTTTGGTTTGGCATCCTTTCCATTTTTTTCCATTATCAGGTGGACGGTTTCATAGGATAAGTTTGTTTCCTGAATGAAGAGAACGGCATGCTTATCTTATTGGATTTTCCTTTTCAACATTTTTTTTGGGTGAGATCGTTCAGTTCTCTAGCATTCTAACATTCCAGGAGATGATCTTCATTGAGTACCAGGGGACGAGGAGGGGAAAAATTCTATTAATTAGGTGTATTGCCTTAATTCCACCAACTGGGTGCCCAACACATTTATCCATTGCAGAGCTGATTTTCTCCCTCTATTTTTACATTCCCGAATGAGGTTTTACTCTTCCTTTAGCTGAAGGTTGAGTACACCAAGTTTGTTTTGACCTTTGCTAAGGATTCTTTGAGAAGTTGGATTTCGTAGGATGGAATGTATCTGGAATCTTTTTTAGTGCATGTGTCTTCTAACCCAAGGAGGTCGAGGTCCCCCAGTTCTATCTCCAGCATCTCTTCATCCATGGGGATTCCAAATCCATGATCAATAGGAGTGGGAAGGGGGTTAGCTTCGGGATGAGAGGTCATAGTAAGCAGATATGATGTTCCTGTTTCTCTAGACTGAGAGGGATGTGAAAACATACCTAGGTCTGCTTGATGAAAATGGGGTAGCAGATAGGAATGTTTTTCTTGAAACGATTTGATCTTAACAAATATTAATAACTACCACCATCATCATTATAATTACTTTTGTAATTTAAATATTGAAAAAATACAATAAATATATTTATATATATATAAGTACCACCATCATCATTATAATTAATTTTGTAATTTAAATATTGAAAAAATACAAAAAATTATATATATAGATTTAACATAATTATAATTATAATAATAAAAAATTAAAATAGTAATTTAATAAAAAACTAATCAATATGTCCAGTTGAAAATATTAATGGATTGATTTAAAAAAAATATAATATAACCTCAAAGACTTACCGTGAGTTAAATGATTACTTGTTTTCATGTTTAGTAAATTTGTGTTATCAAAGTCTTCACTAAACACTAAACAACCAAAACAAAAACAAAAAGATTGATGTAAATTTTTGTATTATTAGTCAATTTTATAAAAAGGAGTCAGTGTCGGCTAGTTCACTCAAATAAAGTATGGATTTCGTAACCATCGGAAAATCCAGCATATTAACTTTAAGTGAAGGACATTTCTAACCAAACAAACAAAAGCCTATAAAAATAAAAATAATAATGTAATTTTTTTATTTTATTAATGCATTAATTTATAAATTTGATCTATAATATTTTGGACAATAAAAAAATGAGATTTTATAATGGTTAAAACTATCGAGATGTTATAATGGTTAAAACTGTTCAAAATAATAAATAATAATAATATTTTAACTCGTGTAATTACACATACATGTAATTGATTAGATTGTGTAAGTATGCATTCTAACACGTCATTTTTAAAAATTTCAAAAATAATAAATAATAAAGTTTGATTGGATTACGTAGATATGCATTATAACCCATCATTGTTAGAACTTTCAAGAATAATATATTGTAATTGTTATTTATAGAGTAGAAAGAAAACATCTATTTACATTTACTTATATTTTAACATATGTAATTTTATATGCATACATTTATGATTAGATTATGTAGGTATGCAATCTAACTAGTCACCATTGGAACTTTCAACAACAAGTGTGGTTGGAAGGCAGTAAGTCCCTGCCTTCAGAAACATTGATTTACCATGAACTTATATAAAGTCATATGAAGTTCTAGTTATAGAGCCTTTAGTTCCAAAGATAGTATCAAACGCATAGTCGATTACAGTTACAGACCCCCCAATTTTGCAGGCGAAACTCCATACTATTCCCGCCTCAAATGTTGTCTCTATGAAAGAATGAAATACAACTACTAGATGTTGGTTCACAGGTGAGGTCACCTTGATTGTAGTCTCTATGAAATAATGAAATGCAACAATTGAATGTTGGTTCACTCGTGACTTCGACTTAGCTTTGACTTGTAACATACCTAGAAAAAGGTGGAAAGGATTTATTAAAAACATGTAGTGTATGAGATATCGTTGGCTCTACTCTTGGCGGATTGCGTATTGGAATTAACTAACTATTCATTTCCTTAAAGAAAATGGTTAGGGTTAACATTGAGAGGTGTTTCATTATGGAATTAACTAACTATTCATTTCCTTAAAGAAAGATATTAGGGATGTTAGGATTTATAATCCTCCCTTGACCAAACTGTCTATTAGATTATTTTAGCCTAACTTAGGAGTCTTTTACTAAATTATTGGCTCCGCTAGTAACATTGGATCCACCTGGCCTAATGGGGCCACATGTACCAGTCACTAGAGTGTGGGGAATACCGATAGAGGCTAACTGATACTAGTTGCACTTGCATGCATCACTTTAGGCACCTCCTAGGCCAATCCCTACATTTTAGGAGCCACTGGGAGTCCCAACACAAACCTCCTTTAGTTGTTGGGAGTTGGTAACTAGTTAATCTTAGTTACTCTTCAGTTGCATTCAGTTAGTTCTACTCCAGTTCAGTTAGTGCTAGTTATGCATGGCTGCATGTGGGAAGGATCTACTTCTCACCTACCACTACAATCAGACTGATTTAACTGATTATAACATATGGATTGACTTAATTAGACATATGGATTTAACCACTTGGACTTCGATACTGATTTAGACATATTTAGTTAGACATGAAGTCAGATACAGTCACATCCAGTTGGTAGATTCAAATTCATCCCCAATGATTCGAATTCTTCCTTATGTAACACTATTGTAACACCGGATTATGTAATGAACATAATATTGTAATTCTTTGAGCAATACTTGTATGTTTCCTGCGAGATTTGATTTGTTTAGTTTGTATAAATCATTCATATTCATTGCATCAATAATTATGGACTCATTGCTTGATTATCTAAATGACACAACAATTTCAACATAGAATCAGAGCCATTTCAAGCAAGCTTCAAGTCTTTCTACTCTCCATTAAACACCATAAGAAGCTGGGTTTCCAAAGAAGTCCCGCAAAGAGTGCCTTGCTTTGTCTAAATTTATTCAGATTAGTGGTGTGGGCATGACAGGCCCTGGGAAAGTGTTCATGTCGAGAGGGAAGGCTTGATTCTAACATATTTCAAATGATTTTGGTTTTGCAGTGAAATTTCTATAGGTTCTACGTAGCTTGTGTGAAGAAATTGCCCTTTCCAATAGGAGAATTATGGATTCTCAACCTTCTACACCTCAGATCGTAACACCCTTCAATTATGGATGATCCAGAAGAAGACATTTGAATCTCTATTTTTGAAGAAAAAATCTCCTTCCATTCTTTGCAAAAATTCTCCAATGATTCTTCTATTTTAAATTTTGTGCATAGTTTACTAGTGATTATTTCATAAAATGAAGAGGAATTTGATTTTTCTATCTCTAATGATATTTTTGGTGTGCAGATAAGTAATACCATAGATATTTATTAAATAATATCATATTTTAGGACTGATCCATTCACTCTCATTGATATAGAGCTTCTAGTAAATTCCAAAATGATTGCATGCATCAATTTTCAGAATTTTGAAGAAGGATAAAATTGTGCATCTAACATCTCGGTGGAGCACACTCTTGGATCTGATATGAACCTAGTTTAAACCTAATATGATATTATTTGGATCTGATATGAAATTATTTGGTTTGGGCTTTAAGTTTCAAGAGCTTTTAGTAATTCTTGAAGATTCTCTCATCAATTTTGGTGTGAAAAATCAAGTACCGCAAGTCTCCTTCAAAATTGTTGCTGGGGATTTGATATCATTCCTCACTTTTGGATATGATATGAACCTTTTTGGATCTGATCTGATATTTGGTTCAAGTTTTAAGTTCCAAGAGCCTTTAATCATACTTGTAGCTGGTCTCATCAATTTTGGTGTGACAAATCAAGTACCGCAAGTCTTCTTCAAACTTGTTGCTGGGCATTTGATGCTAGTTTTGTCTTATGAGTTTGCTGATATTATATTTTTTGAATAATTGATTATTTGTGAAGCTATATCAGATTATGGAGCTCAAGCATTCACTCTCCACAGTCCCAGGGCTTCTCTACCTATCCATTTGATCATTGCTCATCTCCTCACAGACCTAGTAAAGATGGAGACATTTTGCATTCACCTGGACACTTGCTCCTAACACTTGGGGATGATCTTACCTCACATGGTTCAATGTTCAAGGCTACAATATATCGTTTTCTTGGGTGTTCCTCACATGGTTCGAATTATCAAGATTTTTTTATCTCTTATCAGTTGATTTCAGTTGCTCTACATGGGTCCATTTTTCATCCAGTAGTTGTCTATATTTCTTATTTAGTTGAGCATATTCTTCTTCTTCCAAAGAGGAAGATTCCTCCAGACATAGTAATTCAATTTGAATTCATAGGTTCACATGCACAGATTCAAGATGCTACTACACATAAGAACCAGAATATTGTTTTGTTGCTACTTAGTGCTGTAAATTGCAACAAAAGATTTTGCAAGTTTTAAGTTGTATTTCCTGATTCCTGCTTATCTTGAAGGGGGGGGGGGGGTTCCATGAGGTTTTCCCCTATTTATTTGGTTTATTAAGAAACATTTTTTATATCTTAGATTGTATATGGGTGACTTTTGGCCTTTTTTCTAGGGACCACAATTGTTCAAGTTAGGATTCAGTGGGGGTGTTAGGATTTATAATTGTCCCTTGACCAAACTGTCTATTAGATTATTTTATCCTAACTTAGGAGTATTTTATTAAATTATTGGGTCCAGTAGTACCATTGGGTCCACTTGGCATAACGGGACCATGTGTACCAGTCACTAGAGTGCAGGGAACACCAATAGAGGCTAAATGAGACCGACTGCACTTGTATGCATTAGTTTAGGCGCCTCCTAGGCCAATCCCTACATTTTAGGAACCACCGGGAGTCCCGACACCAACCTCCTTCAGTTGTTGGGAGTTGGTAACTAGTTAATAACTGATCATAACTGATGGATTGATTGTATTAGAAATATGGAGTTAACCACTTAGACTCCGCTGGTGATTTAGACATATTTAGTTATCCATGTAGTCAGATATAGTCACATCTAGTTGGTAGATTCGAATTCATTCCTAATTATTCAAATTCTTCCTTATGTAACACTATTGTAACATCGGATTATGTAATGAATATAATACTGTAATTCTCTAAGAAATAATTGTCTATTTCCTGTGATATTTGATTTGTTCAGTTTGTATAATTCATTCCTATTCATTGCATCAATAATTATGGACTCATTTCTTGATCATCTAAATGGAACAATAATTTTAACAAGGAATTTGATAGAAAGGATACTCCTTTTGGTTGATTCGGAGAGCAGATTTCCAAATGGCATGAACCCCATATAAATTGATTGCTAGAACTTACCAAGATGCATGTCTTACTAAACCGCCCATGATTGCAGTTTGCAGGCGTGACTTCCAGTGTATTTTGTTAGAGCAATTAATCTATCCTAGTACCATGATCTACACCTAGGAGGCATTTTCATTTGTCTACTACTTATGTTATATGATCCTACTTAGGATATATTGGTCAATATTGGTCTATTAACTTATTTGTGGCTCATTAACTCATAGTTTAGGCACTCCACTTTGATCATCCTGGTAGTTGAGGAGCTATAGTTTGATCATCCTGACATTCCAAGCACCTGCATTTATTACAAACCACTTCTTCTTTGACTAAGGGATTCTAGTGTGTGAATGTGTCTATTTTGTGGTCTTTGTTTGGGTACATAGGGTACTCCCAAAAGACCGAAAACCAAGAGCAGCCACTCACACAAACAGATTACAGATAAACACATCGATGTTTTGACATGGTTAAAACCCTCGAGAGGGAAACACTCCACAACCCCAGCCAAATAGCTACTTGAGGTAGTTTATTATGCAAAAGAAATAAAGTTACAAATGAGCTTCTCATAATTGATTAATTGGCCAATGACCCTCCATGCTCTTTAAATAGAGATCATGGACCAATTGGTTGTTAAGCCACGGATCAAGGGTAGGTATGATCTAAGAGAAGTTGAACCATCGGATCACTCTATGTCTAGAACATATCGTGACTGTTGAGTTAAATATTTACAAATACATACTAAAGAAACACACTTTACCTAACAGATATATTACACAAGTTGATCTTAACTAACTCCTAAGTGTCTAAATATCCTAACATCCTCCCTTAAGAACAACTTGGGATAGGATTGAAGGATTTACAAAAGTGACACTATTAGGAGAACGAAGGAGGAATTAGAGCCTATCCCCCCTTAATGACACATTCCTAAACTCCTAACATAGATCAAAGTTTAGAAAAGTTTTCTTCTGTAAGAGACTTGGTGAAGATGTCTACAACTTGATCATCTGTAGGAAAAAATAGCACTTCAAGAACACGATCATGAACAAGATTTCTGATGAAGTGCATATGTAGCTCAATGTGTTTGATGTTGAATTGGATCTTTGGCAAGCTTGATGGAACTTTGATTGTCACACAAAAGTGGAGTAGGTTGTTTTTGCTCGAATCCAAACTATGAAAGGATTTGACGAAGCCATAAAGCTTCTTGACTGGAATTAACTGCGGCTCGATATTCTTCTTCTACTGAAGAAAGAGCACGAGCTTGTTGTTTCTTACAATCCCAAGTGACAGGTCTATCTCTAAGACTGAAAATATAACCTACAGTAGAATTTTGATCTTTGGGATCACCGTCCCAATCTGAATCAGTGAAACCAACCAACAAAGGTTTCCCCCCTGTTAGCTCTCCTGAAAAGTTTACGTTTTCTCTCTGCTTCTGATTCGTCGTGATCGCACAAGGTGCAAAACAAAGAGCATATGTAGCCAAGAAAAACCCTTTCCCTTTTTGTTTTTGATTCATCATGATTGTACAAGGTATTTTTTTCTTTAGAAAAAAAAAACTAAAAATAAAAAACGTCACTGTAACATTATACCTTCAGATCTGCTAAAATCGACATATATGGAGCAAACAAAAACCATTTTCGATCAAATGAAAACTATTCCCCAATGGATACGATGCTCCAGACACAATGGAACAACTCCCACATCCCAGAAATACACAAAAATTCTGAGAACTAGAAACCCTTTCAAATTTTCGGTAACACCAGTTCAAGATCTAGATCATAACCGAAAGCAACTCTTCATAAACGTTTTTATACCATTTGTTGAACTCACGATTTTTGTTACACCAAAACATGCAGATGTTGATGAACATATGAAACCAAGCATAAATCCCTATTATCAGGAGTGGCAGTTATTCCACATTTTTTATATTCCTAGAACTCCAGCGGTTATACCATGTGGTTGTACCAATACTCCAACACCTCCCCTCTGGCGTAGCTTGAGGGAATTGAACCTGAGACCTCATATCTGATACCATGTTTGGGTACAGAGGTTACTCCCAAAATACTGAACACCAAGAGAAACCACTCACACAAATAGATCATAGATCAACACACCGATGTTTTGACATGGTTAAAATCCTTGAGAGGGAAACACTCCATGACCCCATCCAAATAACTACTTGAGGCAGTTTATTATGCAAAATAAAGAAAGTGACAAATGAGCTTCTCATAATCGATCAACTAGCCAATGACCCTCCATGTTCTTTAATAGAGATCATGGACCAATCAGGTGTTAAGCCATGCATCAAGGGTAGGTATGATCTAAGAGAAGTTGAACCGTCGGATCACTCTATGTCCAGAACATATCGTGATCATCAGATTAAATATTTATAAATAGATACTAAATAAACACACTTTACCTAACATATATATTACACAAGTTGATCTTAACTAACTCCTAAGTGTCTAAATATCCTAACAGTCTTTTGGTCATTTATTGGCTCCTAGAGACTCACCCCCTCACACATGTGTGCTCCCATGCCTTGCATTCCTGCATTTATGCCTCCTTACATTTTCACACATGTTCACACATGTATTTGTGACTTTTTGGTTAGGTTTGGGAGCCTAATGGTCAACCTAGTGGGGTTAGGGGTCAAATATTGTCCTAACACTTGTATGCATTCACATGGCCTCTAATGGCTCACGAATCACCCCCAATGTATTATAAATATGTACCATACACATTTACAATATGTAATTTAATATAATGATCATTTATTAGCACCATTCAAATGTGTTATTTCAGTCTCTTTTGTTGTTCTCTTCCATACTTTGTCAAATACTTTGATTGTGAATATTTATCTAGATCCTACATCTCACTGTGAATCAATTCTCACATGGTCTCAGAGCTGGTTGGAGCTGCAAAAAAATATAGAGAGGTTTGAGTTGTTGTTTAAGGAATATTTCCAAAAAAATTGAGTGTTTTCATTGCAGGTTCTACAACGTTTTTGTCACAAGTTGTGCAAGAAAAATGGAGAAGACTTGAGTATTGATGACCTGATTCAACTATTTTGAATCAAAGGCCAAAGTGGTGATCCAAGTGAGTTTGAAAGGCTTGTGTAGAGTCACCATGGGGACTAAAACTGAGCCCAACTCTGCTGTGGAGAAAGATAATTACTTCAATAAAATTGATGAATCATTTGGTATGGTCTGTCTCATTACTTTGAGGTATCTCCTCTTTCATGTAGAAATTATTGACACACCCAATGAATCTTGGCTCAATATTGAGTCACTATTTGGGAATACTGATGAGATGAGAGGCCATCAGCTCAAAAATGAGCTAATATCACTAAGTCCAGCTCACTATGATACCATCCAAGAATTCATTACCAAGTTCAAAGCGCTTGTACTTCAGCTAAAATAGTGTGGCATAGAGAATAAATAACATCATCTTATATTTTTCATCCTTTTTAAGCTAGGGCCTGAGTATTATGTGTTTGTTTCTACATTCCACTCAAGCAAGCTTACAACTAGAAATTGAAGGATGCCTGCAATGTCTTTGACTCAGGAGAAGGACAACCTAGTAAAAATGGGTACCATAAAATCCATGAAATATCAATCCCTTGTTTCTAGTGTATCTAATCAATGCAAAGGAAAGAAGAAATATTTGAAGCAAAGAGAGAAGGAGAAGGAGTAGTCAAGTTCAAAAAGCTCCAATTCCGCTGATGGGAGTTTGAGATATAGGAGGAGAAACAATAAAGAGATAACCACATGTGGTTATTGTAGAGGTTCACATATTGAAATATATTTATTCATAAATAATATGGACATCATGAGAAATCTCCTTGAGGAGAACCATATTGATCTTTTAGAATTTGCAAGAGGATGGGAGCGTAAGCAAGGAAATGGTAAGCCTGAGCATCCATTGAGTGCATGGGAAAAACCATTTCTGATATCTATGTTTCTAATTCACCTTCTGATATATCAGAATCTAAAGCCTCCACCCATTCCTTAGAAGAAACCCCAACCAGTTGACCAAATCTTCCTCCAGAAACTAGTCATTTTTCACTAGTTTTTGATATGTCTTCTTAAAGATATTTCACAAACCAATCAGATATTTCCCAGTATGATTATGAAGGTGATATATAGGATGATATACAACCTATTATATTCATAGACTCATTTCCCCAACCATTTCATGACCTAAATACCCGACGACCCTCAAGTTCACTAGTTGGAAAATCTCAAAGTTTCCTAGTTTCCAATGCTATGTCACTTATGTATGTAGATTTTATATCTTGTATGTATTTCATTGGTTGGAAATCTATATCATTGGCCTTCATGGGACTGTTGTTCCATATTTTTGGAATTTCTTTCACCACCCATGATTCAAATCTCAAGTCTCCAGACCCTCTAGGTTTGTTCAACTGTAAATGTGACCTAGGTGCTCACTCTTCTCTCTCTATGGACCCATTCACTCATAGAGACACCATGCCTTTGATTTTTTATGTTTTATATGACATATATTTTGATATTTAAGAGCCTCATGAGATTTTTTATAGATTTATGAAGGTGATTCATCAAATTGGGAAGAAGATTCATGGTTTTATTCATGATATGGAAGCTACACATGAGACATATTTTGTTGAATCTTTTAATGTTATTTGGAAAATAGTTTGCAGAGATATCTTTTCCATGGTTGATTATGATTTTATATTAGAGTATGCTTGTAGAAAAATACATTCTTATGATTCCACTCCATCATCAAATTATGACCATCAAAGGGCCTCTCCACATGACCTTTGTCTACAGCACTGTGGTACATTGATGCATGATCTTGGCATCCACAACATCTTCACCAACTCCATCACCAAGAAGTTGTTGTTTCAGCTCATTCAAGTGAAGAAGAGGACCTGTTGACGACATTTTTTATCATCTCTATCATGTCCATTCTTGAGGGGAGGTTTTGTCCCATGATTTTTTCCTCCTTACCTTGGTTACATGGATTAATAAAAATTTGTTGTAAAATGTGACTTGTGCCTTAGTTTACAAGGCCCTAATAAATCATTTTGTATAAGTTGTACTAAGTTAGGCTTAATGGGGGGTGTTAGAGAAATTAATCTACCTTAGTACCATGATCTACACCTAAGAGGAATTTTCATTTGTTTAGTACTTATGTTATATGATCCTACTTAGGCTATATTTGTCAATATTGGTTTATTACCTAATTTTTGTCTCATTAACTCACAGTTGAGGCACTCCACTTTTATCATCCTAATAGTTGAGGTGCTATAGTTTGATCATTTTGACATTTTAGGTTCCTGCATTGATTACAAACCACTTCTTCTTTTAATAAGGGAGCTAGTGTGTGAATGTGGTCGTTTTGTGCTCTTTTTTGTCATTTATTGGCTCCTAGAGACTCACCCACTCACACATGTGTGATCCCATTCCTTGCATTCTTGCATTTATGTATACTTACATGTTCACACATGTATTCGTGACTATTTGGTTAGGTTTGGGATCCTATTGGTCAACCTAGGGGGGGTTAGGGGTCAAACCCTAGCCTGACACTTGTATGCATTCACATGGTCTCCAAAGGCTCACGAATTCCCCCCAATGTATTATAAATATGTACTATACACATCTACAAGATGTAATGTAGTATAATGATCATTTATTAGCACCATTCACATGTGTTATTTCAGTCTCTTTTGTTGTTCTCTTGCATATTCTGTCAAATACTTTAATTGTGAATATTGCTCTAACTCCTAGATCTCACTATGAAGCAGTTCTCACAGATTTGAAAGTATGTCAAGATGGTGCTAGAAATAGTTTGGAATATGGACGACTCAAAAAAATAAATATCATCTCCTTTCCTAGCTTCCTGAAGTAAGTTGCAAAGATGTGTCTTTTACTCTTCAGAAGAGGATCTAGTATGTTTTCATTTACAAATGATACAATAGGTATAGATTAAAGATGTTCTAATTTTTTGCACTAGATCCCAACTTAATTAATAACTTGATAGAAATCTTGAAAATCGTTGGTGCTAAACGTATAGTACCTTCCTTCCTTTATGCAGCCTTAAAATTCCCATAGGTCTATACCTATATTGCATCACTCCAAGGGAAGATAAACTTCCTTCTAAACCCTTTCAAAACCATATCCCCCTTAGTAATTTCACCCTGACCTAAACACAAGAGGTTTAGAGAATTCTATTAGCTTCATACTGATATTTTTTTGAAATTTTTGTATGGACATATAGTAGGACAAATTTGGCGGGCACCAACGACATATACTTTAAAGTTTTAGGTTTGGATAATGAGAGACTTGTGTTCCCTTCATTTTTTTTAAAAGATGGTTATTCCTTTTACAGAAACCAAATGTACGTTCATAATATACACAAATTGTACTTTGTAATGGACTATGTGTTGAGGATTTTTATACCTAAACACTATTTTTTATTATTTTTTGAAATAACATATGTTTAAAATATGTCACCTTATTGACACATGTTTGTGTCCTCCCATTTTATTTCAAATGTGAATCTTATCATACAATCTAAAACTACACTTTTGAAGAGGACAGTGCAAGGAATATCCCTGTGAGTTTTTACAAAAAAAATTATTGTCATTGTGATAATCTTGAATTCTTAGTGTGATTGATTCTCAAAAAATTGTATAGCAATTTCGTGTTTTCACCCAGGGATGTAACTAAATATTTGTAGTGGGTTTCCTCGCGCTAATATGTTTAAGAATCCTTTCTTATGATCTAGGGGCATTAAATGAAATTTAGTGTTATTTTTTCTATTTTTGTTTTGCTTCCTACGGATTTGGCCTTTTATATACTTTCTATATGTTTCCTTCTCCATTTGATTTTGATGCCCTTTGTTTTTATTTGTTGTTTTGTTTGGAAAACGGGGAAACCACATCCAAAATATACAACGAAGAGAGATGGCTTGTGGTAGCATAATGTGAACAAAAACACTACCATATTATCTGCCTTTTCCATAGGGTGTGCAATTGTAGTGATATTATCTGCCTTTTCCATAGGGTGTGCAATTGTAGTGAGGCATTAGTCTGCATTCTATCTTTGTGTATTTTGTAATTATATATCTTCTTTTATTTTCCTAAAGAAGGTAGAATCTATTTTTAGAGAGAGTATGCCTTTTCCATAGGGTGTGCAATTGTAGTGAGGCATTAGTCTGCATTCTATCTTTGTGTCTTTTGTAATTATATATATTTTTTATTTTCCTAAAGAAGGTAGAATCTATTTTTAGAGAGAGTATGAAAGTGGAGTTTGATGTATATATTTACTACTCAAAAATTTATGGGTGGAGATTGATATATCAATAAAGATTTGACTCTATAATATTCACACAACTTATTTTATATGATTAATGGTTGTAGTCACCATGGAAAGAATTAGCCATGAAAGGACTCTAAAATATTAATTTATAAGGTTAGTTAATGCTTGCGTGGATCCAGGCATGAACTACTTAAGGGTTAGTGAAGAAAGGAATTAAAGGAAAAGTTTAATTTTATTTAGAATATTAAAGGTAGAAAAAAATGCTCGATATTAATTGAGGTGTTGTGCTTAAGGTATAAGAATTAAGCTTGAGCCTTACTATAATATTATTGATAGATTTCTGTGTTAATTACAATTAAATTAAAATTGTGTTAGTTTTAGAAGGATTAGTAAGTTGATATTGTTCTTTAGGAGATATTTTTGAAAGTAAGGTAGATGAATCGCAATAGTTGTACTGCAAAATTGTAACCCTTTTGTTGAATAATGAATAAAAATATTAACAATTTTGGTGGATGTAACCCCTAGTTAGGGGTGAACCATGTATATTGGTGTTCTTCTCTTGCATTGGTGTAAACTAGATTTATAATAAGACTATGTGCACAAAAGAAAATGAATGTTAATGTACAAAATAAATGAAAGCAGTATTGTATCATTATCATTTGGTAATAATGGATAATATATGGTAAATGTTGTATGTATGTAATAAGTCAATAAGTATCTTTTGAAGTTAGAATTATAGCACTGATGAAAAAGTTTACAATGTATAGATGTGTTATTAGGTTGAAAGGTTATTATTAATGTTTTAGTTATTATAAGAAGTATTATATGGTTATGAATGGAATACGGATTCAATAGATATTATGAGTTATGTTTGATCGGAGGCTATGTGTATGTATGTTTACCTCCATAAACTGGATACAATAAAGTGAAAATTATAAATATAGAATTTTTTATTTAGTGTAAGAAGATTCTTAGGAAGCACTGATGTTTTGAGTGGTTTGGTTTAAGTTAGAGTTTAAATTTTTTACCCCATCTCCCAAAAATTGTAAAGTGGAGTTTGGGTATGCTACAAATGGTATCATAGTAGGTTTACAATGATCGGACCTAATGGACTTGCCTGCAAACATGTATGCATTATCCTTGTGAATAATTTATTATTTGAATTCGATCATTTATGTTTCCCTATCAGTATGCATTCTAAAGAAATGATGTTGTTTTCATTCATGGTCATCAGATATAAGATCTAGTTCATTAAGAATTTTGTACATGAATGTATGAAGCTTGTTGCATAAACTGAAAAGCAAGAATAACTGCATGAAGAGTGAATTCTATTTGAAGATATATAATGTGATATGTTTCTTTTATTATATTTGCAAGAATGTACGACCATGCTAACATCATCTTTGATTGACGAACCTATGCAAAAACATGTTTATACTATGCACAATGTAGAGTATGTGCATGTTTATGTTTAAATTGATAAAAAAATGCTTAAAAAGGTTAAGTGAATGATACTTGTACATTAAGTCAAGGATATTGAAGAGAAGTCATGATGAAGTAAAGTTAATCATAACTCTAAAAGTTTAATGTACAAGCAGGTTTATAGAAAGTAATTTATGAATTTTGCTTAAGGTGAAAATCGGTGAAAAATAATTATGACTTAGTTGTCAAGAAAGAAATGCATTGATAGTATACAAAAGTACATATTGTTGCATCAAGAAGTTATGAGCATCCAAAATTGGAAATATTTATTATATTTTATATTTTTCTTTATGAGAGTTTGATGCAACTTAATTTTAGCAAGCAATTGTGAGAAAAGTATGCAGGTTTGCATGGTTGCTAGGAGTATTACCACACAGGAATCAGTAAGACAAACAAAGACAAAGGATAAACTTCTTGATCAAAAAGATGAATTCTAGAATTAGTATGATTCCTTGATAATTATGAAAGGATAGCAAGATATGATTTGTTGTTTAAACAAATGCAAACCATTTTTTAGGTAATTGGACACGCTTAGAGAAGTTGTAATGTTTTTGAGAAATCGATTGTGTATATGGAATATCTGTGATAAGGCTATTGTTTCATAAAATATTTTGAAGTGGTTTTTACATGAGTAGATACTAGAAATATCAAATTAATGCATAGTGATAAAGTGTCATTAAATAGGTTGGATGTTTAATATTGTTTTGTGGAAGAATTAGTTAAATATGCCTTGATATTGAGAAGGTAAGCTCTGTAGCATTATGATTTTTGTGAGTTACCATATTGATATAGTGTTGAGCTGGCGGGATCAAAAACATCAAAAATGATTTGAATAGTAAAAAGTTTGGTTTGATGCGGACTCTGGAATATTGAATATGCTCCGTGATGATTATGATATGTTGTACAATCAATGTTTTTTTAGAAATGATATCAAATATAGGTTGTTGTAATTGATAGAAACTTAGTTTTAAAACGGTTATCCAATCCTCAACATTCTTACGAAGACAAGTGGTCAGTACTAAGGGGAGTTAGTTATTTTCTATAAAATTCCTAGGTAAAGAGAAGAGGCATGCTGTTATACCAAAATCCTGTCACCATCATGTGATAAGACCTTTGACATCCCTACTTGCCCTGAATCCTGGCCTCTGGAGTGAAGACTAAATGGTTTCTTATCAATCTATCATATAAATTCCCAGCACCGCTCATCCTCCCTTATCCAAGAGCGGTACCCCTATTCACACCGCTTTTCATTGGTTGTTCACAAGCGGTGCCATTTCCTGTTACCTTTGGTCCATAGGCGGTTATTACCAGAACTGCTCTGTCATAGAAGGAGAAGCGCAGTACCCTGGGTAAAGGGGAAAAAGAGAAGCTTCTCGAGGCTTCTAGATGATAAGCCTCGAGATATCCCTTATCCCTACGACTGTGGGTTTATTGAGCTCAAGATCCCTCATCCTAGGATCTTAGAGGCCACCTCACCCACTAATTTCTCAACCATATCTATCCATCTAGCCCTATAAATATGAGCTCATAGTCATGGTTGAGGGGAGAACATTGAAGGTATTGTTATGCTGTTGGACTGATTCTTGGCCCAAGATCATTTGGAGAGAGCATAGAGAGCTATATTAGGAGCTTTTGGGGATGAAGAGTTGGTTTCATGGAGATGCATGTCAACACTAAGGCTTGGTTGTAAACTTCTTCATATTTCTAATGCAATTGATTTTCTGTCCCATATATATTGTTGATGTTTGATTTCAGATATATATTGCTAGATTCCTTAGTCACTAGCATAAATTAGTAGATCATATTCTGGTTGCTTTGATATGTTTCGTGTTGAACTCTTTCACTGGTACACATGTGAACTATCAATGCCTTGTATTCCAGATATCTACAACGTCTAGGGGGAGTTATCAACTTCTGTGATCTATTTGTTTTGGATCTGAACCATTCAGACTAGGGGAACACCTTGCTATCCGCAGGAGGTGAAATATTTTGATCAACAAATCTGGTGACTCCACTGGGGAGTAGTTGTATTAAGTTGTTCTAATCGTCCTCAGTATGCAAATCTTGTCGAGGGTCCATTTTCTTCAACTCTTTACAGTCAGATCTACTTTCTGATGTATTATTTGGGTTTGAAATTTCCAGATCTGAGTCATTTCAATTTTTTATGCTCTATTACCATATTCAATTCGACAATATTCACCTTGATCTAGTCTGTTTTTTATCTAATCCATTGTTCTCTCTTTTTTCTGGCCATCTACAGGGAACCGCAACAATGCTTTGTGCAAGGAGTGGTGCCACCGCCTGAACACAGTGGAAAGTAAGCGGTGTGACCGCCTATATCCAGTTAGCGAGGAGTGGTGTTGCTTTGGAAACGCCCTTACAACAGCTACAAAGCGTGGTTCTAGGTAGGCATTAGTCCAAAACTCTTTTTCCTCTTTTTTCTTTGTAAAAAATTGGAATTTTCATTGCTTTCAATTCTGTTATTAGGCTTGTGTTATTGAATCTGATGTGTGTGGCTTGTTGCTTTAATGGTTTAAGATTGATTTTGAGTGGAATTTCAAAAATTTGTTTAGTCTTTTTTATTATTCATCTGCTTCTTGCTTGTTGGTTGTGTTCAAAGAAGGATTTCTTGTTTTCTGAAAGTTAGGGTGCTCATTGAACTCTCTTTTCGTCGCATATACTGAAAGAAGAACATTAGATTAGCTTCTAGATTTCATTTCTTACTTGCATAGTAAACTTCTTTTTCTTCCCTTCAAAAAAGAAAACTTTTGCTTGAGATTAGGACATCATATTTGAGCGTTGGATTTGGGTTTTCTGATTGGCTTCATAAGCCTTCAGGACCTTTACAATCTTTCATCTCTCATGCATATAGGACTATCTCGATCAAAATTAAAAAAAATGGTAGTTTTAAGTTAGATTTGCTTATGTTTTTAAGAAATTTGAAAAGTTAGAGTGCATTGGCATATAGGTGTGCTTGGTGTTGTTCTTTTAGGAAAATAGATTCTCACCCTTCCCATTTGCTTTCAAAAAGAAGAATTTGGTTTGTAGAAGTATTTGCTTGTCTTTGACTTGATGTTCATGACTGTTGATTGGAATGATTTTTGGTTTTGAAACAAAAAGAAAAACACTCTCTTCCCTCCCATAAGTAGGCATATTGAACGGTAAAGTGAACATTTGCACAAGCATAATGCATGGTTTTACTTTTCTATTAGAACATCATGCATTAAAATAACCATACAAGTTAAAATCAATGGTAGTTGTAGGTTAAAATTTACGTAGTAACTTGAGTGATAGGTTAGAGACGTGTTCGGGCGTCGTAAAATGTAGGAGCTGTCATTATTTGTTAGCATTACATTTCGGGACTCGCGTGGTTCTTCCACGTACCGTCGGTATATCGAACGGCCTTTAACGTACCCTTGAGGTATATAGAAAGGTACTTCATGTACTCGATTGTATATCAGAAGGCCCCTTGTGTACGGTTATGCATTAGATAGCACTACTACCGATTCGAGCTCCCACGTACCTTGAGTATATCAGGAGACCCCATTAGGGTACCTTATCTATCTGAGAAAAGCCCTTTGGTTGTCTTGTTTGGAGCCATACACCGAAAAAAACATTTGGGGATATTACTACGCACGTACCCTCGAGGTATATCGCAAGTGGCACCGGCTTGACAATCCTAGTGAGAGACCTGACTTTTGAACTCCTCCTGTCATTTTAAGTCTGCTTGTTTTGACCTATAGTTTGAGTAGGGAAGTCTTTTGGTGTGTTTTTTCTAGACTTTCAGACCTTAGGTTAGATAGGAACTGTACACACTGGCTGAGTTAAGATAGTCCATGAGAGTACGGGGCTTGCCACCCGATTTTACTTCTGTTTCGGAAGGAAATCCAATGGAAGCTATCGACCAAGGAGCTGCTACCACCTCCTAAGTGGGAGATCATGTTGTGGCGAAAAGTGGAGTAGCATATTCTTCACACTCGCCTCCCTTGGTCCAACAGCCTTCCAATGAGGATTCATCGCTCCATCCTCCCGCGGAAGATCATGTTGATGATACCCGTCCGGACTTTGGTCCTAATGCTCCTTTTTGGGAGACACCTATTGGACAGGCCATTGCCTCATTTGGCACCTGTGTAAGTTCTCCTGAAAGTGAAGAAGAATGCAAGAAATACCGTGCTGCTATCCTCCGTGCATAGGAGGTAGAAAAGCAGATTGACAGCCTATTAGGCCCTTCACCAGTTCGTTCCACATTCCTTCATGTGGGATATCGTTCAATAGTCGATTCTATGAGACCCATTGAACCGATAATAGATCATCCATTAACAACCCACAGCCTAGGTCAAATTTCCACCCCTCTCACCTCTTATGTTATGTCTAATCCAAATCTTCCCATATCTTTTACATCTGGGGCCCAACCTTCAATTCCTGTGTCTTCAGTACCTTTGAATACCGGGGGGAAACCCCCGACACAACCTACGTTATCTGATCCTGGAGTTGTACCTAGTCAAGAGTAGACCTCTAACATAGAAACATCTACATTTTTTGTCCCTCCCACCCACACTAATGTGGTAAATCCCCCATCTAGTTCAGGTCAGCCCTTGGGGGCACAACTTGTTGTCATTCAGTCTTCTAGTGGTTATGGTTATCAAATACTTGTAGGTAATCATCCATCTAATCCTACTGTAATTCCATTCCCTAGCAAAACTTTTACGCCATGGGGGCAACCCAACTGGTCTTACATGCCATCCATGGGAGGGATACCCATACATACTGCGGAAGGTGCGAGAGGACTGCCTTATGGAGGTCCTCCCCCTGGGGGACCTAATGGTCTTGGAGGGCTTGGCGGTCCTCCTCATGGTCCTGGCAGTCCCAGTGGTCCTGGGGGACCTGGTGGCTTTCCTCCTTATGGCTCGGGAGGGTCTAGTGGCCCTCCACCTAGTGGTTTCGGTGGCTTAGGAGGTTTTCCACCTCTTGAAGGTTTCAGAGGGTCTGGTGGTCCACCTCCTGGTTGTCCTAGTTGTCCCAGTGGTCCTGGTGGTCCCGGTGGCTCTGGCGGTCCTCCTCCTAGAGGCCCTGGTGTTCCTAGTGGTCCTAATTATGGAAATCAACTCCACATGGGCATATTTCCCGGTAGTTCTTCCTCACAACAACCTGTTTTTCAGTCAACCTATGGCCCTACTGGTAATTTCATGCCATATCAATATTACCAGTACGTGCATCCCAATAGACAGTTACCTTTCCTTGCAACTTTGGACCTACCTGATTTGTCCAAGTTTATTAATCATCCCATTCAACAAAATCCCTCATGGCCTCCCATTCCAATAAAGTTACCATCAAACATTCCAAAATTCGATGGGAAGCAGGGTGAATATCTATGGAACCATGTTATGACTTTTCATTTGTGGTGTTCGTCGAACTCCCTCATGGATTATTTTGTTCGGTTACGACTCTTTCAGTGAACTTTGACCGGTATGGCCGCGAAGTGGTATATTGAACTCCCACAACATTCGTTTGTGGATTTTGGCTCGTTGGCAAGTATATTTCTTACACACTTTCAGCTCCATATTCATTATGAAACAGGCACTGATCTTTTAACTTCGCTGCGACAAAACACCTCCACCCACATTTCTAACCATATTCATGAGTGGAGAAGACAGAGAAGACTTATTAAGGCCCCTATTCTGGATCAGTTGTTAGCTGATTGGTTCACTAAGTCCTTGTTGCCTCCTATTGCCGAAGATGTGGCCATGGGCGGTGCCATTACTGAAGAGAAGAATATTAGTTGGGCTCAGTACCTAGACTTGGTTTATTCCCAGTCTAGGACTCTTTATGACCTGATCCCTCAAGCTCCTCGCCCCAGCACTGACCCTGCCAAGCCATCAGCAGAAGTACCTGCTGACGGGATTGTTGGTTCAATCTAGTCCCCACCCACAGTGAAACCTACCAAGCCATCAGCTGAAGTACCTGTTGATGGGATTGTTGGTTCAATCTAGTCCCCATCCACAGCAAAACCTGCCAAGCAAACCCAACCAGTTACTCCTTCGACTCCCAAGGTTTCTACCGAGGTCAATTTTATTCAAAGCACTCAAACCTCGGGTAATAAAAAGAAAAGTAAAAGTCGAAATAAAAAACCTGGAAACCAGTAGGAGACCCCACAATCAACCCATAATGAAAACAACACAGGGAAAAGGAAGGCTAAATACCCTTGTTTGTTATGTGGTGGTGACCACTTCTCCAAGGAGTGTCCCCGCCAGGACGAAATCTCTGAGTTTTTGAAGTCTAATCCCACACCTGTAGTACTTACGGATCCTTTCCCCTCTCAACAACAGCTGGTAGACCACATGTCGAACCACGGTAACTCTATTTCATCAGAGGAAATTTGTATGATGTCCTCAGATACCATCCATCTGCAAACTCGAAGTCATAATTATGATAAACCCACAGATAAGCAAGAAGATCAATCTTCTTTAGGGAAAGCTCCCTCCACTAGTTCTTTGGAATCCTTGTCTATTGTTCCCTTCTCTATCGAGAAGCCTACTCTCAACATGATTTTGCGCCCACCAAAGAGTAATCTTCGAAAGGCTGTCTTTAATACCAATGCCCTAGATGCTCAATTCTATAATGTGGTTAAATATATCGCTCAGGAACCTTGTGTGATGTCTACCCTAGAAGTACTCCAAATTTTCCCTACACAGTGCAAGAACTTGTTGACTACATTAGGAGCTGTAGACCTGGATAACACTAACTTGATTCACTTCAATGTTGAGAACTATAAACCTAGATTACCGCATAAACTTGCTTTTTAGATCATTACGAAAGTAGTGGGAAAGAAAGTCTTTCGAACGGTACTAGATGAAGGAGCTTCGACCTCGGTGTTATCTCTAACTTGTTGGAAATCTCTTGGCTCTCCCGAGCTTGTTAAATCACCTATGACCCTTAAAGCCTTTGATGGACGGGGTTCCCAAACCCATGGCCTCATATCAGCCCTCGCGGTCGAGCTGGGGAGCAAAGTTGTTTCCATCCTAGTAGAAGTGGCAGATGCCCCTTTAGATTATAACCTCCTTTTAGGAAGGAAATGGTTCTATGCCATGAATGCTGTTGCGTCAACAGTATTTCGAATGGTCCAATTCCCGCATCTCAGGAGAATTGTTACTATTGACCAGCTTGATTTCTGTATGTCGGATGTTACTACCTCCACGGCCAATAACATCCCCATGTTAGGTCAGTCCTCTCCTCCTTACTAGTCGATTGGGGTAGGTATGCTGAAGGATTCATTCCTTATGGGGATTATTCCCTCTACTCCTCCTAGCACGGATATTGCGATAGTACATATGATCGCTTCATTTGATATTGAGCCCAAGGCACAAATTTTGTTGAGTCCACCTCATTGAGTCTGCACGAAGCTATGTATAACACCATTCAAAATTACTCCAATGACCACACTAATGACATTCATTTAGTGGCTTCGGATCCTTACCATTTACCGTACTAGTTAGAACCTTCTCTTCCGGTTCTAGACTATCTCTCTGCGACTTTTCCTTCCGGCGAGTCCATTATAGAGATCATGAATACGGATGAGCCCATTTGGGAGGATCACCATCATATATACATGTTCCTCCCCAATACCAGTTCGGGAAGCTACGATTTTGCATCCCTATTTCCTACTGATATTGTCAACGTTCTGCAAAGCCCTATATTTTTGCAAGATATAGATTCTGAAGGAAACCTTTGCAAAATTACTCAGATGAACCCAATTGACATATCAGCCAAGCCTGATGTTATTGAGCATGTTCATATTGGGCAGAACTACTCCACAAATGAATCTAAAGCATATAAGGCACTTTATAAAGAATTCCATGATATTTTTTCCTGGTCCTATGAAGATATGCCAGGGATCGACCCTTCCATTGTGGTCCACGAGATTAAAACTTATCGCACGTCTAAACCTGTTAGGCAGAAACTTAAGCAAGTCCATCCTAGGAAGGCCACAGCCATTAAAGTTGAGATTGAGAAGCTTCTGAAAGATGGTTTTATTTATCCTGTACCTCTGACGGAATGGGTATCGAACGTTGTCCCTATCAATAAAAACCAGGGCACCATTAGAGTCTATATCGACTTTAGGGATTTAAATAAAGCTTGTCCCAAAGACAACTTTCCTACCCTGCACATCGATCATATTATCAACAACTATGATGGAAGTGTCATCTTTTGATTCATGGATCACTTCTTCGGCTATAATCAGATTGAGATATTGCCCGCTGATCAGCATAAGTCGACATTCATTTGCCCATGGGGAAACTTTGCGTATAAGAAGTTACCTTTCGGCTTGAAAAACGATGGCGCCACATTCCAGCATGCGATGTCCTATGCATTTCATGACATTAAACATATTGTAGAACCATACCTTGATGACCTCCCTACTCATTCACAGCGACGGGAGGACCATCCCGGTCATCTTAGAGACATATTCCTGAGATGTCGTCATTATAATATACGGCTCAATCTGCATAAATGTGTTTTTTGCGTTGAGACAAGACGTTTGCTTGGCTTTGTGGTATCCAAAGATGGCATCTGGATCAATCCTTTGAACATTTTCACCATCATTAATCTACCAGCCCCAACCACCATCCTTGAACTCCAAATTTTGCGGGGGAAGGAAAACTTTCTTCGTCGTTTTGTGTGCAATTTCGCTGAGAAAATGCATGGTTATATGTGTCTCCTCAAGAAGAACACTCCATTCTTCTGGGATGACTAGGCCAAACACACCTTTGATAGTCTTAAGCATGCTCTGACTCATTCACCTGTGATACACCCCCCATACTATTCAAAGGATTTTCTCTTGTATATTATTGCCTCCGCTACTACCATCGCCATGGTTTTAGTGCAGGCCAATCTCCACGGTCAGGAGCATGTGATTTATTACGCCAGTAATAATCTTATTGATTCTGAAACCTGTTATTCACATGTGGAGAAGCTAGCTTTGGCCACGGTCATTGCTGTGCAAAAATTTTGTCACTGCATTCTTCTTCACACTACCACCGTATTGGCAGACCAGAACTCGATGTACTACATTTTGACTCGTCAGGTACTTAGGGGCAATTACTCCCATTGGATCATCATCCTTCAGGATTTTGATCTTGAGTTTGCCAAGGCTACATCAAAGAAATCCTTGGTTTTTGCTGAGCTTATATGTGACCTTCCCTATGCTACCACGAAATCTAATCCCAGCAATTCATTTCTGGATGAATTCATATTCCTAATTAGCACTATTGAACCTTGGTATGGATATTTGTTGATTTATCTCTAGACCCGGCATTTTCAGCCGCATCTATCTCACAATGATTGTTGCCGCATTTGTCACCATGCGGAATACTACCTTATCTTGCATGATACCTTGTATAGACGTGGGATTGACTCCATTCTCCGGCGATGCCTCACTCATGAGGAGGTTGAACACGTGCTAAATGATTTCCACTCTAGAGCATGTGGTGGCCATTTATCTGGGATGGCTACAGCCCAGAAAATCCTTCGCGCTGGCTATTTATGGCACTCTGTCTTTAAAGACTGTCATGAGGCTGTTAAGAAATTCCCACCATGCCAACATTTTTATCCCAAAAAGCACACCCATCCTTCTCCGCTTCACCCCATCATTTCCATTGGCCCTTTTTCCAAATGGGGGATTGACTTCATGCATTGTAAACCTACCTCAGCCGGGAGGCATGGTTACATCATCGTAGCCATGGATTATTTTACAAAATGGGCTGAGGCCATGCCTACATGTGCAGAAGATTGTAAGACTGCCACTCTCTTCTTGTTCAATCATATCCTAGCTAGATTTGGAGTTCCGCAGTCCATCATCACTGATCACGGATCCCATTTTCGTAATCAAATGATGGAGGAATTGAGTTCCAAGCTAGGTTTTCTCCATGAAAACTCTACGTCGTATTATCCGCAAGCTAATGGTCAGGTAGAGGCCATTAACAAGGTTTTGAAAACTATGCTTCATCGGATGGTTGGAGATCATAAATCCAACTGGCATCTCATTCTTTTTTTCGCTCTTTGGACTTATCAGACTTCTGTGAAAATAGCTACTGGTTTCACACCATTCCATATTGTCTATGGACTTGAAGCTGTCTTGCCTATCCAATGTCATATTCCATCTTTACAACTTGTCGTTGAACTTCTCCAAGACACTTCCGCAGAGGAAGCAAGATTCTTGTACTTGAATAGCCTTGATGAGACTTGTAGAGATGTTTCCTTGGCTAATGAGGCACATAAGAAATGCATCAAGGCGCAGTACGATAAATATGTCTAGCCTCATGTTTTCAACGAGAGTGACCTAGTTTTGACTTATGACCAGAGATATGACAAGCTAGGAAAGGGTAAGTTCGAATCTATGTGGTATGGACCTTTCGTTATTTCCAAGGTGTTAGAGAAAGGAGCCTATGAGTTGGTAGATTATGATGGAATCCCTTTGGGGCAACCTTGCAATGGGTTGTACCTGAAAAGGTACTATGCCTAGGTCTTCTTGGATGGTATCTTGTGTATATGTATATTGATTGACTTTCAGTGTGTTTTCAGTATTTTCAAGATGGTTTTGAGTTTTGGTGCCCGCATCTGTTTATACCATGTTTTGGTCATGTAGATGGATTTCTATAGCTTCGTTGATGGTGCTTGCCACCACACCTTGAATCTATCCTCGGCTGCTTAGGTTCTCTATTCCCCAGCTGAAGATTTGGTCAGTTCAGGAGTGGTTTGCTTAGGTTCTTCTACTAATAACATCGTCGAGTATGAAGCGGTCATCGGTCTTCTGACTAAAGCTACCTCCCAAAATGTCCGTGATCTAGTAGTTTTGATGGACTCTCAGCTCGTGGTTTGTCATTTAAACCATATCTACACCATTAGGAACCCGATGCTCCTCCGCCTCTT
>LPNX010705938.1:49939-101456 GCA_001517045.1 Pseudotsuga menziesii | reverse complement strand
TGTATATCTATATATATATATATATATATATATATATATATATATATACGAAAAATGTTACAAAAAATAGGTCCCGAAACCTCATCTGAAGCACGTAGGATTTCAAGCAAAATCATCATACAAAATCCTGAAGCTATCAGCTTTCAATATACATGTCTCATCCACTAGTGGTGCTCATGATAACACATCACTGCTCGATCCACCCTGCGAAGTAGCTTGCTGAATCGGCCTGGTACTCCCGTCGTAGATCTCTGATATCTAGTCAGGAGGTCATCTATGTCCGCATCTGGGATGTCCAAAGTCAACCTCTCAAGGTTGTCCTCCAGCTCCCCGGTGATATCATCACCCTGTGGCATGAAGTGAGCTCCGGCTCACCTGTCTATTGGAGATGCTCCTCCAAGACCT
This sequence comes from Pseudotsuga menziesii, assembly GCA_001517045.1. Classification (NCBI taxonomy): domain Eukaryota; kingdom Viridiplantae; phylum Streptophyta; class Pinopsida; order Pinales; family Pinaceae; genus Pseudotsuga; species Pseudotsuga menziesii. The sequence goes on along the minus strand of LPNX010705938.1, from coordinate 101,051 downwards.
CGCTGCTCCAACATCTGCATGAAGACAAGCAGGTCTCGTCACTTATCATAAAAAATATAAAACATAAAAAACATAAAAACATTTTTCATCTTTAGGGTTTCTTGTTTCTTACCAATGTCTCCCCACTGCCCTCCAGGCGAGAGTGGTAGGTCAGGATCACCTGTAAAATCTGTGCCCGCATAGGCATAGTCCTTGACCATGAGCATCTGATCCCGTAGCCATCTGAAGAATGCGTCACCGAACTTCACTCTGCCCCTACCCGCTCCTGTGCGAGCCATGATCTGGACCCACCTTAGCATGCGGGGGTACCATGCTCTCAGACTCCGAAAATTCACCTGGGGCCTCATCTGGGGGACCCACTCAAAGAAGAAACAAGCTAAGATGGAACCAAAGCCGAATTTATTCAGCTCTCCCTACCGACATTTAGTCAACTAATCCTTGAATATTGGAGGCAATGCTTCCACCCAGTTGAACACCATAGGTGCCATTGCCTCTAGGTCATACAGCATATGTGCCCTGGAAGCCTGATGTACACCCTGGCTCCCTGCCACCCTCTGCATGGTGAACAAAACAATTTGTAGAGCCCTGTCTGTCACTGCCCTGATGGGGATTTTCTTCCTCGATGTGCCTGTACCTAGTGCATAGTGTCGATCTATGAGCTCTCTGGTGGTAATGTCCCCACCACAGGAATCTGTCAGTGAGATAGGGGCACCCCGCCTCGATAGGCCAGTCAGGAAGTAGATGTCCTCTACCTCCACTGTAAGTACATGTGCCCCCACCTCAAAATACTACTGTTCTGGATTCCACATTCTCAGTATGTGTTCCAGTAGTCTCTCGTGGGACACCATGCTTGGTGTCCAGAAGAACTTTAGAAGTTCACAGTTCCGAAGTGCGGCAATACAAACCGGATTCCTTTCAGCAGCGACATCCTTGTCATCATGTGTTCTTTCCTTCCATACCACAATATTTTGGAAGCCTAGACCTGCCAAAACAACAATGGTATACATCAATATCATCCTTGAATCATTACAAATCAAAAGAATGAGTTAATTTTGTATATATCATTGGTTTAATTTCTCCACAGCTGGCACCGCCTGTGCCCTGTTGGAGACAGGGGGTGGCACCACCTGTCCACCTTGTTCTCGGCGCGGTTCTCAGGTGGCACTGCCTATCCCGCAAGGGGTAGTCGTGGTGCCCGCGAATAGGATTTTAGGGCTTTCCAAATAGACCTAAAACCCCATTAAATCCCAAAATAAAAGCTATGAAATGAAAGAAGAAGGTCTTAGCTATTACCTGCAACTAACGAGACTGAAAATGGACGGTGGAAACTCTCGGTATCAGCTGTGGAAGATCTGGCTAAAAAATGCTCCAAGTGCTCTCTGCTAGAGGTAAATAGTGAAATGTTTGATTTTTTACTATTTACTTGCCTTATATAGACATTTTTTGGGTCTGACTTAGTATAGTTTTGATATTACATCATGTTCTAGTTAAAATCTATTTGTCGCAATCCCTTAATGTTGATTTTGGATGCATTTAACACTTGTTTATGAGTCGTCTACAGGTTGAATTTAGTAAAAAGCTTCGAAAAGTTTGTTTATGGCTTTTTCGTACTTTCACAAAATGGAAAAGGTCGTTGAGCGTTTATTATGAAACTTTGTCACGCTCGTTAAAATCTAGTATCAAAGTTTCGAGTCTAGTTCAAGTTTCTTTCCAGGCTCGTAAAATACAACATTGTGTAAAGAGACGTTATGGAGTCTTCTTTTCACATCCTCTTTCAGACTCCTTAAACATGAAAATATAGTCAAGTCCGTTTCTGAATCTTTCCAGGCTCGTAAAAAGTGACATTGTGTAAAGAAACTTCACAGATTTCTCTTTAAATCCTTTTCAGACTCCCTAAAAATGAAAATATTGTCAAGCGATCATGTCTTCTTCACGCTCGTTAAAGTATTTGAAGAGTCGTCTATCCGACGGTAGGTTATCTCTTTCTCGGTTCGAACAGTACTATTTATGAGAAAGGAGCACTCTAGCCAATCATGACTAGAAGAGTTCTCTAAGGTATGATTTTATACTTTTTTGGACCTTAGAGACTAAATCAGATGAAAAAGGACCCCCATGGAGTCTTCTTCTGTATTCATTCAGACTCTCTAAACATGAACGATACTGAGTTTTCTTTCAGTGGACTCGTTAAATTAAACATTGAGAGACCTGTTTTGGGAACGAACCCATCCTCTCTCGGCTTCGTAAAACATATGGGACTGGACTTGTCTTCTGACAAGATATATCGAGTGTTTGTTACCCTCTTTGAACTCGTAAAACTGAAAAGAGGAACTCATCAATCATGATGGGGGAAATGGGAAAGGGGATCATTTTGCAAATAATGGAAGTTGTTTGTTGTTACCTTTGAACATGGCACTTTTCTGCGCAATCATGTCAATCAATTGGGTATTCAGCTGATCTTCATGATGATCCACTTTCATGAGTCATGCCAATCCTTTAAGTCTTTCAAAAGAATGCATTGTCCACTGTCGCATTGTGTATCTGTCCTATCTAGTCATGCTGCCAAGTCATTTTTGTCGTGCCACCTAATGTTCAAATGGAATTTGAAGAAGTCTTACCTCTGCAGTATACACAGTCTTTGTGTCAGTATCTTTGAGTCAATCATGTGGTTACTACATTCACATCATTCCAAAACTATGTTCTGAGTTTTGTGTTGTCGATGTGGGACTCATCATGGCCCTCCTTTGACGAGACTATTCCCATCGACATCAGCTCATCATCCAGGAAATAGTCTTAGAAACAATATTTAGTACCTTGATATTTGTATGCCTTAATGTCAGTTTCTCTCGCTCTTGACATAGGTTCACATCATTGACCTTTGATCAATAGAATCGACTGGGTGTTCGACATCAGGACATCTATTCACACTCAGTAGATTGTACTAGAGTACCTTGGGAATCATTGACATTAATGGTGATCTCCCTTGCACTTGTTAACGGTTCACATCATCAGCCAGTAATCAAGTGGTTTCTACCATGTTTGACTTCAGATCATTGTAATCACATGGATATAATCGTACTTTGTGGAAGACGAGACGAAGACCCTGGGCATTTGTTTAAAAGCGCTCATTGCTTTTTCCCCAAGTTGCGATGGAGTTTTGTATATCTAGCATGGATCCACATTTGTATGGTCGTGGCTATGCTTGAATTTTCGTCTGTATGACAGAGATCTACGTTGTATGTCTAGTAGCTATGTTTAAGTTTGAGTCCTCTATCACATGGATCTACGATGTATTCTAGTAGCCATGCTTGTTTATTCCACTCATGGATCTGCCTTGTATTGGTTTGTAGCTATGAGTTTGGTTACTTGTGTCTATGATTCAACATACTGATGTACTACAGATGCCTACTTGAGTGCATGCTCCGATCGAGCCAACATTTTTATCTCCTGGCAACGACTTGTTCTCAAAGCTCTCTTTTATCGTATCACTCTAAGACTCATGCTTTGGGGAGCATCCTGTTATACCAAAATCCTATCACCATCATGTGATAAGACCTTTGACATACCTACTTGCCTTGAATCCCATCCTCTGGAGTGAAGACTAAATGGTTTCTTATTAGTCTATCATACAAATTCCCAGCACCACTCATCCTCCCTTATCCAGGAGTGGTACCCCTGTTTGCACCGCTATTCCTGAGTTGTCTGCAAGCGGTGCCACCGCCTATTACCTTTGGTCCATAGGCGGTTATTACCAGAACCACTCTGTCATAGAAGGAGAAGCATGGTACCCTAGGTAAAAGGGGAAAAAGAGAAGCTTCTTGAGGCTTCTAGATGATAAGCCTCGAGATATCCCTTATCCATACTACTGTGGATTTGTTGAGCTCGAGATCCCTTATCCTAGGATCTTAGAGGCCACCTCACCCACTAATTTCTCAACCATCTCTATCCATTTAGCCCTATAAATATGAGCTCATAGTCATGGTTGAGGGGAGAACATTGAAGGTATTGTTACGCTGTTGGACTGATTCTTGGCCCAAGATCATTTGGAGAGAGCATAGAGAGCTAGAGTCAGAGCTTTTGGGGATGAAGAGCTGGTTTCATGGAGATGCATGTCAACACTAAGGCTTGGTTTTAAACTTCTTCATATATCTAATACAAGTTGATTTTATGTCCCATATATATTGTTGATGTTTGATTTCAGATATATATTGCTAGGTTCCTCAGTCACTAGCATAGATTAGTAGATCATATTCTGGTTTCTTTGATCTGTTTCGTGTTAAACTCTTTCGCAGGTACATAGGTGAACTATGAAATCCTTGTATTACAAATATCTACAGCGTCTATGGGGATTTATCAACCTCTGTGATCTATTTGTTATGGATTTGAACCATTCAGACCAGCGGAACACCTTGCTGTCCGCAGGAGGTGAAATATTCCGATCAACACATGCATAAATTTTTATAGAGAAAGAAATAAATAAAGAGAGAGTTGTGAGGGATCACAAGAGGTGAAGGCTCTACAGAATGTATCCATGAAATAGCGCAAAGATGCCATAGAACATCGTGGAGATGTTAGGATATGTAATAGAACCGTTAGTGAGCATAAGAGAATGCTATGTTTTGGAATAATTTACTCTCTCTAGTTACTGGTGGCAAGTTGAAGCTGTAGGAAAGCAATTTTAAACTTAAGATTCTGGGAAATTAACTGTATAGTTTTTTAAACTCTCAATTTCATAATTATATTTATTTACATGTTCCAAAAAACTTTTCCACACTAAACAAATATTTTTAAGACAAGTATGCATGATTAACCAATTTATGAAGATCGAATATTTAAACTATGTGATTAAGGAAGAGAAAATGAGTTTAGTGTTGAGTGTGTTTGTTCTGAAACACCTAATATGTTTAGGATTTGCAATTTTTTGATAAGTTAGTACATATTTTCTAGTGAGCACCCTTGTGAGGTGTTAAGCTCTGTTGAACGCTCTATGATATTGAGTTCTAGGAAAAGAGCTACTATTGAGCACCCATAGGAGGTGTTAGGCTCTGAAGGAGAACTGCCAGAGAGCACCTAGTTGAGGTATTAGGTTCTGTAGTGGCAAAATTTGTGATGTTGATATTTTAGGCTCAGATATATGTGGGTTTTTTTTTATCTTGAGAGCTTCTAGGCTCTATGTAGGAGATACACCTGAGAGTTGTAAAAAGTCAATGAAGGGTATCATTATTATATCAGATGAACATTATATATACATGATGAGGAGGCTTGCACGTGAACTTGTGGTTGCGTGAGGAGATGACCCTCATGTATATATGCATGTTTAAACTTTTAAAGAAGATTTCAGCCAAGAAGTGCTTGGAACATCAATGCTATACAAAAGGTATGTGTGTGATTTTTTGTATTTTATTGACCATGATATGATGAATGATGAAGGATTAGATGAAAAATGACATTTAAAGTGAATTTTTGTGTGATAATTGTGATAAAATGATTCTTTATATATGAATTGGTAATGATTTTAATTAATAAATGTTTTAAAATATGTCTGAAACTTATGAGATACACATGTTATGTTCACTTGATATGATTACTTATGTTTGCACCCAGTGGAAGAATTAAAGGTACTCGAGAGGAAGTACCACCATACCAAGGGTATGGATGTAAGAGTGGAATATGGAAAAGTTATGTTCCATGAGATACAAATGGATAGATGGTTCTACTTTAGATTATAAATTTTATATGATTTCTATAATTAACAAATGTCATGTAGTTGCAGGGATATGATGTTATTACCATGACGTAAAAAATTCAATGCAAAGTTAAATCCTGCAGGGTTGTTATAAAAAGATAGCAAAATGAAAGGGTATGAATGTTTTTTCTATAGATTATGATATTTATATATTTCATGTCTCACTAACAGATGATGCAGGTGCATATTGCAAGCGAGACTAAGCTCTAAAGGGTTGTTATGAAAGAAACAACAATGTGTTGCAAAAATAAAATATGCTTTTCTTGATTTGAAAATTTATATGTATGCATATGTTTTATATAAATGATTGGAAATAACTTGTAATGTTTTGAAAAGAACAGGTTGAGAGAAATAAATAATGATGAAGACGCCATAGTTAAATTTGATAACAAAGATTCAAGGGAAGGAACACCCATGACGATGTACCTTTAAAGGGGGGAGTATGTAACGTACCCAGTAAAAGGTGGAAAGGATTTATTAAAAACACATAGTGTACGAGATATCGTTGGCTCTGTTCTTGGAGGATTGTGTATTGGAATTAACTAACTATTCATTTCCTTAAAGAAGGCGGCTAGGGTTAACATTGAGTGGAGTTTCGTTATGGAAGTAACTAACTATTCATTTCCCTAAAGAAGGCGGTTAGGGATTATATAGAAAGGAGACTCCTTTTGTTGATTTGGAGAGCGAATTTCCAAATGGCATGAACTGCACATCAATTAATTGCTAGAACTTACCAAGATGCATGTCTTACCAAACCACCCATGATTGTATTTTACAGGCGTGACTTCCAGTTGATTTCAAAGGACATCAAGATGGTGCAAGAGATGTTTCGGAAGATGGACGACTCAAAAGAAGAAATCTCATCTCCTTTCCTCGCTCCTTGAAGTAAGTTGCAAAGATGTGTCTTTTACTATTCAAAAGAGGATATGGTATGTTTTCATTTACAAATGCTACAATAGGTATAGATTATATATGTTTTAATTTCTTGCACTGAATACCAACTTAATGACTAACTTTATAGAAATGGCCAAAATCGTCGGTGCTAAACGTATAGTACCTACCTTCCTTTTGCAACCTTAAAATTCCCATAGGTCTATACCTATGTTGCATCACTCGAAGAGAGGACGAAATGCCTTCTTTTGTTGTGTTCTTTTTGTATTGTGATCTTTTTTTTCAGAAGAAAAAAACAGTCCTTGATATTCTTATTAAGAATCAAAGGGCTTTGGTGACAGCCACCCCAGGGGGGAATACATCAGCATATAAATCATATAACATCATCAAATAATACATCACATAAAGACACAGAATCACCGACCAGAAAGCGTCCGAGGGGAATGGAATACAAAATATGTGTCCCATCAGATATCTGCCTCATCATGTATTGATCATACATCATCATTCCTACCTATCGGGAAAACAGGGGCCAGAGCAGCGGTCCAAAAGGAGCACTCTATCCATAATCAACACATGTTTCAAAAGAAGGGGAGATATCCCCGAGACACACTCAAAGGAGCCCGAAAGAGTCCTCCATGACCAAATGGTCATCAAAATATTCAAAAAAATACCCAGAACCTGGAGAGTATGAGAGTGCAAGTTTTGAAAGACGGTCTGCAACCCCATTGTGTTCCCTATAGATGTGAATGATGGAGAGATATTTGAAGCTCTTGAGAAGATTTTGTGTCTCCCTGCACCAGTGAAAGAGCTCTAGTGGGGAGAGAGCAGATATACCATTTGCCCAGTGGATAATGACCTGAGAGTCACCATAAATGCGGGCAAAAGGTATTCCCATCATTTGGGAAGAGTGCAGAACTGCCCAAAGTCCAAGGAGTTCAACTTTTGTATTGGATCCATATCCAATCCCCAGAGCAAATTCAAGATGGTGATTCTCATTTATATGCACACAATAACCAATACCCGTTGCTGATGATGTTGATGCACCATCGAAGAAGCCACAAGGATAGATCATGAGTGGTTTGGGCCCAATCCGTCTGATAGAATGTTTTTTCCTGCCCATAGTGACAGTCCGAGAGGAGGATATATGTGCAGCATATGAAATCTGGTGCAGAACACATAAAATATTGACCATGTATCCTTCAAAAACAGCTTTGTTACGTGCTTTCCAAACATCCCAAATAGCAAAATGGGGGAGGTAATAAAGGGCAGAGCTATGATGGTGGGTAGCAGCCCAATCATTAAAAAAAACAGGAATGGAGACAGCAGCAGGTGGTGGATGAAGCTGCAATTGTTCACAAACAGCCCCCCATACACTTTTCCATATCGTACAGTTAATGAAAATGTGGTTGACAGTCTCGATATTTGCAAAACACAATGAACATATGCCCGGCCCTATCTTCCCCTTCCTCTGCAAATTGTCCCAAGTGAGTATTTTATTATTTAAAACCAGCCAGGTAAAACATCCAATCTTCCTCGGAAGGTGGCACGCCCAAAGGCAAGTGAACAGTCGACTGCCCGGATCTTGTAGATGAGTTTTTGCAATGCATTCATACATTTTTTCAGCAGTGATCATCCCATTTAATTTATTATAATCCCAAATCAGCGAGTCAGGTTCAAATGATAATCTAATGCCATACAGATTCAAGCCTCTAATAAATGAGTTCCAAACAATTTTCCATTCCCCTTCCAGATACAAATCTTCTGCTGTATACTATTATTGCTTAGCATCAAATAATGTATTATGTGCCTGAGCAAGTGTGGAAATGCCCAGGTCCTCCAAATAAGATCGCAGTTCATCCGGAAAGGGTAAGGAAGCAGGATTACCCATCACAGGGTCAACACCAAGCAAGATATCATGACCATGCCCAACTTGCCATGATAGGTGGGGACCCATCCAAGGCAGGGTTTGAATAAACCCCCTCCAAATAGCTGAAACCCCCCTAGTGTTGAAATTTTTCTTCTGGAGCCAAGAGATGATAGTGGATTGCCCCAAATACTTAGAAATAAGAACTTTATGCCATAGACTGTCACTGAAGAGGACTCTCCAAAAAGTCTTGAGATGGAGAGCAATGCTGAACCAATGAAATTTTTTTATTCCCCATCCATTATATTTCTTTGGCCAAGATAGATCCATCCAGCTAGCAAGATGGTATTTATGTGAATGATCTGAAGATCCCCAAAGGAATGGAAATGTAATGCTTCTGAGTTTATGCAAAATGGAAACCGGTTAAGGAGCTAACCCCATCCAGTAAACAGGGATGCTAGAGAGAACAGCTTGTACCAACACCAATCTGCCTCCCAAGGAGAGAAGCTTGTGAGTCCACAGGCTGATTTTCTTTTCAAATTCTGAACAAGCCAAAGCCAATCCTTTACCATGTACCCCAAGGGTTTGATGAAGAATCCAAGATACTTGAAACCCCCAGTGATAGGAAGCAATTTGAAAGGGACAGTACTGGTGAGATTAATGAGTTCAGGTGCAGGTATGCAGTGGTGGAGAAAGACATATTTATCTAGGCTAATGGACATGCCAGATGCATTACAAAAGGTATCAAGTATCACTTCGAAGCCATCCCATGCTTGTAAAGTTCCCTTACCCAGGATGATAACATCGTCAACAAAGAGAAGGTGTGTCAGGGTGAGTGCAGAGGTGATTTTGACACCATGGATAAGACCTTGTTGACGAGCATCTGTAATCAACAGACTGAGGCCTTCAATGACAAGAATGAAGAGTAAGGGGGAAAGAGGACATCCTTGATGGATACCTCGAGAGGCAGGAAAAAAATTTGTGGGCAGTCCATTGACAAGTACAGCAAAGGTAGCAGAGGATATACAACCCATAATCCAGTTTACTGTTTGTAGTGGAGCATCAATCTAGATAAGGATAAGGCGGATAAAGGTCCAGTTCATCCTGTCAAAAGCCTTTATGAGATCCAGCTTGAGGATAAAAGCACAGAGATTTTTGGATTTTATGGAGTGTAGTGATTCCTGAACAATGCCAATAGGATCAACAATTTGTCAATTTTTGAGGAACCCATACTGTTCTTGAGATATACCGGAGTCCAGGAAGGGCTTTAATCTGACCGCAATGACTTTTGATATGAGTTTATACAGAAGATTGCAAAGTGAAATGGGTCGAAAGTCAGCATAAGTCTGTGGCTTGTCCTTCTTGGGTATGAGAGCAATAAAAGTAGAGTTCAATGAACAGGGAATATTCCCGGAGACTCTGGTTAGATCCACTACTGAGAGAAGATCCGTGCCCATAAGATCAAAGAAATGATGGTAGAATTCGACAGGCCATCCATCCGGTCCCGGGCTTCTATCTTTCCTGAAAGATTTCAGAGCCTGTTCTATCTCCCCAATAGAGACCTGACAGGTGAGGGTAGCAGCCCAATATACAGAAATCATTCGAGAATAAAGAAGGATAACCTTAAGCTGGTGTTGGATACAAGTACTCCCATCATCTTTGAAACTATTAGCAAAGTGTGATTCAGCAATTGATTTTAAAGCTGTCTCCTCCTCATATGTAGTACCAGTCTCATCAGAGAAGGACCAAATGGTATTCTAATTTCTCCGACCAGTGGCAAGCATATGAAAGTATTTTTTATTAGAGTCTCCCTGCAGGGCCCATTTAGACCTACTTTTCAGTTGCCAGGTGAGAAGAGAATGATCCAGAATCAACTTTCTCTTAGATCCGAGGAGGGTAAGATGTGCCAAATCACCATCAGCTAAAATACCACTGAAAGAGTGTGAGAGAAGAGAGGTGATGGAATTTTAAATATGTATTAATTCCCCATCCATAAGGGTCTATTTTTTCTTGATCCACAGTTTTGATTCCGGTTTGAGAGAGCGCAGCTTAAAAAGGAGAGAGTCAAGAGCAGAATCAGATACAGTCTGAGAGAGAAGGCACCATTTGGAGGACACCCAATCCAAAAAATCCCGATCATTTAGCCAAGACCTATTAAACTTGAAGGGATAGTTGTAAGAGGTCCTATGCTTGTCCCATTTCAGAATGATAGGATAGTGATCTGAAATATCCGTGCAGTGGGTCCAGAAACGGTAGGTTCCAAGCAGTGGGATTAAGGAGCCCGAGATCAGATAAAGGTCTAGTCTTTTGTAGATGCTATAAGATCCCACACGGCCATTGCGCCACGTAGGGCCAGCAGATGAGGAAGCCAGGTCCCGTAAGTCAAGGGAGTCAAAAAGGGCAGTGAAAAACCCTGATAGGGGATCCTGTGTGGGGTTGTCTCCCCATACTTTAGAAGAGTGCAGAATCAAATTGAGATCACCACCAAGTATCAGGTTGGGAGAGGAGAGAAAACCACTGGCGAGTGCAGCATCCCAAAAAGCTTCACGGTTCTTGTAGGGTCCATAAGTATTGATGATAGATAAAGGGTAAGAGAGACCTATGATAGATGCTTGAATGAGGATACCAACACATGTATGATAAGCACGGCAACGGACTTTTTGTGGGTCCCAGGCAGTGAGGAGACCCCCAGATAGTCCAATGGCATTAGTGGCACAAAACTCCCACTTGGGGAAAAGCTTAGAGAAAGCAAATAAAGCCGGGAAGGTGCTGCATATGGTTTCTTATAGAAGGACCATGTCAGGCCTGAGAGAGAGGAAGAGCGTTCGGAGGCGATGAAGCTTGGCCTTAACTCCTAGGCCTCGGACATTAAGGGAGATAATCTTCATCGAGCATCTTGATGGGGAGACAACGCTCTAAGTCCCCGGGCAGCATCAGCTTCTCTAATACGGGCAGAAAGAGGAATGTATGGGGGAGAAGATGAGGAGAGATTTCTGTTTCCCTTCTTCTTTCGAATAGTGACATTGGAGAAACGAATGGAGTTTAGAGGTAATGTAGAGGGGGAGGTTGGAGTAGAAGCCGTGAAGATGGAGAGAGTGTGTTTGAGGGATGGATCCGAGAAAGATGGAGATGCAGTAGGACTGGAAGGAGAAGGGGGGAGAGTAGGGGAGGTATCCCAGGTAACTAAAGGCGGGAAATCAGCTAAAGAAGAGAGTGAGGGTACCGGGGCTTCAAAAGAAGAGGAAACCGGGGCTTAATATGAGGTTAAAGTGATTCATAAATGGAGGGTATGTTCCTAAATATTTGTACACGGTTTCCTCGTGGTAATATGTTTAAGAATCCTTTCTTATGAGTTAGGGGCATTAGATGAAATTCGGTGTTATTTTTTTCTTCCTACGGATTTGGATTTTTATATACTTTATATATGTTTCGCTTCTCCATTTGATTTTGGTGCCCTTTGTTTTTATTCATTGTTTTGTTTGGAAAACGGGGAAACCACATCCAAAAGATACATGGGAGAGAGATGGCTACGAAAATAGAGATCTTGTGGTAGCATAACGTGAACAAAAATACTACCATATTATCTGCCTTTTCCATGGGGTGTGCAATTGTAGTGAGGCATTAATCTGCATTCTATCTTTGGGGCTTTTGTAATTATATATGTATTATTATTTTATTATATATCTTTGTTTGTTTTCCTAAATAAGGTAGAAGGTGGAATTTATTTTTAGAAAGAGTATGGAAGTAGAGGTTGATATATCAATATAGGTTTGACTCTATAATATTCAAACAACTTATTTTATATGATTAATGGTTTTACTCACCATGGAAAGAATTATCCATGAACAGACTCTAAAATATTAATAAATAAGGATAGTTAATACTTGCGAGGATCCACGCATAAACTACTTAACGGTTAGTGAAGAAAAGAATTAAATGCAAATTTTAATTTTAATTAGCATATTAAAGGTGAAAATAAATGCTTGATATTAATTGAGGTGTTGTTCTTAAGGTATAAGAATTAATCTTGAGCCTTATTATAATATTATTGATAGATGTCTGTGTTAATTACAACTAAGTTAAAATGTGTTAGTTTTAGAAGGGTTAGTAAGTTGATATTGTTCTCTAGGAGAGATTTTTTAAGGTAATTCAGATGAATTGCAGTAGTTGTACTGCAGAAATGTAACCCTTTTGTTGAATAATGAATAAAAATATTAACAATTTTGGTGGACATAACCCCTAGTTAGGGGTGAACCACGTATATTGGTGTTCTTCTCTTGCAATGGTGTTAACTAGATTTATAATAAGACTATGTGCACAAAAGAAATTGAATGTTAATGTAGAAAAGAAATGAAAGAAATAATGTATCATTATCATTTGTGAATAATGGATAATAGATGGTAAACGTTGTATGTATTTAATGAGTCAATAAGTATCTTCTGAAGTTAGAATTACAACACTCATGGAGAAGTTAACAATGTATAGATGGGTTATTAGGTTGAAAGGCTATTATTAATGTTTTAGTTAGTATAATAAGTATATTGTTATAAATGGAATACGAATTCAATATATATTATGAGTTGTGTTTGATAGAAGGCTATGTGTATGTATGTTTACCTCCATACAACTAGTCACTCTCTTTGTTTCCCTAGCCGTTTCTTTGGTAGGTCATCAACTAACACTCGGGATTCCCTGATCTGCTCCCTCGGTGACTGTTTCAACCAGTTGGTGCCTCTTCAGTCACTCCATTACCTTGATATGGAAACTTGCAGATGTTTTCTTGGCATTCAATCCTAATTTTGGCATATCTATCATTTCATTTTTTAAAATTTACTTACTACAGCTTTTTGGAGGTGTTTTTGTTTTCCAGTACTAAATCTTAAAAACAAATTTTGTTTTCTGGAGGTGGTTTTGTTTTTCAGTACTGAATCTTAAAAACAGATTTTGATGGTTTGTCTTAGGCATTAGAGATAGGTAGAACCAGAGGCCAAAGATACAAAGAAAAAGGAGAACAAGGAGATAAACATCAATTAAAATCTGATAAAAGATGTGAAAGAAAGAGTAATGTATTAAAATTTGAATACCATTTAGATCTTCAAGCAGATAGTTCTAATAATGTTTGCAGCAAATAGATGGAGAATGAAGATACAAATTGAACAAAACAAACCACACAGGAATTAGACAAGTATTTCTCAGGAATTTACAGTATCATTCACAATAATAATATCCGTTATTACAATAGTTTACATAGAAAGAATTCGAATGCATGAGGTAGCAATTCGAATCTCCCAAGTGGATATGACTATATCTAACTGAATCTCTAACTCATGGTGCCTCAATCAATATCGGAGTCCAAAATCAACTACCAAATTTCCAACCAACTCAATCAATCAATGATGGCTAACTAACTCAGTGCAACTGAGTGTGTTAGTTGGGAAAAGGTGCCTGCTTCACATGCATCCACGCATTATCCATGCAAGACATGTGCTAGCTAACTGATTGTGAACTAACTGAAACTAACTAGGGGCTAACTGAGACTAACTAGTACTAACTCCAACTAACTGAAGTAGGTTAGTGACGGGACTCCTAGTGGCTCCTAAAATGTAGGGATTGGTCTAGGAGGTGCCCAAACTAATGCATGCGCATGCAGTAAGTGGAAAATAACCTATAGCAGTGTTCCCCACACTCCAGTAACTGGTACATGTGGTCCCATTAGGACAAGTGGACCCAATTGTACTAGTGGACCCAATTAATTAATTAAGGTTCCTAATTTAGGAAAAAATAATCTAATAGACATTTGTCCAAGGGAAGATTAATAATCCTAACACCCCCCCTGAATCCTAACTCGAAAAACTATGGGCCCTGGTAACAAGACCATAGGTCACCCAAATACAATCTAAAAGATAGTAAAAAAATGTTGCTTAATACAACCGAGGAAACAGGGGAAAACCTCATGGGAAACCCCCCCCCCCTCAGAATAAGTAGGAAAATACCAATTTGCAAGCTATCTTTAGAAGAAAGAAGCTTCCTCCTTAGAAAAAAAACTTGAGAAAAACACTACTGCGGAATTGCATCTCTATACAATAGCATGGTCCATAAGTCGACCTCTCAATGTACTTTTGAACTGATGACTTTGTTTGTCTCTTATGGATGGTGAAGGTAGGGAATGATCAAGTTTTTTCTTCTGTGGTCCATGTAGCTGATCCACCATCATCAAGTAGCACTGACCTGGAAATTTGTTGCACCATACTATGGAGAGCGAATCTGTGAGAGAAAGTGCAGTATGCTCATTCTGATACCGGGACCTTGTTCTTCTTCTGTCTTCTGGATTTCCAGCACCACTTCCAACTGCATGAAGAATCTTTTGAGCCCATCTGGGTTTAGGCTTTTGATTAGGAATGGGTATTGGATCTGGATCTAGAATCTCTTGAGATTCAGTCTCAATAACAGGATCATGTTGAATGTGATCTTCTTCATCTAAATCTGAAACCTGTAGCACATCATCATCATCATCAAAAATAGGTGGAGAAATACTTATACCTTCATGTGTTGCTGGAGGAGTATCATGCAACTGGTCTTTTTGAATTGGACACTTATTTCAATGAAGCATCTTCTGGTTGCAAACCCCATCAGTTTGTAAGCTTTTGCATCTTTTACATATCCTAGCAGAATGCATTCGCTACTTTGGTCTTGGAAGGCCTTCCTCTTCTCAAGTGGTATTCTAGCCCAATCTTTGGAACCAAAAACTCTCAGATGAGATACATTGGGCTTATACCCATGCAGTGCTTCGAATGGAGTGACCCCAACCACTGACTTGTGGGGCACCCTATTCTGCAAATACAAAGCAAAGTTTACTGCTTCAACCCAAAGAGATGGAGGTATATGCTTGGCATGGAGAAGGCATGTTGCCATCTCTTTCAGTGATTTGTTCTTCCTCTCAGCCACACCATTATGCTATGGTGTGTATGGAACTAAGATGTGTTATATTTGAATCCCCTCTGATTCATAGGAACTATGGAAATATCCTTTGATGTACTCTCCTCCTTTATCAGATATTATTGACTTGATCTTCTTATTAAAATTGTTCTCAACCATAGCTTTAAAAACTTTAAAAGTCTCAAAAACTTTTGATTTTTGTTTCATGAAGTAGATCCAACAGTATTGTGAACAATCATGAATAAAGGTTAACAAGTACATGCAACCATTAATGGAGTTTGTGGGAATAGGTCCTGCTACATCACTATGTATCAAATCAAGTGTAGAGGCAGCTCTATGTGCCTTCCCAACATCATACTTCTTTTATGGATGCTTACCTACCAAGCAACTAGCACATACTCCATTGGAATTTTGGATGGAGGGAAAACCTTCAACCATTTTATCATTGTGGAGTAGCTTTAGATATTTGAAATTGAGATGGCCAAATATCTCCTGCGAAATCTTGCTGGTGTTGTTAGGATGAGACAATAAATGTGGAGGAGAACACAGGTTAGGATGAGAAATCTTGCTGGTGTTGTTAGGATGAGAACACATAAGATTTGGTAGAGTGATTTGCAATACCTTTCGCTACAAGTAGTCCAGTGGATTTTTCCGTAATCTCAACCGATTCTGAATCGAATGTAACTCTCTTGGGAGATCCTATATGAGTCATTTGATAAATAGATAACAAGTTAGAAACAAGGGAGGGAACATATAATACATTCCTGAACTCACCATGCTTTGTATGACTGAGCCCCTTCCTTTTGCTGGAATCTGGGAATCATCTCCCATGTGAATGTTCAGCCCATTTGTTAGTGAGAGTGTATAGAAGAATTCTTTGGAAGCATCCATGTGATTGGAAGCTCCAGAATCTATTATGTATGCTGAGGATGGAGAGATAGTTGGTTTCAAAGCATGGCACCTCTCAGTATCTCCTGTCTATGGTTCTTCATCAGCCTTCTTTTCTCTTGGGAAATCAATGTTATGCTACTTGAGAAGAGCTGACATTTCATCAATTTATTTCCTCATAAAATGATATTCAAGATGGTACCCCTTTTGCCAATAAGGACATAAATTATTTTCAAACTTCTTCTTCTTAGAGCTGAAGGCCCCTTCGAGAGTTTTCTAATTTTGTTTAGGCTTCGAATCAACGGCCTTTGGCTCCTTCTTCTTTGATTTCCCCTTTTCTTGTGCTTTGGAAGAGTCAGAAACTAGGAAATCTTGATCTTTGGAGGTCTTGATGACTCCCATTCTCATCATCTTTTCTTGCTCCTTTATTAAGGACTCGAAAAAAGAATCTAGTGAAGGGACCTTCCAATTAGGAAAGGTTTCCCACTTGGAATGAAATATGGAAACAAATACAGAATACTCAGGGCCTAGTTTGCTGAGTATGGAAAGGACATTCTGCTCATCCTTCCGCTCTATCCCGCACTGTCTGCATTGGAGTACTAGAGACTTGAATTTACTAAAGAATCTCTCAATAGTCTCTAAACTGTTGGGATGTAAAGATACCAAATCATTCTCTAGAATGTGTCCCCAAAGCTCATCTTGTTTGTTAAACAATCTATCAAGCTTCTCCTAGGATTCTCTGGGAGTCCTCAATCCTTCTAGGTAGAAGAGGATATCTCTGGAAATATAAGTACATAAGTACCCAAATGCTTCATCACAACGGTTCAAAAACGTGTTCCGCTCTACCGACTGATGAGGCTCAGGCTCCCATCCATGTATGATCCTATCGTATCCATGCCTGCGCAAGGCCAACTACATATCAATCCTCCAATCAAGATAATTGGAAGCTGTGAGGATCTGTGGTTCAAGAGTTTGAGAACTCATAATTTCTCTGGATGGAAGTACTACAAAACTTCACACAAGCTACATAGCACCTGTAAATTTCACTGCAATAACACACTAAAACATATGAAGTATTAGAATCATGTTTTTCCTCTAGGCATGAACATGTTTCCAGGGTCCATCACGCCCTCTCGACTGCTCTCAATAAATCCAGAGCTAGAAAATCATCATAGGGAACTTCTGTGGAAACCCAACTACTTTTGATGTTCAATGGGGAGAAACAAGCATGAAACCTTTTTGAGAAGGCTCTAATACCATATTAAAATTTGAATTCCATTTAGATATTCAAGTAAATACTTCTAATAATGTTTGCAGCAAATAGATGGAGAATGAAGATACAAACTAAATAAAACAACCACACAGGAATTAGACAAGTATTGCTCGGGAATTTACAGTATCATTCACAATAATAATATCCGATGTTACAATAGTTTACATAGAAAGAATTTGAATGCATGCGGTAGCAATTCAAATCTTCCAAGTGGATATGATTCTATCTAACTTAATCTCTAACTCATGGTGCCTCAATCAATATCGGAGTCCAAAATCAACTCCTAGATGTCCAACCAACTCAATCAATCGTTGATGGCTAGTTAACTCAGTGCAACTGACTGTTTTAGGTGGGAAAAGGCACCTACTTCACATGCATCCATGCATTATCCATGCAATACATGCGCTATCTAACTTATTGTGAACTAACTAAAAGTAACAGGGGGACAACTGAGACTAACTAGTACTAACTCCAACTAACTGAAGTAGGTTGGTGTCGGGACTCCCAGTGCCTCCTAAAATGTAGGGATTGGTCTAGGAGGCGCCTAAACTGATGCATGCACATGCATTAAGTGGAATTTAACCTCTATCAGTGTTCCCCACACTTCAGTTACTGGTCCCATTAGGCCAAATGGACCCAATTATACTAGTGGACCCAATTAATTAATTAAGGTTCCTAAGTTAGGAAAAATTAATCTAATAGACATTTGACCATGGGAGGATTAATAATACTAACATAATAGAGCTATACAGTGCTGCAAATAATGAGATAGAAGGAAATTAAATTTATATAAATGGATTTTTTGTGAAGATGCCGAGAAATTTCTCCTCCGGAAATTTTCTCACTTTTCTCCAAGAGTTACAAAAATACTAAGAGAAATGATGACAGACAAATGAAATGTTTGATATTATATTTATATAGGTCGTGGAGGAAAGTTAGTACCTCAAAATGGGTCGACATACAATTCAAAATTACAGATAATTAATTCTCTTTTATTTGGTCGGCTGACCCAAAATGGTGGGGAGCACCAACTTCAAAAATTCCTATCTCTTCAACCATGAGTTAGAAGATGCTACACATATCAACGAAAATGGCTGGGTGAGGAATATCTTGCTATGATAGGTTTATTTTAAAATTATTGGTATAATACCCTTAAATTATTCAATATGTTCATGACGTCAAAGAACCCACACATGAGGGTGCCAAAGACCATACCACCACCACCAACTACACGAGTTCCAAAGTATTCTTCAAAGTCTTCTTCAACATATCAAATCACTTCCATGGGCTCTACCTCCATCTACATACCAATATCCATATAACCACAAAGAGGACCATACATCACCATAAACAATCTACTAAGTGTGTGGGTTCAAGACCCAAGGCACCACATGCAAGAGTTTCAAGGACTTTTTCAAAGATAATATAATATTTAAACAAGATACTTTCCATGGACTTCAATCCTGTCACACAGGACTATATTGCTAAGTGATGAGGGCATCATGGCCAAATATTCCATCATATCAAAGTATCCAACAATCATGGGATTACAAACTACCATATGTATGGATTCCAAGACCCAACTCATTTTCGAATGCACCATCATTGATCATATAGTGTCCAACTGTCATCATGCCACAATTTATGTGGGTGTCAAACCTTCTCATGCATAATGACCATCTCCAAGGGTTATATGACCCCAAAAAGGGATACATAGGCATTGAGATCTTCATCAAGGGTTCCAATCCTTCATCAAGTCATTAATGGCCACATCATCACCTTTAAGGACCATTAAGACATCAAATTTGGGTCAAAGGGATTCATGAAGGCTTCTTCATCAAGCTAAGGGATTCATAGGATTCTTCAACCTCCTCAACCACAACATGAGGCCTATAAGGGTCAATATCCATCATGACATCACTTATGGTGTTGCTAGACCTTCTCGTGGGGTACCATGACACCATCAGAGCATGAATGACCATAGAATGGGTCATTAATTCTTCTTCAACCAATATAGGGCTTCACCATCATCCCAAAGGATTCAGTACCATCTCTAGGTTATTCAACACCATTAGTGGAGGCTTCATCATCTCAAAAAGGTGGTGGCTATAAGATCAAACCTTATGGGTACATGACCTTTTCAACTGGGTACATGGTGCTTCAAGGCACAAACCCACTCTGTAAGGGGTCAAAGGCACTAAAAGTGAGCCTTGGTGGCATCAATTACAACCTGTGGGTCCACTACAAATCCATGTTGGCATCAATGGAATTTTCATCAACAATATCCCCCTTTGTCATTGATGACAACAACTCATGCTCCCCCTGCGAGCATGCTCCCATTTTGTCTTCATCTCATGTTTTGTCTTCATCTCTCCCCATTTGGAATCAATGGAAAAGTGTGTCCAGATATATGCATATGAAATTATTGATCATTGCTCCCTCAGTAAATATGCACAATCCTAGGACACGTCTCTATTCCTAGAGTAACCATCCTTTCTCCTTTCAGTTCATCATCCATCCTTATGAACTCAAGGTGTGCTAAGGTATTTGAGAGACCTTACAGTTGGATTTCCATATGGAAGTTGGTGGAAGGTTGGTGAGTATTTCCTCTACACTACACTTAGTTAAATTAACTAAGTCTAGAAACCTTATCCAAAGTTGGCTTAACTCCCTTCTCAGTAGTTTACACTAAACTTAAAATAAAGCATTTAAAACTACACAATTAGGCACCTTTCCTTATAACATATGACCTAAAGTTAACAACCAAAGGCCTAGCGCAATGGAGGAAAAGTGGTTTTATATGTATGATGGCAAAGTGTGATATTCAATGATATATTGACATGCCTTAAATCCAAAAACCACAGGTGGTTTCCATTGCACTACCAAGGCCTTTTTTTAATCCTCCACACAACACTGATTGTGATATGCGTTCGGGTTCATCGATCATTGTTTTCACAATAAATCACGTTTTCAACCGTCCAACCTTCATCGCTTCTGCAATAGGACTGTGTATTGATAGATAAACACAGTTAACTATGAAATTGGAAATTTTTTATAGGTTAAACAATAAAATAACATTAAATTCACTGCTTTCAAGAATTTATATCCGTCTGCAAACGAATAATTTGAGCTTCCAATCACAGAAATGCTAATCACAAGCATTTAACCATTCACACAGAAAATGACTGGGAAATTCATAAATTCACTAACTCCTATGTATTTTATTTAATTTATACAAAGTTCGGTATCGCCAATCGAGCTCACACTTTCAATTAATTTTAGTTCCTCTATCTCACTCTCATAGAGCTCTCCAACCTCTCCCCCCTTTCGAACCACCTTCCTAATTCGAATTACCACTACTAAATAAACAAAACAACTAACTCCTTCCTTCCACAAACAAAGGAACTTCTATTTTTAGAAAAATATCTCCTATAATCACTCAACAAACTAACCTATTTGGCATAATCTCGTAGGGAATCTTAGGTAGCCAATTATTCCTAGTTTAGCTCAAAAATTGACAACACTACCAACTGTCTGCAATTATCCACTCAAAATATAAATTCTTGAAAATAAATTATTCAACAAGTCTCTGGGACAACTTGTCCCCTTTTAACCACAACATGTGACCAACTTATCACATCGTTGGATTGTTTTATATGCTTTTGCATCAGACTCCCAAGGGTGAAAAGTCATCAACCCCTATTCATTAGATCAACTATAGTGAAACCATTGGCTTTCAATTCTGCAACATTCATCCAAGTATAATCCTCTACTGGATGCTCCTTCCATTTGACCAAATACTCCAAATATTCCTTCTTCCTTGTGTTCTTTGCCACTCTGGTATCCAAGGTATCTTCAGCTTCTAATGGTTGTGCCATTGGAATCTGCTTTAGCCATTGAATATCTTCACCATGCTCTTTGCCTCCTGTTAATTGACCTGTATCATCAGTTACATAAGGATATAAGTCATCAACATTAAATATAGGAGAAATAGCAATCCGTGTTCGGATTTCCAACTCAAAGGCATGTGTAGAAAATTTTATGAGTATCCTGCATGGCCCAATTTTTTTCATCTTCGGTTTGATATGCTATCTTTTAGGAAATCTCTCCTTTATCAAATAGGCTAAAACTAGATCTCCTATTTCATAATTCTTCTCTCTTCTTCTCAAATCTTCTCTTGTCTTGTAACCAACATTATTTTGATGCAACCTTTCTTTAACTTGTTCTTGTAGTTCATTAATCCTTA
Source organism: Pseudotsuga menziesii (assembly GCA_001517045.1). Lineage (NCBI taxonomy): Eukaryota > Viridiplantae > Streptophyta > Pinopsida > Pinales > Pinaceae > Pseudotsuga > Pseudotsuga menziesii. Next base: position 79,207 of record LPNX010705938.1, on the reverse strand, counting down.
CTGCAAAGTCTTCTCCATCTACACTTCTTTTCTCTAATTGACCCAAATCAAGAACCTCATATACTCCTCTCGGGGGTAGTACCATACCGAACTTGGAATGGACTTATCCTTGTACTTATTTTTGGTGAATCATTATAGGAAAACTCGGCTTGATCTATCACTTTGTCCCATTTATTTGGATTCTCTCCAACTAGACTTCTCAAAATATTACCCAGACTCCTATTTACCACCTTAGTCTGTCCATCATACTATGGATGATATGCTGAACTCAAATTCAACTTGGTACCCAACTTCTTCCATGAGATCCTCCAAAAATGACCTGTGAATCTCACATCTCTGTCAGATACAGTGCTCCTAGGTAAACCATGCAACTTCACCACTTCATTGAATTTTTTTTTAGCAATGTATGTGGCATCACTAGTTTTATAGCATGGAATGAAATGTGTCATCTTAGTAAACATATCAACAACTACAAAGATAGAATCATTTCCCTTTTGATTTTTTGGCAAAACCAAAATGAAATACATACTCATAGAATCCCAAGGCCTAGTTGGAACATGAAATGGTGTGTACAAGCCCGTGGTTTGGCTTCATCCCTTGGAATGCTAGCATACCCTGCATATGCTCACAAACTTCTAAAATTCATACCTCATATTTGGACAAAAATTAAAATGGATCAGCTATCCAAAAATTTTATCACTTCCAAAGTGACCTGCCATACCTCCATTATGCTTTTCCTGTATCAAATTCTCTCTCATGGAACATTTAGGAATACAAAGTTTACTCTTCTTAAACAACAAACCATATTGCTACATGTATTCGATCTATGGCTCTTTGTATACTTCCATAGGATTCTTACAAGCCTTGTATGCATCTTGAAAATCAATGTCAGTATCATACAAATCTCTTAAGTTTCCAAATCCTAAAACTTGGATATGATTTTCTTACACAATCAATTGTCTCCTACTTAAGGCATCAACTACCCGATTTGATTTCCCACTTATGTGCTTCAACACAAAAGTAAATCTTTGCAACATTTCAACCCATTTAACATGATTCTGATTCAATTTGGGATGTTGCATAATGTATTGCAATGCATGATTATCAGAAAACAAAACAAACTCCCTAGGCATCGGATAATTCCTCCAATGGTTCAATGCTTGGACAATAACATAGAATTCCTTATCATATGATGAGTACTTATGTCTTGACTCATTCATTTTCTTAATAAAGTAAGCAATAGGTCTATTCTACTAACTGAGTATAGCTCCAATTACTACTCCACTGGCATCACACTTCAATTGGAAAGGGTGCTTGAAATATGGTAACCTCAATATAGGTTTTTCAGTAATCTTCTTCTTCAAAAGCTGAAATCTCTTTTCAGCCTTTGTTGTCCATTGAAATAGTTGTTTATCCTTCTTAATGGTTTCAATGATAGATGAACAAATACCACTGAAATTATTTATAAAGTTCCTATAAAAACTTGCCAATCCATGGAAACGTTTTACCTCATATATGCTTCGAGGTGAAGGCCAATCAGTGATTTCTTGCACCTTTTTTGGGTCCATCTTCAAGCCATCTCTTGAGATAACAAAATCCAAATGTACGAACTCTAATCTTAGAAATGTGCACTTCTTTACATTCACTAACAAATTTTCCTTTTTCAATTTCTCCAAGACACATCTTAGATGTTCCAAATTCTCTTTTTCTATTTGACTAAAAATCAGAATATCATCGAGGAAAAATATTACAAACTTACCAATGAAATCTATTAAGACTTCATTCATTAATATCATAAAGGTATTGGGTGCATTTGATAGTCCAAATGGCATAACCAACCACTTAACCCATAATTTGTCTTGAAGGTTGTCTTCCACTCATATCCTTCTCAAATTCTAATATGATGGTATGCACTTTTCATATCTAACTTTGAGAACCATGTTTCCCCACTCAGGAAATCCATCACGTCATCCATTCTAGGTAATAGAAACCTATATCTTATTATTATCTTGTTAATGGCTCTAGAGTTTGTACACATCCTCCACTATCCATCCTTCTTTGGACTAAGTACTACTGGTACTACACATGGACTCAAACATTTCTGAATTAGTCTATTATCCAACAGTCCTTGTACTTATCTTCTGACTTCCTCATTCTCTTCAGGTGTCAATCTGTATGCTTCCTTATTTGGAAAATTTTTTCTAGGGATAAATTCAATGTGATGACTAATGTCCCTCTTCAGTGGAAACTCATTGGGAAAATCATCTACCACAATGTCACTAAATTCAACTAACATCTCCTTAAGGGATTCAGGCACATCTGCAATACCAAACTTCATTAATACTACTGTAGGCTTTCATATTACAACATAGTTCAACTCTTCCTCATCAATTTGTTGTAAATACTCTTTTCCTGTCAGCATTAAGACCTTAGGTGATCCTTGTCCTATTGTACATCCTTCCTATAAAGGAAGAAGAACATGTTTCGTCCCATCCTTCTCAAAGCTATAACAGTTCCTCCTACTATCATGTACTACCTTTTTATCAAATTTCCATGGTATCCCAAGAAGGATATGGCAAACATCCATGGGCATTACATCACATACAATTTTATCTTTATAGATTCCTACTTGCAAATCAGTTTCACATTGTTCACTTACCACGATTTGATGTCCTTTATGCAACCGAGATACTTTGTATGGTACGAGGTGTTTTACCTTATTCAAACTCATCCTCTCCACCATCTCCATGGGGACAATATTGTTAGTACTCCCACTATTAATCACCATATTCCAACACTTTCCTTTAACTTTACACATGGTCTTGAATAAGGCCTTTCTTTGAGCATGTTTGCTATTCTCCTTCTCAGGTTTCAGTAAGACATTGTTCATCATCAAATCCTCTCCAATCTACGGTAAATTCTCAACCACTAGTAATTTTTCTTGTTGCTGCTCATTCTGATCTACATAGGCTCCTATCTGTCCTATGTCTTCCCTCTCTAGAGATTCAAAGGATCTATGACCCAATCGGTTACATTTGTAACATCTAAAGATGGTTTATTTTCCTCTTCCTCTATCTCTACCTCCTTGGTAAGGTCTTATCCCTATTGAGTCACCTCCTCTATCTTCTTACTCTTGTTTGTTTGAATTGTTGGGCTCTCCTTTTTGGGCTACAAACTTTCCTCTTCTAGTTGTTTTCCCTCTTCCTTTGGATGAACCTCTACCCTTATTGAAGTTCTTCTTTCTCAATAACTTTTATTCTGCTCTCAAGGCACATTGGTATGTCTCTTCTATTTTCCTAGGAGATATCATGCTGATATCATCCCGAATATAAGTTACGACCAAAGTTTGGAGAAGGAGAATGTAATGTCTCAAACGTTGATCTGCATGAACGGTGGATAAGGCTAGCTTCTCCACATGGGAATAGCAAATTTTCACATCAATAAGGTTTTGGCTCAAATAATATATGACATGCTAATGGAGCTCCTCATCCTCCTGAACCAAAACCATACCAACCGTCTCCTGAGACACAGCCACATAAATCAAGAATTCATGGCTATAGTTTGGTGGACTAAGCATGGGGGTTGTTTCTAAGGCTCACTTAAGAGCATGGAAATACTCCTGGGCTCATTCATCCCAGTAAAAAGGGGTGTCCTTCTTCAATAGTCACATAAAGCCTTTAGTCAAGTTGGCAAAATTAACCACGAACCTTCGCAAGAAGTTTGCCATACCTTATAAACATTGAAGGTGTTGAATATTACGCGGGGGAGACAATTGACGTATTGCCTCAACCTTCAAGGGATCAAATCTAATACCCTCCTTGGATATGATGAATCCTAGTAAACGACCAACTGTCATGTAAAAGATGCACTTATGAGGATTTAAATGAACTTGATAATGATGACATCTTTCGAACACTAATCTCAAATGATAAGGATGACACACTCTCAAATGAGAGTGAGCAGCGAGATCATCCAAATATACTTCAATAATCGGTTTAAGGTCATGAAAGATTAAGGTCATGGCCCGCTGAAATGGAGCTTTGGCATTTTTAAGGCCGAAGGGCATCTTCTGATATGCAAAAGTACCCCAAGGACAAATAAATGCAATCTTGTGTTGATCCTCAAGCTTAATTTGTATATGATTTAATCCTTAAAATCCATCCATAAAAGAAAATACCTCACTTCCTGCACACTCATCCAAAAATTGGTCAATAAATGGTGCGGGGAAACTATCCTTAGGACAGGCTCGATTTAAGTCACGAAAATCAGTACATATTCAGATCGCTCCCTGCTTCTTATCCACCGGAACAAGATTTGAAACCCACTCCGTCAAGGGAATGGGATAGATAAAACTAGATTTAAGCAGTTTCTCTATGTCATCTTTAATGATGGGTGCTTTTCTAGGATTCATGGCATGCAAATGTTGTCGAACTGGTTTTTCATCCAAATAGGTCTTGATTTCATGTTCGACAATACGAGGGTCTATTCCTGGAGTTTCTTTGTATGACCAAGCAAAAATGTCATGAAACTCCTTAAACAACTTGGTATACTCTTTAATCTCATCGTGGGAACAACCCTTCCTAATGTATACATTCTCAATCTTACCAGGATCACGAGAAATATTGATAGGAATTGTTGGTGACAAGTTAGCCATGTTCCCATCAGCCATCTAACCAGGAGAGTTTAATGGGACCATGAGGCTACCAATTTTCTCACTAAGAATATCCCTAAATTCATCACACTCCAAATGATCAAGATCAGGAAGGAAATATGATTGATGGTGAAAATATTCCCAAGGTTGCTCAACCCTAGACATGGCCTCAAGAATAGCTTCATCTGGCAAAAAAACATCATCAAGGAAGTCATGAGAGTGAGATGACTCTATTTCCCATGCAGGGAGCACATAAGGGTCCTCCTCCTCCGTCTGTGAAGAGGAAGGACTAGGCTCTGCAACATGATCAAGATTCACTTGATATGCCACCATTGTTGCAGGAAACAACATGTTTGTCTCAACAGGCATACTCATAGTACTCGGTGAAGGAAGAATCAAAGGATATTCCATATGAGTAGTGTGAAAAGATATCGAATTCGACGAGGATGAAGCCCCACCAAGACTAAACCCAATCATAAGAACAGGTGCAAGACAACTAAAGCTTCCCATAAGAGAAGGATACATACCCACATCCACATTCTCAGTTGCCGGTAGAGAATGATCGATAATCAAGATAGAGGCTCCCGATGATGCATTGAAACTTGGATTATGGAATGAATTTTGATAAATAGTAACAATATTCCCATTAAATGGAAAGCATACCACTCAAAATAGGGAAGAACCTACGTCTTGCATACTGTAATGATCCAATTCCTACCCAACAAAATATTGTAGTCAAGGGGTGCATCAACCACCTTGACCTCGATCGCGATAGTCTTCTCTACCAATTGGACCTTTAGAGAAGGAATTACACCGTGCAGCCGAAACAATCTACCATCAAAATATGTCAACATGTTGGCAGACTGAGACAACGTGGGAGAACCTAAGCCCTTCCAACAAGACAAAGACATCACGAAAGCAACAACGCCTTCATCAATGAAAGTACGCATGATGGTGTTGTTGAGACACTCTACATGAATCAAAAGAGACACATAGTAAGGCAAGAAAGGCTGTACTCCCATGGTTTCAAATTTGATAATGGAAGAAGAGATATCGTCACTAACCCCAAGAGCAGACAACAATGATTTCCTATGCGGAGGACAAGTCTGAAGCACTTCTAATGTGGACATCGCATAAGGAGTCTGGCCCAAATCCTCGACAACTGAATAGTTCTGGGCAGCTCAGGCATTAGGATTATGCCCCAAACGCTTCAAGGCTCCCTTAGGAATGCAAGGTGTAGCTTCAGGTTTATCCGTAGGCTTTTAAATTCACAAAGGGCTCTCGGGTGGGGAAGGTTATTTCCCAAGGTCTGGTTGTGATGAACCATTATTGTTTGCACGTGTCACAACATTAGCACCTCTCACCATGTTGATGCAACTGTGACCACTAGTGGCCTCCGACGATTTTCAAGTTCCACCAGATGCACAACCAGGATCAACGGTCCTCAAGTTCATATTTTGATTACTAGGAAAAGGATTAGTAAACACAGCTGGGCCCTGTGCTATGAAATTTGAGGCATCCTCCATACGAGGGAACAAGTGAGTGAGGTGATTGTACTTACACAACTTATAAGGAAACTTCACCTTACATTTAGGCTGCTTGTCCCCCCAGCATTATTCGTGTTCTTGTCATTATTATTAGCATTTTCATTTTTATTCCCACCCTTATGATATTTTTTTCCTTTTTTCTTATTCCTTCCAGGCTACTGGTTTCCTTTTGGGTTTGACGTTTGCATAGAGAGTACGCTTGTCGATTGGGTAGGTTGAGATGAAGTCGTATCTTGTTTCGATGCAGGCTGGTTAATCGATAACTGGCTCACTTGTTTTGTAACCGAGTCTGTAGGTTTGGTACTTGTGGAGCCGACAATACCATCGGCATGTGGCCTAGGTTTGATCTTGGGGTCAAAATTGGATCTTGGAGAATTCAGGATAATCTCATACAAAAGTCCATATTGAGCATAAATCAAATCCAACTCTTGAGCCCTAAATATAGCTTGGTCCTCGTTTTGAACTCTGGATGTAGAAACATCCTTCACGATGTAAGGTAACGATTACATGAGGAACCACTCAAGAAGAAACTCTGGTGGTATAAAGGCTTTAATTAATCATTTTTATCTATGCCACTCTTGAATATGATCTGAAATGTGGGTGGCTTTGTCTCACCAGAAGGTCGACAAGAGTTTGGTACCGATGTTGTAACATATGGGTAGCTGGAAACGATTAAGGAAAGTCATGGAAAAGGTCATAAAACGTAGCATAATCCCCCCTGGTAACTCTATATACCATTTCGCTGCAGGACCCGTGAGGGTGTGTTGAAATAGCCTCAAACAGATGGAATCATCATGTATTTAATTGGAAAAGCACCAAAGGTGGAAAGTGGTGACATTCTCACCAAGATCTTCATCGGCCTTACCTTCGAACTTGGGAATGTCCGAAGGAAGCTTGCTAGGGACTGCTGGCCATGTCAGATTATGAGACACAGGATCATTCATCAATATCGACAAATTAGGTAAGTAGCAATGGAGAGTTGTATAGCACCATAATCTACTTACCCATCACATGCATATTAGTAGTATACTATCATCCATAATACATCAATTGAATATAAACAAATGCAAAACAAAATAATATCATGAAATGACAATTGAATACTTATCTTTATTTGTTTCATGGGTAGACTCTTTCTTGAGCTTCATCATCTTCTTCATTCATAACAACATCATTTCTTATCCAAATGCTCAAGATGGATAAGAGGATCTTCAAGAATTGAGTTCTTCATATTCCTCATTGCTTGAGGTATCTTCATTGAATCGTGAAATCTTGATCTTCAGTTGCTCCCATCTTCTTATCTCTTATTATGAGTCGAGCTTCTTCTTGTGTGTGCTCTTTCCAGAGCCTGCTGAAAGTAATCACTTCCTTCTGACACACATTCCTTGAATGAATGAATCCCATGATCCTAGGAGGCCATTCAAGGTGGTTATCACAACTTCTGCATTCTCCACTTCTTCTTCTACCACTTCAAGTTGTTCTTTGATTTGAGAGACCCTTGTAAAGTATGACTGTATCGTCTCTGCATTCGATTTGAGGCATCCATCTTGGTTCCAGAGCTGGCTGATCTAGGGTTTGTCAGAGAAACCCTAATTTTCAAAACTTGGAATCTTTAAAATCTAATTGGATAGAAATATAGACCTATTCAATGCGAGCTATTGAATGTACTCCTCTTATGAAAATAGTGGAGGGAAGCTCCTGAAACAGGAAGCCCTAGTTTACCAATTTCTTTTGCAGAAATTCTTGATATTGTTTCTGTGATATCGCCGAAAGTACTACTCCTCTATATCTGAAATTTCGTACTGAGGTAACCTCGTCCGTCCTTGTTCCAACAACCTGGGTTTCATCAGAATTGGTTTCACCAATTGGGACTTATGAGCATTTTCCCAAGGTGACCTGTTTCAAGATTGTTCAACATAGCGAAGTTGTACGGACTGCCACGTGTCATTATTTCACCTTTTGGGTCTAAAACTTTTACCATAAAAAGTAAAGTCCGTACCATTTTTGGAACATCTTGAGAAATCTCATTTGGACCTTCTTATCCCAAGATATAGCAATTATCCCCAGGTGTCCTGTTTGGGGAGGAATCCTGGGAGAGGGTGGAACCCTAACTTGGAGGAATCATATCTCCTAGAATATAGTCAATCTGAGGCTAAAACACATAATGTACAATAGGAATTTATCTTTAGTCTGTGAAAGTTTCAGCTTCCTATCCTTCTCCAATATTGAGATATAGCGAATCTACCAAAACTTATTAGTTTCAGTATTTTAGGGTTTTTTAGGCACGAGGTCAAACTAGGGTTTGACTTTCCCGAAGCTTCACTTAACCAAAAATCTCAAACTAGGTGTCTAAAATCCGATTTTGATGAGGAGAGCAATCCTATGCGAGGATCACTCAAAAATTCGTCTTCTATGAAAAGCCCTAATTTCTCGCACAAAAAACTGAAAATGCCCAAAATCAAATTCTGATTCGACAGAAATATGCACCCTTCAATGGAGAGCTAGCCTAGCCTTCTTTTGCTGATGGATTGTGGAGGGAGACCCAAAAAGTAAGAAGCCCTAGTTTCTGTAGCTGCACAGTGTCTTCTTCTCATGTTAGTTCTAATACCATGTTAGATTTTTATCATTTAAGCAATATGATCTTAGGATCTTATCTGAGAGATTAAGATGCACAACAATAAACACAAGAGACAAGAGACACAAAGAATTTTCCTTGGGGAGACCATAAAGGAGAAAACCCCACAACTTCCTCAGAGATAGAATGAGCAGCAATGGAAGCAGTAAAACCCGAAAACATAAAGATGATCTCCAATAGCCTGTTCTCTCTCTCTCTCACTTGAGAGAGCTTCTCCTCTCTCACTCATGTGCCCCAGTGAGTGAGTGTGTGTGTGTGATAAATAGAGAGGCTCACTCTCTATTTATATTCTTTCGTTCACTTAATGTCCACTTCAACATGTCGACCCCACTTAACAATTACTTACTAGGGCCGACATCTCTAGGAGAGTCTAATTACCCTAGTGCCTCACAACTGTGGGGACTTTGCCCTCTGATCAACAAGGAGGGTTAACCTTAACTCAATTGTGGGCACTATTTCCCCGAATTACAATGGAGGGTTAACCTCAATGACTTTACATTACTTGTTTAGATTATTGAATCTCCCGATCGGAACATCAGGGCATGACATGACTCAATTACATTACAGATACTTCCCAGAATAAACATCGGGGTACAATACATAAGATATACAAGTGAATACATTCCTAAGTTACAAATACATCAACATGAGTCACATCTCAATGGCTAGTGTCTCGTAGTCATCAATGATTAATGGCCATCTTGCACAACTAAGCAGTGAGTGCATGGCATGAGTGAGTGAGTGATTATAATTTATCATATTTCCAATACTTTGAATGATGAGTCAAACTTTATAGTATAGGAATTTCAACATCTTGAGAAATTTATATGTATGGGTAATTTCAAATGTTTCCCTTCTTTTGAAATGTTGATATAAATTATGCCCTTCTTAATTCGAAGGGTGAAATTCAGATTTTAATTTTTTTTTAAGGGCAATTTTAACTTTACACTTATGGAAAGGGTGAGAACCCTTTGGAAGGGCTCGAAAAGATTCAATTTTGAACGTTGGATCAAGGTAATATGTGACAGGGGACAAGGGGCAACTCCACACAAAGAAATGGCCAAAAGAACCCAACCCTTAAATAACACCTTCGACATAATAAATAATAATATTTTTATTTCTACATATATTTTAACGCATGTAATTTTATATACACATATACGAAATTGATTGGAACTTTCAAGAACAATAAAATTTAATTGTTGTTTATAAAGTAGGTAGAAAAAATCCCTTTACATTTACTTACATTTTAAGTCATGTAATTTTATATGCATACATTTATGATTGGATTATGTAGGTATGCAATATAACTCGTCAAGAACTTTCAACAATAATAGAACAATAATGAAATTATTATTGTTTAGGAACTTTAATAAGTTAATTGGTGAAAACATTGTTCTTATTAATATTATTCAATGTTTTTAGAAAATCATGGTAGAGGCGATAGTTGAAAAAAAATGGCATGGTTTATTAAGATCTGATTTATACTGTATTGATATTAATGTTTTATTATAGTGTTGAGAGACGTTTGTGTTTCGTTTGTAACGCTGGCACATATAGATTCAATAAATATAATAATAATAAAAAGTAAAAATAAAAACACTTATAACATGCCGGATTATAATTAAAATAATAAAACAATAAAAATATTATACTTATATAAATATACAACCATATTAGAGAAATACTCATAATCTTACAAACTCTGTAGTAAAATTCAATTGACTTTCAAATAGTAAAAAGAAAAATTATAAAACCAAGAACATATAAAATAACACTAGATTTACCTCAATGGAATATTACAACCATATTTATAAGCTTCTTCAAATGCAAATACAACTAACAAGAAACCACATACCACTAAAACCATTTGCTTTAAACCACTTACATCCTTGCTCATTTCTAAGTCAAGGTTAACCCTAACATGTGAATGTTCATTTTTTGTTATACAGAAAAACAAGTCATTTCTCAAAAACATTTGGATAAATGTTTAAAATCTTCTTTTGATGGTAAAATGTTTTTCTAATTCCAATTTATTCTGGAAATATAGATTTTAAAATTTTATATGGATTATTTTAATCATTAACTACTCTTTTTTTTTGTAAATAAAAGTATATTACTGCTTAAAACCTGATTACAGAGATGCCATCAAAATTGCAGGCCCTGACCAGCCCGCGACCGAAACTACCCATCCCAGTTACATTCAAAATTCCATAATCTTTCCGACCCATAAGCCGGGAGAGTTCCATCTAAGGATATCTCAATCCCAGTCTTAGCTACAGAGCCTAACTTCCTATATACTTGCAACATAAAAACAACATAACAAACTGAGAACGTAACAGGCTATTAACTAGAAAAACCTAAGGGTCGTCTTCTTAGCCTCCTGACCATTATCAGCCATGAAAAGAAGATGCAGCACCATGCCTCAGGGCAGCATCGAGACATCTTGAGCGAGGACCCCAGACATACTGTGACCGTTTAACTGCTGCATTGCTCCCATAGAGCTCTCCAGGGGAGGGACTCCAACATTCCTCTCGTGAACGCGCCTACCAGACCCACCCGATGAAAGCTGCTCCATCCCTGGGTGATAAAGAGAAATCCCCAGATAAGAAGCTATCTGGTCCACCTTCCTGTGCATAAGGTGGCAATCTGCACTAAGAGCTTCGACCTTGCTGAGGATCTTCCTGCATTCCTCATTATGCTCCTTCCAATCTCTTACTGGTTCCTCATCACCCTCCTTCTTTGCCATCATCACCGCCAGCTGCTCCTCAATTATGGCCGTAGATCTGATATTTGCCTGGGAAAGAAGGTTCATAAGAACCCAGTAAATCATCACCATACAGTCGTGGGCCGACGCTCGCCCTGCAGTGGATGCTGGGTTGGAGACCCACCCATCCACCTCCTCTTAAACTTCCTCTATTGGCTTTGCCTTGACCTGCTCCTAGAGGGCCTTCTCCATGTTTTCCATGGCAAGCCTGGAAATACGCGGGATGTGATCTTTAAATGCCTCCGCAGTAGCCTGAGCCTGCAATTGTTCTTGAGTCGCCGCCCTCTTCCCCTTACCACTATGGTCTTCTCCTTTTCCCCATCGACCAATCCCACCCACACTTCCACAGGGCAGGGCCATTCTCCTAAGCTCAGCTTTGTTCTCCTTTCTAACAGACACCCTGTCACCTTTCTTCGTCTCCCCGATTACACTTAGAAAATTAGCTTGCGCGCTATCCTGAACATATGCAGTGGCCATGGCTATCCCTTTATTATTAATAAGGATCACACCCATAATTGAAATAACGTCTCCATCACGGACGATGATTACCCAGATCCGCCCACCTCCTGGCCCCGTACCTCGCCTGGGGATCCTCAGAGGAGTCTTCATCACTACTACATCACCTAACCGTGTGAAAATTGTACTTCCTATCTCCTTCATCATACCCTCATACTTGCACTTAATGATAAGGGGGAAGTGCTCAGATTGCCTTGATCTGAGACCACCTGCTTGGCACATGTTAATCAAGGATGACGTGTTGGATGACCTTGCCGCCTACTCTCCCGTCCATGTTCCTCATTCATATGACCCTACCTCTGCCCCCTGTCATCACCATCATAAGCTGTGAGTTGATGGCAGCGGGGCACCCACTAAACCCCGTCGAAATCTTTAAGACGACCCCACCGGATATTCCTAACGTTAAAGACCCTGACGTTAGCCATTAGGTTCGCCACCCTGTTAGCCTCTCTCTTGACTGGGAGAAAAGACAGCACCGAAAAAACCAAAATTAGTGCTCAAAGGTCCTCCATTCTCCCCGCCAGGCGCCAGTTGGATTCCAATTTCTCTGCTGACTTCCCATTAGCCAACTTTTGAGCCATGTGGATGAGAATTTGAGAGTCCCCTTGCACAATCGTCGGTAGCTAGTCATTCCGGACGACAAGTTGGATGCCCTGGAGAATCCCCTCCAGCTCCGTCGAGTTATTGGTATCGAGCCCTATATTCCCATGGAAGACCTGCAAAATTTCCCCATTATAGTTTCGGCAGGCCCCCCCATAACCCGCCATTCCAGGATTGCCTTTTGCCACCCCATCAAAATTAACCTTGAAGACTTGATGCACCGGGGGAGACCAGGAAGACGAGCTTTCCACTCTGCAAACCCTGGATTTCTGAGGAAGGTTTCTAATGACCCCCTTATCCAGACCCCAAGCCTCTACAACAGTTTTTTCCCACCCTATGAATTCTTTATCCTCATCTGACCACTCGATGCTACGAATCCTCTCCATCAAGTTGGAGCAAATGATTTTCCAGGATTCCTCCTGAGGCCGTACTTGTCCCCGAAAAATCCTGCAATTCCGTTCCTTCTAGATGACCCAAAGGACCATACTAGGGAAAGCTAACCATAGAAAGCTCAGAATATTATTTTTGAAATCCTTCGGATTCCAGTCCCTTAGGGACAGAGTCGGATTTCCTCTACACCTGTTACTTCTTCTAAACATTAAAGCGCCTTTATCCCATAGTTCGGCCACAAAAGGGTACGCATCTAGGAGGTGGCCTATGCTCTCCTCTTGATTAGCACACAGGACACACTTGGATGGTCCCAGGATCCCTCTTCATCATAGGTTTTCCCATGTTAGAATTCTCCCTCTAACAACTAGCCAGCAACAAATGGCCACCTTTGGCCATGGGTTGGAGGTCCACACCTTTTCCCAGATCTCGTCTTCCTCCGCCTACACCCTTATTTTGATATTATAGGCTTCTTTAATGCTGAACATACCCTTCTGGGAATACCCCCATCTGATCCTATCAACCCCTTCCTTAACGCGGATGACACGAGAGTTGAGCTCCTCCTCCAGGGATTTGATGTCTGCTTTCGAGATTTGTTTCGATGGTTCAATCGGGAGCACCCACTTACACCTGTCCCCATGATTGTTTCCTTCCCAATACTGATTCACCTTCTCCCAGCCCTCGTCTAAGCATTGTCTCCTTAAGTGAAGCCACTTGGGATCTTCCCCTAGCTTGGCTTGTTGATTCCATGAATCATTCCACAATTTTGCCACACTTCCATCCTGAATTTCCCAGAAGCTATGCTCCTGGATCAGCCTCCGCCCCTCCCTCGCCTTCTGCCATATCTGGGAGACCTGGGATTCCCCACTAAAATGAACCAACTACATGGTTTGCCACCCCCTTGCATACTTTAAGTGCCATATCTTGGCCCATGGCTCCTATTTGTGATTGCACCATCTTGGCACCCTGCACCTCCCCGACTACTTTTGGATTGCGGAGCCCGAGGCCCCCCAAATTCTTTGGCATGCTCTCCTTCTCCCAACTAACCAAGGCAAATTCCGCTTTACTGCCTCTACCTGCCCATAGGAAGTGGCGCTGGAGATTCCTGATTTCCTTGAGCATTGACTTGGGCGCTGACAACACTAATAGGAGATACATAGGCATAGCCTGGAGGACATATTTAATCATTGCTAGTCTCCCAGGGAGATTTAAAGGTTTGATCGCCCAGCTTGACAGCCTACCCTTTACTCTGTCAACTAAGTCTTTCCAGGAGGCTTGCCTAATAAGTTTTTGTCTTAGAGGGACCCCCAGATACTTAGTTGGGAACCCGCCTTTCTAGAAACCCAAGATCCTCTCAACGTTCCTCTGGGTTATAAGTGGAGAGTTGAAGAAGAACAACTGGGACTTCTCCGTACTAACCTCTAGCCCTGAGGTTTTAGCAAAGGTCACTAGGTAATATTTGAAGGCTCTCATCTCTTGGACTGAAGGGTTCCCCATTAACATTGTATCATCCACAAATTGTTGATGAGTTTTATTTTCCATGCCATCGAAAAAGGATAGACCTCTTATCCTCCCCTGGCCTTCCTCGGATTTTATGAGTCTGCTTAGGCCTTCTATCGCTAGGATGAAACGAAATGGAGAAAGGGGGTCTCTTTGTCTAATTCCCCTCGATGGCGAAAAAATTCTGGTCGGGGATCCGTTCAAGAGAATGGAGAAAAAGGGCGAGGACACCAACCCCATGACCCAATCTACCCAATCCCGACAGAACCCAAATGCCTTTAGCATTTCCTTCAAATAATCCCAGCTAAGTTTATCATAGGCTTTGGCTATATCAAGTTTGATAAGCATACCTTGGCTTCTAGTGCATTTTAGTGAGTGAATGGCCTCCTGGACCGTAATGATACCATCCAAAATTTGCCTCCCCTCCATGAAACTCGATTGCTCGGGGCTGATGATCCTCGGGAGCAGAGGTTTCAATCTATTTGCTATGACCTTCAATATTATTTTGTATATCACATTACAAAGGGCTATGGGTCTAAACTTACCAGGAGCATCTGCCCCCTCACTTTTGGAATTAGAGCTAGGAAGGTTGCATTAAAAGCTTTGAGCACCCCTTTGCTAGTCCTGGATTCCTCCACTATAGCCTAGACCTCCTCTTTAAACAAGTCCCAAAAGTGGTGCAAAAAGTTGGCTGTAAACCCATCCAGTCCAGGGGCTTTCCCCTGAGCCATCTGCTGCATGGCCTCCTCCACCTATTGAAGAGAAATCGGTTTGGTGAGGTTCTCATTGTTCTCCCCTGTGACAATGCCGGAAATTAGGGATGTGATCCGATCGACATCCTGGCCCCTCTCACTGTTGTCTTCTATCATGATTTCCTTAAAATGGTTGACAAGGCCTTCTTCTGCCTCTATCCAAGACCCCACCTGGGTCCCATTGGGGAGTTTAAGGTTGTAGATCCTTGACCCCAAACGATTGATGACTGTGGCATTATGGAAGAATTTGGTATTCCTGTCCCCTTCCTGCAACCACTGCACACGAGACTTCTATTTCCAGAATACTTCCTCCTGTCTCTCTCTAGCTTCCAGCTAGGCTTCAAGGTCCCTTTCCTTTTCCTTCAGATCTGGGTCCCACCCAACTTCCATCCCTTTTTGCTGGGTAGCAGTCAGTTCCAGGACTATCCGTTTCTTGCCCTCAAATATGTTGCCAAATTCATTCTTGTTTCAGGTATGGATTTTGGCCTTCAACACTTTAAGCTTATGTTGAAAGTTGTACATCCTTGTTCCCCCTGAGTCATCCATCTCCTACCACCACTATTCAACTAGACCCTTAAAGTCCTTGTGTTCTAGCCAAAATTGCTCGAAGTGAAAATGTTTTGGTAACTGATCTGCTGCCCCTTCCCAGCTTAGACACATGGGCCAGTGATCAGAGCCTGTTGCTGGGATCACATTTTCCCTTATCTCACCTACCTGGCTCACAATACTTTCAGTCACTAGGAAACGATCAAGCCTTGAGGCCACCAAGTGCTAACCACCCCTTCGATTGTTCCAGGTGAACCATCCATCCCAAGTTTCTAGATCCACGAGGGAACTATTGACTAGGGTTTCCATAAAGTCCTCCCGACATTTGTTCAGCATTCGTTTTCCTCCCTTTTTTTCCCTGAGTGAGGTTATCAGATTGAAATATCCTTCGATTATCCAGTTCCTCATTGATTCAGAAGCACTAAGCCATCTAAGATGTTTGACAAACTCCTGCTTCTGCGAGAAGGCACTCAGCCCATAGATGTTCACAATCATCCCTCTAACCTCTGAGCCCCAAATGTGGAAGTCAGCTATTAGGGAGAAACGCCCCGCTCGCCATCCTATGAGATTCACCTCGCTTTCTCGCCATAAGACAGCTATCCCTCCTCGCATACCATCCACTTCAATAGACATAACCTGGCTACCTTTCCAAATCTTCTGCCCAATCTTTTGCATTGAATCAAAACTACACTTGGTCTCCTGTAAAAAAAGAATATCTGGTTTTTCCTGCTTGAATTTTCTTGTAAGAGTCCGAATCTTCCTTGGGTGATTACACCCTCTAATGTTTCAGGTTGCTATCTTCATTAGGAAACCTTGCTTACCTTAGAAAAGGAATCCTTGATTGTGGGGTATTGGCCTGATTCAATCAGCATGACTCCTATTTCTGCTATCCTTTGCTTGTTCGATTTCCTCCCCCATTTTTTATCTTCCTCCGGATTTTTCCTTTTGCTTCCTTTCGGCCCTTTCATTCTTAGCCCCAGATTCGTGTGCGCTTTAGAGCAAAGAATTGCTTGCTGCAAGAGCTCGATCTGTTCTCTGGGAACATATCCAGAGCCATATTTCCTGCATTTGGCTTCCAGAGCATCTAGATCCAACTCGCCTAGGTCCATGTCCTCAGCTTCATCCGCTTCCATGGAGATCGGCCGGCCTTCGCTTCTATCTGTATCTTCCACTCCCTTCATCTTGGTTTCTAGGATTTTACCCGCCGCTTCGACCTCTTGCGGTTGACTCTCTGTGATTTCTCCCAGGATCTGGAAGGGATTTGAAGTTCCCTCCAAATTCCCCACTTCATCCTTACGCTGCTTCTACCCTCCCATGCCTCTGCTCCATTTTCTCTTGACTTGAGTGAAACCCTCATTCCCATGAACTTCCTTCGAGGCTGATTCCGCCTTCTCCTTATCCCCCCGGGGGAAATTTCTCTCGAAGTGGTCGTATTCATGACAGATCCTGCATCAGAAGGGTAACTGCTCATAGTAAATTTGCTGGATCCATTGCTCGTCATCCCAGTTAAGACTGATAGCCTCCAGGTGGTCCTTCGAGAGATGACAGATCCGGGCAAAGGTGGTGTACCTTTGGAGACAGATCTTCTCAACGATTTTCACAAATTCCCCCAAAGAATTCCCAATGTCCCGTAGAATCTCCATGTCCTAGTATTCCCTGGGTAACCCTACCAGGCGGATCCAAACCGAAGAAATAGTCATGTGCTCTGTATCTGGGTTGAACCGTTCCTTCCATGGTCTCAAATAGAACCCCGTAGAAGAAAAAATACGGCCCCCTTCCAGAATCCTATTCCCATCCTCCTGGTTGAAAAAAATTATGGTAAAAAAACCTTTGGCCTCCAGCCGTAGATCATAATGCCCCTTGGGACTCCAGATGCTCTGAATCCAGCAAACCAGATCTTTCTCCCTTGGCTAGACCCCTACAAATTTGCCAATTAGGGCCTTCTCCTTCCACACCTCTATCTTCTCCCGAATTTCCTCTGACCGGATCTGAATCGATGGAATTGATTGGGCTTTCAGGAGACAACCCCCCACCCCGGATCTCTTCCCCTCCCCAGCTCCATCCTTTCCTCCATTGATCCCGGATGCTCCTCGGCTCCTAGCTGGAGCCGCCGCCATACTTGACCAAGAGGGTCACAGCCCCCGCCCCGCCTGAGCCTAGCGTGAGGACTCCTCCCTATGATCGCGACTTCTTGAGTCTCCTCCCTCCTCCAGAATTCGCCTTTAAGCTCTCCCCCTGTGAGTCATCTAAAACAATAATACATCCAGTCACCAATTGTTGCCGCTTAATCATTAACTACTCTTAATATTCATTATTAATTTTAATTAAAGACAAGTAAAATATTTTTTGGAAAACTATTTGATTATATGATTATTAATGTTTTTTTTTTTTTAACAGAAGCGGTTATATTAAAGAGGCGAGCTCAGTAAAGAAAGTGCTGAATAGAGGGACCCAATACATCAACCAACCAGAATCTCAACCAGTGCCAGGCATAAAGCCAACAGCAAACTAAGGAGGGATGTCAATGGTTACAATCGAGTTAACAGATAGCTCATTAAGGCCAATAGTTATGGATTTATTGGCCGCCGAGTCCACCAAATCATTAAGATTTCTAAGAACATGGAAAAATTGGATTTTCCTGAACGTGTTGGCCTTGCACCTAATTCTCTTAATCAGTCTTGCAATTCGCTCATTCTTGCCCCTATTTCCCCCATTTAGCTCCTGAATAATTATTCTGGAATCTCCAAATACTATAACTTCTTCCGCGCCTATTACCTTAAGCTGATTAAGACCTTGCCAAAGCCCATAAGCTTCCGCCATATTATTGGTATCATAGCCAATATTCCAGGAGTATTCTGATTCCTTATTTCCTCCAGGGTCAAAAATCACTCCACCTCCTCCCGCTCTTCCCGGATTCCCTTTGGAGACTCCATCGAAGAATAGTTTAAAAATTTTCCTCTCTTTTAGCCAATTCTCAAACTGTGAGGTGTCTAGCTTGATATCCTAATCCTCCACCTTATTAGCCACCATATGAATTGCAGTCTTAATGTCAAGACTTTGCATCAATCTTTTTTCATTTTCCGTCAAATTCCCTTTATTATTTGGGATTTTTGAAATTCTAACGATCTCCTTTAAAAGAGCATTTATTTTTATGGCTTTCTTCCACGCTGGTTGGTGCTTGTCTTTAAAAATTTTGTGATTTATTTCGATCCAGAGACCCCAGCAAATGACTTTGGGGAGTTTCATCCAGCAGGCCTGCAATCCTTTTTTATTTGTCAGCTCTCCTTGACAAAAATTACTCCAGCTAAGGAAACAGTCCTGAATATTAACCAGTAACTTCAGTCCAGCTCCCCAGCTCTTTATCACGTCCTTCCAAACTGATATTGCATAAGGACAATTAAAAAACAAGTGACTGATATTCTCAGAATCTTTTGCACAAAGGGGGCAGCGGAACAGCCCTGCAAATCCCTTTTTAATCAAATTTTCCCCCGTGAGAATTTTCTCATGCAATAGAGTCCATATAAATATATCAATCTTAGGTAGCGTGCTGCAGTTCCATAAGGTATTCCATTTCTTTGGGTTTGTAGGGACATTATAACTGGCTGCAAAATTCTGATAACCGGCAAGAGCTGTGTAATTTCCAGATCCCCAGCCACGCCTGTCTTTCTTGATTTTTTCTGGCGGGGCAAGCCCTGCCAAGTGAATTAACAGCTTATTTCTGTCTTCCTCCAGCTCTTCAGGGCACGCTGGGACAGCCCAGCCTCCCCAGCGATTTGGGACGTCTCTCTCCCAGGTGGAAATATCCCAAAGAGTAAGCAGGCCCAACGACTCCATCCAGGCTTGAAAACGTGGCAGCTGAGGTGGATTTTTTGATAGAATTACATCATTCCAGATGCTGATGGATTGCCCATTGCCCGGGGTCCAATAGAGCGCCTCCCTGAATTGAGGCAACGCCTTCATGCAAAGTTTATAAATCGCTGACCCGTTATTAATATGGCTGTCTTCATCAATACATCTCAGTCGTTGGCCTGGGAAGTATTTACATCTCAGCATAGTGCTGCACCATGAGGGATTGGGAGCTAGCATACTCCAAAGAAGCTTGGATCCCATGGCAAGATTTTGAGCTCTTAAATCTCTGATTTGGAGGTCACCCTCCTGCTTTGACAATTTAACGGTTTCCCACTTAACCAGTGCAAATTTTTTGCTCCCGTTAGCTCCACCTTGCCACAGAAAAGATCTTAACATACCTTCAATTTGAGAAATGATTTTGATCAGAGCTAGGATCATAGAGCACTGGTACAGTAGATAACTGCTCATCACTACCTTAATTAAGATCAGTTTACCAGCCAGATTTAACCAGGCTGTCCCCCATCCTGTGATTTTGCTTTTAATTTTTTCCACAATGGGCTGCCACGCTGAGCTATTGGGCTTGAATTTAAAGATAGGCACCCCTAAGTAGTTGAAAGACTCCCAGGAGACAACACCTTTCATATTGAGAGCCCGGGAGATCACTAGCATTTCCCTGGGATTTACATTCCAGCCATAGATTTGGCTCTTTCTGAAGTTGATTTTACTTCCAGAGGCGAGGCAATAGCGAGTACTTTCATTCTGGAAACGGCTAGCAATGACTTGACTGGCTCCTCCAAGTAAGATAGTATCATCCGCAAATTGTGCATGGTTAATATCTTTTGTGCCTCTGGCCATTCTAATGCCTGGGAGGCCCATCTCCTGCCTGGCATTTTCCAAATGATAGCTAAGGACAGAGGCCTGAATGGCATAAAGCAGGGGTGAGAGAGGGCACCCTTGCCTCAGACCTCTCGAAGCTTGAAAGAAAGGGGCTGCTCTTCCGTTGATAAGCGGGGCTATCCAAGGCTTACTAATACAGGCCTTGACCCAACTGATGAATTCTTGGGCAAAACCGTACCTTTGCATTACCTGGAATAAGAAAGTGTGGTTGACCCTGTCGAAAGCATTGGATAATTCTAGCTTTACCACCATTCCTTTTTCCCCATTCTGCAGGCTGGAATGGATAGCCTCTTGGACTAAGATAATATTATCCCATATTTTTCTGCCTTTAATAAATCCTCCATGATTCTCCGGAACAAGGTAAGGAAGAATGTTTTTTAGTCTGCTGGCCATGATCTTGGTAATAATTTTATACCCTATATTGCACAGGGATAGTGGCCGGAATCTGTCAAATGACTTCGGATCCTTTTCTTTTGGGATGAGGGCCAAGAATGCGGAATTTGTGCTTCCTCCAATTCTGCTGCACCTTTGAGATTTAGAGATCATTTTGAATAACTCATGTTTTACTATATCCCAGCAGATTTTAATGAAGTTGACTGTGTAACCGTCTGGCCCCGGAGCTCGGTCTTCTTCCATAACATCGACTGCTTGTTTGATTTCCTCCAGCGTGATGGGTTTAATCAGCAAGTCGTTGTCCTTTGACTTCATTATTCTAGGGACTAGATTTAAGAGATCAGCGTCTTCATGCATGGGCTGAGCCGTGAACAAGTCTTGAAAGTGGCTAGTCGCTGTTGATTTAATGTCCTCAAAATTATTAATCAAAGTGTCCTGAGTATGGATCTCATTAACATAGTTAAAATTCTATCTGGCCGTTGCCTGTTTATGGAAATAACTGGTGTTTCTGTCACCATTTTTCAGCCATTTACACCTAGCTTTTTGCCTCCACCATTCAGACTCTTCCCAGCATGCTTTATGGAGATCAGAATGGAGCTTGGAATCCAGTTGGAGGTCGTTATAGTCCACATTCCCATCCTCGATTTTGCCTTGATGCAATTCTAGCGCGTGGGCAGCAAGAATTTTGGCTTGGCCAGGAGGGATTAGCGATTTGGCCCAAGCTTTTAAATCTTTCTTGAGGCGTCTCAACTTCTCCTCCCAAACAAAGAAGGGGGACCCAGTGACCGGGGGAGCCCACGCCTTAGAGACAATTTGGAGGAACTCCGGTCGGTTGGCCCACAATGAGTTGAACCTGAACGGTATCGGGCCCAAATTCTTGGGGTTCTTCATCTCTAACAGAATAGGCCTATGGTCCGAACCTCCAAAAGGAAATATTTTAGAGGTCAGATTCAGCCCAAGCAGAAGGAAAGAGTCCTGGATCAAGAAGTGGTCAAGTCTGGCAGCTATGTGCCCTGGCCCTGTCCGTTTATTATTCCAGGTATATTTACCAGAAGAAGGTTTCACATCCAAGAGATTCCAATTCAGAATGGTGTCATCCACCATTTCTCTGATAGGGTCTCTGACTAGAGAGCCCCCTCTCTTCTCATCTTGACTGAGGGTGACATTTAAATCCCCATCCAGGATGATATTCCCCACCAGATTTCTCGTTTCCTCACGAAGGAGGTTCCAGCAGGTTTTTTTTTCAGCATATAAATTTGGAGCATAAATATTAAAAATACTAACCAGATTGTTGGTATCTAAATGTCTCAGCTGAGTGAGGATCCAGAAGGGGTTGTGCTTGATGTCAATGACTTCATACTTCTTATCATCCCACAGGGTGCCAATGCCACCGGATGCGCCCCTTGAGATTGATGCCGCTTTTCCTTTTTTTTTCCAGAATTTCGTACTAACTTGGAGGAATTTGTCTTCCTCCATTTTAGTCTCCTGAATCAGCAAGATGTTTGGTTGATGGATGGATATTAAGTCAGTCATAGCTTCTTCTTTTGACTTGCTACCGAGACCCCTGCAGTTCCAGGAGAGTATCTTCATTACTTACTTTTGATTGACGTGGGCATCCCTTTCTGGGCGTGCCCTTTCTGATGAGTATTTCTAGGATTAGTCAGCAGCTTGTCCAAGGTTATCTGAGACCCTAGCATCTTGTCCTTGTAGGTAGCTTGATCCCGTATTTCTTTATTAGTTTTCCTTCCCTTGGATTTAGATTTCCTAGGGGTAGATAGCTCGATTTCCCCTTCCTCCTCTTCTTCCTCTTCCGTTTCTGGATCTGGCTCTTCCTCGGATTGCCCTATACTGTCTCTTGCTTTTAGTGTTGTTACGTCTTCATCTTGATCTTTCTTTTGGGGCTGTGATATGGCTTCTTCAGGGTCCTTGCTGTCTCCATTACTTGATTTCTCTTCTGGTTCATTGGTCTCGTCCCTTACTTCAATGATGACTTTTTTATTAGGGATTTCTTGAGATCCTTCAAGGGGGGTAGTGGATCTAACCCCCTTATCGTTCTTTGGCTCCTCTACAGGTTGTTTTTTGGATTTAACCCTATTCACCTTCTGCCAGCCCTCCGGCCTGTTTTGATGGAGCTCAGGCTTTTTGGGGCAGTTTCGAATGAAGTGCCCATATTCGTGGCATCCTCTGCATTTGAATGGGAGCTGTTCGTAGTCTAGCTTTTGGAAGTGGGCCCAATTTCCTACTGTTAATTTGATGGCTTCTGGGAGTCCCGCTTCTAGGTCTACTTCCACACAGATGCGAGCGCAGGAGTATTGGTCCTTGGGGCTAGCCGTGTCGATGTATCTTCCCAAGGCGTTCCCAATGGCTCAGAGAGATTTGGTATTCCAGTAATGCATAGGGAGGTTTGGCAGTTTGACCCAGACTGGGACAGCTTTGGGAATGTCCGCCTCAGGGTCAAAGTCCGGGGACCATCCATTAAGGTACAGGCCTTGCGGCCCCATGAAATAAGGCCCGTTTCTAAATATTAGATCTTTATCCTCCTTGGATTCAAAGTCAAAGAGGAAGTAACCCCTGCCGACGGAGTATGAAGCCACATTTTTTGAGATTAGTGGCCTCCAATTTCGCTGGATCCAGTTATTAGTTGTCTTTGGCGAGGGCCAAAGCCCCGTGATTTGGCCAATCAGAGCTCGGTCTGCCAGAGAGAGGGCGACCCTGATGGTTTCTTCCGGAGGTAGGGCCACTTCTGGCACATCTTCGATTCTTTTGACGAATTTCGGTGGTTCCCCTTTACCAGATCTTGGTGCTTGAGAGGCTATAAGCTGATTGAATGCATCTGAGCGCTCAGTGGGCGAATCTCTATCCCCCTCTGACGCCATCTGCCTTCCACACTAGAGAGCCAATCAGCTCATTCTGCTTCCTTGCACAGATCAGCTACGGCCAGATTAGCCCACGCAGACCTGGCAGCTTCCTCCTGAGAGGCCCACGCAGACCTGGCAATTGCCTCGAGTTCGACTACGGCCTGATGATCCCAGCACGCAGCAGCCTCAAGAATCTGGACGCCCAAGAGATGGCTCGTGATTTCCAAGGAGAGATCAGCGCTCCCAATCGCAGCCCATCTATCTATCGCCTCTCTGTCAATCAATTCTTTGTTATAGACATAGGGGAATCATATTCAAATTTCAAGAGTTGTTTAAGCTCAAATGGTGTGCAGACCAAGGGTCTATATGATTATTAATGTTACTCAACTCATTTTCTTCTATTGATATTACCCTATTTTGAAATTACTTAAGCAAGTTGACCAAGTAGGAATACTTATTAGACATTTTTGTAAATTAAAAAGGGTTTGCACCTCAAGAAAACTTGATATGTCTAAGGGCTTGGTAGAGTCATAGTTAAGATGGATTTATACTCGTTTTACTATAATGCATTTTTTAATCTATATTTATTAATTTTTAATTAAGAAATTGGATTCTCTTCGTTAAAAATTAATGTTATATTATGTTAATGTATTTTAGTTTTCAATTTAAATAATGATTTTTTAGTAATTATTAATAAAAATAAAAGAATTAAGAACTGAAAGTCATGGATATAAGTTATGAAAGTTAATTTATTAATTTTGTTTTGTCACATAGTTGGTAGTTATGGAATAAAAAAATATGATAATTCCAAAATATTTGTTATAATGTTATATTTCTAACTTTCTAATTCATCATATTATCTTCCCCGCTTTTCCTCGCTTGTTCTATCGGAATGCCGTCTGCACCTCATATCCATCCCTGGATAAACTCGTCATGTCTCCAATTTGAAGGGTAAGGCTAGTCTAGCCACAACTTCCCCTAGGGTATTATGCTCATTTATAACTTGAGGCAGTTCTACACCGGCGGAAAGGAACTGAAGGTCAGGACAGCAAGATGATGATTTAGAAATGCTTTTGTTAGAGCCTTTTTAACATAAAAAATCAAATTTTAAAGAAAATCAAGCTATTTTTTTAGCTTTTTAAGTTTCATACAATCAATTGGGTCTTAGTAAACATTAATAATCACCATTGTCATCTTTATAATGTTTTTAATATATAAGTTTAATATAATTATAATTATAATAATAAAATTTTAAAATAATAACTTAATAAAAACTAAACAACATCCCCAATTAAAAATATTAATTAATTGATTTAAAATAAAAAAACATAATATAACTTAAAAAACTTACAATAACTTTAAAGAATTTCTTGTTTTCCTGCTACATGTTTAGTAAATTTGGAAGACCAAAGTCTTCCTTAAACACTAAACAACGAAAACAAAAGATTGATATAAAAGAGAAGTCGCATTAAAACTTTATTTCAATTTTTATTGTTAATTTTCTAAAAGGTAATTAATTCTGGTTAGTTCATTCTTAGTTAAAGTATAGATTTCTTAATCACTAAAAAATCTAATATGAGAGATATTTCTAACCGACAATTTTTTTATAAAAATAAACATAATAATATTGTTTTTAATTTTTATTTTACATAAACTTATAGCTTTGAAAACTTATAAATTTGATATATACTAATTTTAACAATAAAAAATACTATTGATATATAATAATTTTAACAATAAAAAATACAAAAACTAAATTAAAAGTTATAATAATTAAAACTATCCAATATAGTAAACAATAATATTTTGTAACATGTTATAATGGTTAAAACTACAGTAACATAATTCCATTAGGAATGGAGTAGGTTTCTTATAGATTTAAAAAACTTTTCTTTCAAATTTTAGAAAATTTTAAATCCTATATAAATCATTCAATATTTACATGTAGTATTGGAATTTGGCAGAAAAAATGATGTCATGGGCCATTTTGCTTGTCAAATTTTTGGCAAGACTTATGGTAGATCATAAGCATTTTTTGTAGCAAGACTTATCTATAAATTTGTAAAATAAGAATGGCAGCTATAAGTATGTTATAATGCTGATATAAAGTGAATTATTTAAGAAATTAAAAAATAAATTAAAAATAACAATTTTTTATCATATTTTTTAATTTAAAAGTTTTATTATTAGTAAGTATTTTTTAATTTTAATTTTTAATATATAAATTTGTATATATGGATTTAAAAAATTATTTTTTTATTATATTTTTTAATTGAATTTATTTTTATATTAAAGTTTGATTTTATATTAAACTTAAAAAAAATTGTGCAAGGATAATGCTCATCATAGATAGCCCAAATAACATAGACCTAGAATCAGAACCTATACTTATATAGCCTATGGTGGATCACAAGAACCCCATAAGCTACTAGTTTGAAAATGTTTTATCAAAATGTCTCTCACAGGCTAGGGGTTATGTCTCGCATGTGCACAAGCCATGTGCGTAGCCAAAGAGTGTGCCAAGATGTCATTACACAATGACATTCTTTTGATGTCAATTGCCAGGATATCAAGTTTGGCATTGATATTTTCATTTGTTGTGACATAATTTTGGGCAAGCCCTCTCTTGTCACCTTCAAGTCGATCAAGCCTAGTAGCCATCACAACCTCCCCTGAATATCAGGCATGTTTCCTGTCATGCAATCTTCCATGGCCAGGTTAATAAGTTCCTTCACGTTCTAGAGCATACCCAAAATGCGAGTATAATGAGTCTCTCGAGCTCTGGTGGAACATTCATCCTTCACCATACCCCTGAGTTCTTCCTTAAGTTTCCTTACATTTGGACATGGCTTGCTATTTCTCACCCTTCTTTCCATGCATTCAAGGTGTTCCCTAGCCTTCCGTTTAACTCTTTTCTTGAAGAAATCTCAGGCATTCTCAATTTTCCTTATGGCCCTCAACATGTGAGACCTTTGAGGGCCATTTGTTGTTTTCCATGAGGTGGTTTTGTTGTGCGCCATTGTGAGAGAGGTATTACCGAAGAACGAGAACAAAATTCGTTGATGGCCATTAGGGAAGGAATTCAAATGCTAGTCATAATGACATGAATGCCCACACATAGAAACAACAAAGAGCTCACTTGTCTAACAAGTCTCACTTTTAGTAAGTATTTTTTATAATTTTGTAATTTTTATTTTTAATATATAAATTTATAGATCTATATGAATTTCAAAAAATTATTGACAATTTTTTATTATATTTTTGAATTGAAAAATATTTTTTCTTTAAGGTTCAATCCTATATTAAACGGAAGAAAAAAATTCATATAGGGTGTGGTGGACCTCAAGAACTCCATAAGCTACTAGTTTGAAAATGTTTTTATTAAAATGGCTCTCATTGGCTAGGGGTTATGACTCCCATTTGCAAAAAAAGAGTAAAAAAAAAACTAGACTGTAATTTTCCAACCAAAAGCTAAATTTTATTGCAAGTCCATGGTATGAAGGAGCTCTTTTTTCATCATTAGAAACATGAAAGATATGATAACTAGTTTCTTAATCAGAATAGAAGTCAAATGGGAGTCTTAGAACAGAAGTCAAATGGGAGTCTGACTACAGGTAATGTCCACGAACCATGTGCTTAGTCGAAGAGTGTGCTAGGGTGTCATTTCTCAAGCACATTCTTTTGATGTCGATTGCTAGAGTATCAAGCTTGGCATTGATATTTTCATCTGATGTGACCTGATTTTGGGAAAGCCCTCTCGTGTTGCCTTCCAATTAATCAAGCCTAGCACCCAACACAACCTCCCTCCAAATCTCAGGCATGTTTCCCACTGCACAATCATCCATGGTCAAGCTAACAAGTGCCTATGATGCTCTAGAGCAGACCCAGAATGTGAGTATAACAAACTCTCGAGTTCTGGTGGAACCCTGATCCTCCACCATACCCCCAAGCTCCTCCATAAGTTTCCTTGCATTTGGACATGGTTTGCCATTGCTCACCCTTTTTTCAATGTGTTCGAGGTGTTCTCCAGCCTTCATTTTAAGTCTTTTCTTGAAGAAACCTTTGCCATTCTCTATTTACCTTATGGCCCTCGACATGTAGGTCCTTTAAGGGCTATTTGTTATTTTTAATGAGATAGTTTTGTTGCGCACCATCGTAAGAGAGGTCTTATCGAATAACCAGAACAAATTGCGCTGAGGGAGGGAATTCAAATGACAATCCTAAAGAGATGAAGGCATGCACATAGACACAACAAAGAGCTTGCTTGTCGTAGGCCGCTGAAGAAGCCGACTATGCCTTTTTGCAAATACCGACCATCAAGTTGCGAAATTAACTGAGCGAAATTAAGCCGATTGGTCGTTAACTAGAACTCGCCCCGCTTCGCTCCCTCGGTGACCGTTTCCACCAGTCGGTACCTCCTCAGTCGCTCATCCGCTCCCTCGGTGACCGTTTCAACCAGTCGGTACCTCGTCAGTCGCTCCACCACCTTGATATGGAAACTTCCGGATGTTGTCTTGGCTGGCAAGCCTACTTTTGGCATATTTATCATTTCATTTTTTAAATATTTACTTACTACAGCTTTTTGGGGGCTGTTTTGTTTTTCGGTAACTGAAAGCTTAAAAACGGATTTGGAGGGTTTGGCTTGGCATTCGAGACAGGTAGAACCAGAGGAAAAAGAGAATAAGGAGACATACGTCAATCACCCTTGGTATCTGATAAAAGCTGTGAAAGCAGGAGTAATGGAGCTACACAGTGACGCAAATAATGAGATAGGAGGAAGTGGAATTTATATCAATTCTGATCACCAACAGAAGCAGCTAAGGGATATTATAGAATGCCACAGAATTCTTCCAAATAATTGCACTTTCTCTCAGCTTGATGGAACAATACAGGAAAATATTAAGACACACTGCAGAAATTACAAGCCCATTTGTCCATCAGGCAATCTGAATCATAACTGCAGATTCAGATACATTGATAATGCATCGGTTTGCAGAACATTGCAGCCAAGATATGAATGCAAAACATGCAACCGAACATTTACCCTGTTCGGTAGGTCTTATTTGGGTGTTTCCAGCAAGAGATTGTTGGATGAATCAGACGATGATCATAAGAACAGAAGCAACAGGAAGAAAGTTAAGAAGACCAAGGAGTTGGCTGCTGCCCGCTATGCAGCTACTAGCAGTCATGCTGAAGAATTCATAATACTGCAGCCACAAACACAAAAGACAATCTGTAACAGATGTATTACAGGCTTAGCTAGTTGTTGCAGCAACCAAAATCAATCATATGCATCTCAATCTGAATGGCCATTGGATGTTCAACGGTTGCCTATGCAACAACATAATATCTTATCTTCTTTTTGTAGGT